>ML058480.1:3910097-4500678 GCA_003013855.2 Liriodendron chinense | reverse complement strand
GCGAAGAGGAGGGTAGAGATTGATTGTGTTGGCCACCTGCACATTCTTTTTTGCATATATGATTGATGATGATGAAAGATTTTTTTGTATTTTTGAAAAGATGGTATGATATGTGTAAAAGAAATATGATGCATCTAATTAAAAAAGAGAAAACTGTTTGAAAATCTACTGTGCCATGAGTTGTCTTGTGAGTGTTTCTGGACTTTGTGTCGGGATATAGGAATCAGAACTGGGGCTCGGCCAATGATTTGACCGATGTCTCGAGATTTGACTTGCTTGATCCTTTGGTTCCCTAGAGATGTAGGCAATGGAAACTCTTGCTTCCTGAGATTGTCAGAGTTTGTAGAGCTCTTCGTTCTTGACTGCACTTCTTGTTCTTGAACTGTAACTGCTTGAACCGATCTGGACCGTCTGATTTCTTGGTACCTGCACTTTTATTTTTTCTTTATATATATTTTTTTCGAGCCATTTTTGCCTGCAGTGCTCTTTCGAGTTTTCACCACAGCCGGCCTTTTCCCGTCATTTTTGCCCTTGGCGCCCTTTCGGGTTTTCGCCACGTCCCGGGTGTTTGATCTTGCCTGCCCCTTGGCAGCTATGCTGTTTTTACCCTTGGCGCCCTTTCAGGTTTTCACCAAGTCCGCTGTATGCCCACTGTTTTTACTCGGAGCACCCTTTGGGGTTTTCACTCCGCCCTCTTTGTTTAGGCACACATTTTCTTTTTCTTTTTTCTCTCTTTTTTTTTCTTTTTCTGAATCCTTGGATAACTGCGGCGGCTAGAGGTCGGGAATCCGTCGTTGCCGGCCGATGGCAGTCTTTCAGCCCTTATCCTGAGTTACGATAATAGAGCTGTCGGTCTTTGCTAAAGACCCCTCTGAGGTGAATGGATGGATGACTGTGTTTCTTCTTGGATTGATTTTTTTTCTTGAGTGCCTTTCTTTAGCTTTCCTTTTTCTTTCTCTTTTCTTCTTTTTTTTTTCTTTTGTATTCTTTTTCTCTTCTTTTTTTTTTGTCTTTTCCTTTTGAATCCTCTTTTTTTTGTATTTTTCTCTTTTTGAATTCCCTTATTTGAAACACTTGTTGGTGGACGGAAATAATTTCTCAGAGGTCTTAGCTTCGACCTCTTGACTTCAGCTCTATTAAAGTAACCTTTGATAAGGTTAGAATAACTTACCCGTGAAAGATCTTCACGTTGTCGGCATTGGTTGGCTCAGGAAGATCCACCCCTCTCATGCTGGTGAGTCTGAGGGCGCCTCCGGGAAGTACTTCTCTGATGATCAGTGGCCCGTCCCACGAGGGTTTGAACTTTCCTCTGGGGTCCGGAAGGTGCGACGGTAGAATCTTCTTCATAACTATGTCGCCTACCTTGAAACTTCTTTTTCGGACTCTCTTGTTGTAAGCCCGGGCGATCCTTTTCTGATAACATTGAGAATGACTTAGTGCACGCATGCGCTTTTCATTTGCTAGCTGCAACTGATCGAATCTGGCCCGTTGCCATTCTCCTTCCTCAATTCCGCTTTCTAATAACACCCGTAGTGATGGTATTTCCACTTCGACTGGTAGAACTGCTTCCATTCCATAAGTAAGCTCGAAAGGAGCAACGCCCGTAGCAGACCGTACAGACGTTCGATAGGCCCAAAGTGCATATGGGAGCATATCTGACCAATCTCGATAGGTCACGACCATCTTCTCGAGTATCCTGACGATTTTCTTGTTGGCGGCTTCTACCCCACCGTTCATCTGGGGACGGTAGGGGCTTGATCGATGACGTTGGATCTTGAACTTGCTGAGGAAGTCATCCATCTTCTTGTTGACGAACGGGGTCCCATTATCTGTGATGATGGCATTGGGGATTCTATACCGGCATATGATGTTATTCTTCATGAATTTGATCACCTGAGATGTTGCAATCGTGGTGTAGGAGGCTGCCTCTACCCACTTGGTGAAGTAGTCGACTGCCACAAGTATGTACTCATGACCGTTTGATGCTTTGGGACTGATCTTGACGATGATGTCGAGTCCCCACATGGAGAAGGGCCAGGGGGTGGTCAGGTTGTATAACTCTGATGATGGGGCATGGATTTGATTCGCATGCTCCTGACACTTGAAGCATTTTCTGACGTGCTGGCAGCAGTCTGTCTCCATGGTGAGCCAATAATAACCGAGTCGTAGAATCTTCTTTGCCATCATGTGCCCATTCATGTGTGGGCCACAGATTCCTTCGTGTATTTCTCTCATGATTTTTGCAGCTTCTGTTTCATCGACGCATCGAAGGAGGATGTGATTATAGGATCGCTTGTAAAGAACTTCGCCACTGATGGTGAACTGGCCGGCCAAACGCTGAATGGTTCGGCGATCTGTTGCTGTTGCTGACTCTGGATACTCCTGGGTTTCGAGATATTGCTTGATGTCGGCATACCAGGGTTTGTCAGGGACAGCTTCAGCTTCTTCCATTTGTAGGCAAAAAGCAGGTTCATCTTGAATTTCAACTATGAGCTCCCATTCTGAAGCTCCTTTTGGGATCTCGAGCATTGATGCCAGTGTGGCGAGAGCATCTGCAAACTGGTTCTTGGCTCTGGGCATGTATGAGAAGGTGATTTCCTTGAATTCTTCGATCAGATTGTCAAGATACACATGATATGGTATCAACTTCTCGTCTTTGGTCTTCCATTCGCCATTGGTCTGATTGATGATAAGATGTGAGTCTCCAAATACTCGTAGCTTCTTGACGCCCAAGATTATGGCTTCCCTTAAGCCAGCGATGCATGCTTCATACTCTGCTATGTTGTTGGTGCACTCGAATGCTATGCGCCTCGAGATAGGAATAGGGACATCATCTGGAGAGTAGAGGATTGCTCCAATACCACTCCCTTTAGAATTTGCTGCGCCGTCGAAGAATAACGTCCACTCTCCTTTCTTCTTTTCTTCTTCTTCAATAAGCAAGAGATCTTCATCAGGGAAGAATGTCTTGAGCGGTTGATAATCCAGGAGTGAGTGAGCGGCAAGATGATCTGCGAGGGCCTGTCCCTTGATTGCCTTCTGAGTGACATAGGTGATGTCGAACTCAGACAGGAGTAGCTGCCATTTAGCTATCCTTCCAGTGAGTGCCGGCTTCTCGAACAGGTACTTGAGCGGATCCATGTGAGCGAGGAGGAGAATAGGGAATGCAATCATGTATTGAAGGAGTCGCTGAGTTGCCCAGACTAGGGCGAGGCAAGTCTTCTCGATCGGGGAATACCTGGTCTCGTAGTCGGTGAACTTTCGACTCAAATAGTATATTGCTTGTTCCTTCTTCCCGGTCTCGTCATGCTGGCCGAGGACACAGCCAATGGCTTCTGCTGCTACCGAGATGTATAACAATAGTGGTCGTCCAGGAGTGGGCGGCACTAGGACTGGAGGATTCATGAGATATCTCTTGATGCGATCGAAGGCAACTTGGCAATCATCATTCCATTCTTTTGGGACGTTCTTCCGAAGGAGCTTGAATATGGGCTCACAAATAGGTGTGAGCTGTGCGATGAAGTGACTGATGTATTGAATTCTGCCGAGGAAGCCACGAATTTCTTTCTCTGTTCTAGGAGGGGGCATCTCGATGATTGCTCTGGTTTTGGTCTCGTCGACCCTGATGCCATCCTCGCTTACCATAAAGCCGAGGAGCTTACCTCCCATTGCACCGAAGACACATTTCTGAGGGTTGAGGCGGAGCTTGTACTTTTCTAATCTGTTGAATAATTTCTTCAGATCTTCAAAGTGTCCTTCAATTGTGCGAGATTTGACGATCATGTCGTCCACATATACTTCGAGCTCTTTGTTCATCATGTCATGGAATAGTGCTGTCATTGCTCGCTGATATGTTGCTCCTGCGTTCTTCAGACCGAACGGCATTACCCTGTAACAGAAGGTTCCCCAGGGAGTGATAAATGCTGTCTTCTCACGATCTTCGACGGCCATCTTAATCTGATTGTAACCTGAGAACCCGTCCATGAATGAGAAGATCTTGTATCCAGCAGTGTTGTCGACCAGAGTGTCGATATGTGGCAAAGGGAAGTCATCTTTTGGACTGGCTTTGTTGAGATCTCGGAAGTCGATGCACATTCGAACCTTGCCATCCTTCTTCGGTACTGGTACGATGTTGGCGAGCCATTCAGGGTAATTGGAGACTACCAAGAATCCCGCGTTGTATTGTTTGATGACTTCATCTCGAACTTTCAGAGCCCATTCTGGCTTCATTCTTCGAAGTTTCTTCTTCACTGGCTTCATATCTGTCTTGGTTGGCAGATGGTGTACAACGAGCTCTTTATCGAGCCCCGGCATGTCTTCATATGAGAACGCGAAGTTGGACAATCTTGGAGCTAGGAACTCTATCATTTTCTGTTTCATCTCTGGTGGCAACGATTTTCCAATGCGCACTTCCCTAGGGATCTCAGGTGTCCCCAAGTTTACTATCTCGAAATCATCGGCTACAACATTAGCTTTAGATTCGAACTTTTTGAGGAGATCCTCAAGTTCGGGAGCAGGATCATCATCTTCCTCATCCCGAGCTTCGTCCAGACCCATGAGCTCGAAGTCTAATTCGATGTCGAAATCATATGATTCGACTTCAAACTCATGCGACTCTTTAGACGAACTTGGCACACTATTGAATGCAGGGAAATAAATATTTTTTGGTTTTTGAGATTTTTCTGAAATTGAAATGCTAGATGTTTTTGGCTTTTGAAAGTTTTTTATTTTTTTGGTTTTTTGAAATTCACGGGACTTTGAACAAGCGGGCATTGCAGACCATGATTGAGCCCAACTCGTTCCAAAGTTCCGGTCGCTGCTTAAACATGCGTTTTTTTTTTTAAGCCAGAGCCCTCAGATGGCTCTTTGGCTGATTCAAAAGTTAGGGGAACGAACAGATGACCATTCAGGACCCCACACTCCCTCCCCTGGAGAGGTGGGGGTTGATGCTTTGGGCGAAGAATCATGGTCTGGCCCAATGACCATGACTTCTCGCTGGTCGGGTTCGGGATCTGAGTCGCACTCAGTCCCTCCCGGATCACTTACCTCGCATTGTAGTTCGTCTGGTTCCACAGCTAGACACAAGTTTGGAATCTGGACATCAGACCAATCTAGGGCTGGCCACTTCCCTTTCTTGGTCCAATGGATGGGCTGCTTCTGCCCCTGGCTGACGGTTGAAGAAGTTGACTTTGCAGAGAAGGGCAAGTCGTGCCCCTTGCTAATTGGTGCTGAGATGGGCAAGTTGTGCCCCTTGCTGATTGAAGTGGGCAGGTTGTGCCCCTGGCTGATTGAAGTGGGCAGGTTGTGCCCCTGGTTGAGAGAAGTGGGCAAGTTGTGCCCCTGGTTGGGAGCAGGTGTCAGAGTAACCTGGTCCTGAAGCTGCTGTATTTGACTTCCTTCTTCGTCTTCATCCTTTTCTTCTTCTTCTGGAGGCTTAGATGGTTCGAGAATCTGATCCCGTCGAATGGGGGGCCACGTGGCCCAAACTAGGCTCATCGGGAGGCCTTTGTGTAGTGCAGTCGGTTGATTCCCTCCTGGATCTTTGCAAGGTTTTCCTGGCTTGACGAATTGGATGGGTGAGCATCGAAATTTCTTCCTTCTCTTGTCCATGAAGGTTGCCCTGTATCCGAGTCCCCATTTGCATTGGTTATATACCAGCGGTACCTTTCTGGACTTGAAGTGATTCTTCATTCGGTATTTGAGGCTCAGACGCTCTGCCGGTGAGAAGACACGGTCCACCCTTATCGGTTCTGGATTGGCGATAGAGTTCACAGTCTCAAATTCGAAACTGTGAAATGGGATGTCTTCTTCAGAGTGCTGGATATCGATGACCGGGATGTCTGGTTCAGTGGCAGCAGCATTGGAAGGAATGATGAGCTCCTTCTCTGCGTAGATAGAGATCACTTGATTTCCACAAATGTACTTCACCCGTTGATGTAAGGTTGATGGCACAGCTCCAACCTTGTGCAGCCACGGCCGTCCGAGCAGCATGTTGAAAGAGGCTGATATATCCAGGATTTGGAATGTGATGGTAGAAACTTCTGGACCTATCTGTACCTCTATGTCGACTTCCCCTTCCACTGATCGGCGGGTGTTGTCGAATGCTCTAACGCATATGGTGCTGGGTCGAAATGAAGAAGGACTGATTCCCAGACGTTCTGCAGTCTTGAGTGGGCAGACATTTAAGCTTGAGCCATTATCGATAAGGACCAGTGGGACGCAGAGGTCTTTGTATCGTAAGGCTATGTTGAGGGATCGCCCATGATCGCGTCCTTCTGGTGGCAACTCATTATCAGTGAAGGTGATGGCACGTGGAGCTAGGAGCTGTCCAATCATCAATGCTATCATCTCTGGTGCTGTATCGGAGGAGACATGAGCATCGTTCAAGGTTTTGGCAAACATTTCTTGGTGTATGCGAGATGTACAGAGTAACTCCCATACTGAGATTTGTGCAGGGATTGACTTGAGCTGAGTCGCCACATCGTATGCGGCTTCATTTTTGTTGCCGAGGCCTGAGAGAGCTCCTTTGGGATCTCCTCTGTTTTGATTATCTTTTCGGATACAACGCCCATTGGGATTCATGTTCCCCACTTCTGCATATTCTGGATAATGCCATGGAACCTCTTTGTAGTTTTCCTCCCTTTTGCCTTCTAGGACCATCGGTTCTTGCAACGGTGCTGGTGTGGGTACCAGATCTTCCTCATATGGAGCTTTTGCCTTGAGGACTACATTGTTGCCTGTGCTGAAGGGGTAATATCGAGGCTTGTCTTCATAGACCACATAAGGTCGTGGTCTTGGCTTGATTGTTCCTGGAGCAGGAGGCTCCCATGGAATGAATATGGGTCCTCTTGATATGGCAGGAGGTTTCTCTGTTCGTCCCAGCTGCTGTAGTGTGATTGACACGCCTCCGGGGTTTGCCCCTTGCAATATGACTGGCTCGACTGGAAGAGCTCCTTCCAATACAACAGGTTCTTGTTGCTGATGAGCATAATCCCTCCATTGTGGATTGGATTGTTCTTGAGTTGCCCCTTGCAAGATGACAGGTTCGTATGTGGGCTCGATGTATGATTGTGCTCCTTCCAGGACGACTGGTTCCCAACTTGAATGGTTGTAAGGTGCCCCTTGAACAACTGGTATATCATATGGAGGTGCTCCTTCGAGTACTACTGGCTCGGAGATTGAAGGAAGAAAGGGACCTGCCCCTTGCAAGATTGGAGGAGGATTTGTCGGCCCATAGGTGTAGGCATGAATGGATTGGATGGGGGAGAAGAAGCGATCGAGATGGTCCCCTTCTTCTATACTATTGACTGCAGGGTCACGAGACGAACTGGGGTCCGTTGGATGCTGAGGCAGAGGATTCTGAAGGATGTTGGTGGAAGCTGCTGGAGAAGTTCCAGGGACCGAGATGACGATCTTGCAGTCATCAATCAGGTCTTGTATGGCATTCTTCAAAGTATAGCATCGATCAGTGGCGTGGCCACGTCCTTGATGATAGGCGCAATACTTATTTTCTCGGTAATTCGGTGGCAGCGGATGAGGAGGAGGCCTAGGTGCCATTAGAGTAAGTAATTGCTTCTGCACTAGAGTAGCCATGACTTGACTGAGTGGTTGAGAGAGGGGAGTAAATTTCCTGGACTCCCTGTAGTTTTGCCTATTTTGATATGAGTATTGACCGTTTCCTCTGAACTGCTGCTGTTGTCGAGGTGGTTGTGGCTGAGGATTCGGTTGTGGCTGATACCGCTGAGGCTGATGCTGAACTTGATTCTGCTGATACTGTTGACGTCCCTGTGGGGGAGCATGTTGATTTCCTTGAGCAGTGGTGTTGATGTTGTTTACCTTTGTTGGGCGGGGAGGAGCACCACTGCGGTTTCCATTCCCGTGCCCGATAGGTCTTCCTTCCACTCTGTTCCTCTTTACTGGAGTGGCTTGATGAGGCCATGGGGAGATCGTCCCAGCCCGGATCCCTGCTTCGACTTGCTCTCCAGCACGGATCAATTGTGAGAAATTCGCATATGGATGCGAGATGAGATACCCGGATATGCTTGGATATGTTGAATGAACAATCATGGAGATTTGTTCTTCGTCGTTGATAGGTGTCCGCATTCTGGCTGCCATAGCTCGCCAACGTCCTACGTAGGCGGATAGTGTTTCATCACTCCTTTGCCTGAGAGCTGCGAGATTGGCTCTTCTGGGTGCCATGTTGAGATTGTACACGAATCTGTCGACGAAAGCCTGGGAAAGCTGTTCCCATGTCCTGATGCGGTGGCAGTCCAATGAAGTGTACCAATCTAGGGCATCGCCCTTCAGAGACTTTTGGAACAAACGTATGAGGGTCCCTTCATTTCCTGCAATTGCACTCAGCTCTCCACAGAAAGCCTTGAGATGTGCTGTGGGACAACCGCTGCCATCGTATCTTTTGAATTTTGGTACCTCAAAGTTTTGAGGTACTTGAGCATCTGGGAAAGGACACAAGTCTCTGAACTTGGTCGAAGGTAAGTCGATTCCTTGCTGTCGCTGAAGCTGATTTTGCAAGATCTGGAACTGCTCCCGCAACTCGTCCAGTCCTGAGTGATCTATTCGAGCGACTGGTGCCTCCTGGAGTAAGGCACGTTCTTCTTCAGCATAGTGGTCGATGTCTTCAACCCTATGTGCTTGCTGAAAAGCAACCGCGGGCTGCTGAAGCTGATTTGATGACTGAACTGGATTCTGATGAATTGGTGCTTGAAAGGATTGTAACTGAACTGGAGATTGTACTGAAGGTTGAACTGGAACTTGCTGGAAATTAACTGGAGATTGCTGAACTGAAGATTGCTGAAAATTAACTGGATTTTGCTGAATTGAAGATTGCTGGAAATTAACTGGAATCCCATCGGCGGGGATGTGCTGGAATTGAAAAGTGCTCCTGTTTGCAGGAGGCTGAGATGCTGGGAAGTGACCCCCTTGTTGGGTATTCGCCACTGTCTGCTGATTGATGTGGGCTTGACACTGACCCCCATTGTGGGCATTCGCCAGTGCTGTCCCTGTTGCTGGAAATTGAATGGAAATCCCATCGGCGGGGATGTGCTGAAATTGAAAAGGTGTCCCATCGGCGGGGACATGCTGAGATCTACTGAGATTGTTGTTTGCAAGATTGACTGGAAGCTGACTGGATGTCCCTGCAACGGAAGTGCTCTGAGATGGCCTTGTCGTCGCAGGAAGATATTGAGAAGGATGCCCCATAGCGAAGGGCTGAGATGGCTGCTGTCGGTAGTCTTGGGCAGACTCCGATGGTTGTGCTTGATTTGAACTGGAGGCCGGGAGGACCCGGCATGGTTGCTGAGATTGCTGAACTGGGCCAACCTGATTGTTGGCTGCTGCGGTGGTTTGTGCTTGCATGAATTGCAAGAGCATTTCTTGCATTGCTCTCATTCCTTGTGCCAATTCTTGCATGATTGGCGTATTGTCAACGGGCTGTTGCGCTGGAGGTTGCGCTTCGGTCATTTCAAGAGCAGGGAAGTGATGAGTTTCTTCTTCGTGGTCGGACATGGCTTGCTGAGCCCGAGTGCGGATTATACTGCGGTAGGGAAGTTGTCTCCGCGTACGTTGAGCCCGAGAAGGCGCAATGGTGAGGACTATACTCTACTCTTTTTGGGTTTGGGGATTTTCTTTTCTTTTTTTTTTTAGAATTTTCTATTTTTTTGGGTTTGGGTAGAATGCTATGCAGATGAGATTGTATGAGGATTAGTGACTTTCAAGTACGGGAAGGATTCTGTTTTTCAAGTCAGATCACAACTAGTGGGACTAGCTTATCCCCAGTGGAGTCGCCATTCTGTGGACCCTCGCCGATTTTTCCGCGCTCCCACACGACGTCGTTCTCCCTTCCCCTTTCCTTTCGGAAAAGAAGGAGATGAGGATGCGTGAGTGCGAAATCGCCGTTTGTGCCACTGGCTTGCCTCGTTCTCGAGGGCTTCGTTTGGTTGTCGTGTTTAAGCTGGATGTGTTTAAATGTGTTTATATAAGACCAGAGTCGCCACTAGCCAGTTACTTCGAATCTACAGTCGGCTAGACCCCGTAGAAACGCTAGAGAAGGTAATCCGAAGATTCCTTCCTCTAAAATGACTCCTGTTGATCTGCGGTCAGAGATTCGAGGTAAGGGATCACGGTTACAGGGTGGGAAGAGGTTAAGCACCCCACACACTGCCCGTACCGAAGTACGGTCTCTACTTCACAGAATCGATCGAATACTTGAAAGTCTAGTTTAATCCTCGTATATTCTCATGGATGACATGATGCATGAATGCGGGTCTGAACAGTAAGAGTTTCTGATGGGCAGGTTCCAACAACGGGCAAGCCCAGAGCGTACGCTCGAACTGACAGGTGCTTTATGCGAGATGATGCATGCTGTGTGCTTGAATATTCAAAGTGCTTATAGTGATATGTACGTGAATGCAGGTCTGAACAGTAAGAGTTTCTGATGGGCAGGTTCCAACAACGGGCAAGCCCAGAGCATACGCTCGAACTGACAGGTGCTTAATTTAAGACATATGCGGTGTGCTTGAATAATCAAGGTGCTTGTAGTGAAGCAGGGGGGTTGGAAGAAAAGTAAATGTTGCACTTATGCTAGATGCAAATGAGATGATGCTGGAAAAGTGATAGCTGGATGGACGGAGGTATCGCAAGGATTGGCTTTGAGTGGCTGGATCAAGACTTGGGTGACTTGGGAGGCTTGGACCAGTGGTCAGGCTGGGCTGGACCAGGGCTAGACTCTCCTCACTCGGGCTCTCCTTGGTGGAAAAATGGGCTAAGTGGTGGATGAGGACTCGGACCGCACCCGGACTGGCTGGACTTGAAGGGATGCTGAAATGAGAAGGGGAGGGGGGTATTTATAGCAGCGGAGAGTGGCAGCTCTCGTAATTTTGTCCGGGCGGCCTGCCATGGGCCGCCCGTACGGCCGCTCCTCGGTTTCCAGCGAGTACGGTCGCTCCCTCGGGGCTGCTATTGGACTCGCTGGTCGACTCAGCGGGTCGACTCGGTGGTTTGACTCGACGGGTTGACTCGGTGTTTTGACTCGACGGGTTGACTCAGCGGGTTAACTCAGCGGGTTGACTCAGCGGGTTGACTCAGTGAGTTTGACTTTTTTAGGATTTTTTGACTGGCCTTTTTTCTGGGGGATTTTTCAGGGTGATGTTTAGGACTGGGTTGACTGGGTTCAGGCTTGAACTGGGCTATGGAATGGGGCTTACAAGGGTGAGTTTGGCTGAGTTTGGACTTGGGATTTGGGTGTATGGTCCTTCATTCAACCAGCTATCTCTACCAACAGTGTAGCCGAAGGTGGGGTGTCTACAGTTACTAAATTCATGAATGCTATCAGCCATCCCAAGGCTATGCGATGCAAGGGCCTACATGGCCGAGTGTTACATGCTAGAGATGCAATGCAAACACATCAATCCTCAACTGATCCACATATCAAAATAGTTCTCATCTGGGACATCACCAGGGTCTAGTATACTCTAATATTGGCCGCCGCACATCGCGCGCAATACCAAGCGAGTAGAAAAGACCTCACTATCCGCCTCGTCAGTGGTATGCCAATGCCCACCCGGCTCGCCGATAGCGGACCCACTCCAAGAGCTGGTCAGACTCGACCTAGCTTACAGCCCACTGCACCCAGGCGGATAAGGTCACACCCCTTTCCAACTGACCTCGACACAGTGGGAGACGCGGCCTACTGGTATTTGGCACACGGGCGCTCATGTTATCCACTCGGTCTCGACGCTGGAGCATCCTACTGGTACCACAGGGTTTAGGGACTTTCACCCAAGGACATCCATAGCGCCCACGTACTAGAACAAGTTTCCGGTGTCCAATACTGCCAACCATGATGTGACTATGGTGGCCACCACCCTGATGCTGCTAGGGTGTGAAAGCGATCGTGACATACATAATGCGCAATGCATGAGTCATACAATCCAAATCATGCAACAAGCTTACGCATACTGCGCAATCATGTGGGGCGACCCTGTCTCACGCGGGTTCCCTAAGTATAACAAGCCAACTAACATATGCTATGGTTAATCATGATCCATAACAGGCACACAAATGATGCGTATGGCATATGAATGAGCATGGTATTCATTATACTAAGCATGTTATCAGTGTGACATATCAAGCTAATCATACTAGCATGTTACCAAACATATCATGTAACATTGGCCTTAAAAGGCCCAATATATATATAGAGAGTGGGACCCGGACTGTGGGTCCCATTGGAAATGTAAAAGTCTTCGTGGCATAGCCCACTTGAGACCACATCGGCCCCATACTTGGGCCTGCACATACAAGGTAGGTCGACAAAATATATGTACGGCATGGATAAATCATATACATCATGGTGGAGCTAATAGATACATCACGTTGGGACCCATA
This sequence comes from Liriodendron chinense, assembly GCA_003013855.2. Taxonomy (NCBI): domain Eukaryota; kingdom Viridiplantae; phylum Streptophyta; class Magnoliopsida; order Magnoliales; family Magnoliaceae; genus Liriodendron; species Liriodendron chinense. The sequence continues at coordinate 4,488,276 of ML058480.1, read as the reverse complement.
GGGTGGGCCACTTGCTGGGCAGCGTGGTACCCATCTAGTCCCAATAAGTTTTGAATCAAGTAGATATTTGTGTTTTCTCCTTCATCCATATCCATGTGATCTTATGAATCGGTTGGATGGCAAATAAACATCACTGTAGAACCTAGAAAGGTTTCAATGTTGGAAATCATTATCCCCACTATAGCATGGTCCACTTGACATTAGGATATGCTTGAATTTTGGGCTCGGCCACTTATGAAACAGGTTAGATGACAATTAAACATCACTGTAGGGCTGGGAAGGTTTCAACGGTAGAGATCATTATTCCCACTGTTGACCTGTGGCATGGCCCACTAAAATGAGCTGGAAAAACATATGGACGTAGTGGACAAGGCACATACATTCTAGGTGGGCCCAGTGGGGCCCATTGACCATGCCCATGTAGACTTACGCTGTTAGGCAGCAGCGTCCCATGGACGCTGTCTGTCCAGCAGCAGCATTTTTTTTTATATTTTTATTTATTTATTTATTTATTTATTTATTTATTTTTTATATGTTCTCACTAAGTGGGGCACACAGAATTTTCCGTGATCCAATACTTTTGTTTTTCCTTCCTCCAAGTATGTGTGAACTTATGAACAGGTTGGATCTCAAATAAACATCATAGTGGGCCATAAGAAGGTTTCAACGGTAGGGCCGCTGTCCCTTCTGTTTTCTGTGGTGGGGCCCCCTCGAGACTTGGATCTGACTCATTCTTGGGGTCAGGCCCTAAAATGATCTCCCCAACTGGATGGACGGTGTGGATACAGCACATGCATCATGGTGGGACCCACGAGTGGGCCACCAGCCGACCTCACGAGCAGCGTACCTGGACGCTGGTATGCCCAGCGTCAGGCTCTGCCTCTTCTTTTTTATTTTCTTTCTCTTTTTTTTTCTTGAGTTCATATCAAGTGGGGCCCACATGGGTCTGATCCACTCCGTTCATCAGGTTCCCCATCTCATGGGGGACCCAATAAGCCCAATATTGGGTATGCAAATCGGTCTAGAAACATTAAGGTGGGCCAAATGATTTCTGACAGTAGAAATCATTGTTTCCACTGTTTTATGCGGTGCAGTCCGTTTAAGATTAGGATCTGGCTCATCCTTGGGCCCTGGCCCTAAAATGATATGGGAAAACAAGTGGACGGCGTGGATGGAATACAAACATCAAGGTGGGTCCCACGAGTGGGGACCCCATTCACCGTCCTAAGTGACGCTGGACGTTCCAGCGTCAGAACGTCCAGACGCTGGACGTCCAGTGCCTCTTTTGTTTTTGTTTCCTTTTTTATGGTTATTTCATGTGGGGCCCACTTAGTGACAATCCACCTCATTCATCGTGTTCCCCAGCTCATTGGGGGCCTAACAAGCCCAATATTGGGCAGGTGATGTGGTCCACAAACATCACGGTGGGTCTAAGAAGTCTTAACGGTCGGCCTTACTAGCTTCATTTCTTTTTCAATGGTGTGGTCCACCTGAGATCTGAATCTTCTTCATTTTTGGCTCCCTGCCCTGAAATGGGATGGAGAAGTAGTTGGACGGTGTGGATCAACTCATACATCAAGGTGGGTCCCACGAGTGGGGACCCTGCCCAACGCCCAAAAGGGCTGCCCTGCTGGGCAGCAGCGTCCTCTGGACGCTGTCTGTCCAGCGGGTAACTTCCTCCCTCTTTCTTTGTTTTTTTCTCTTTATTATTATTATTATTATTATTATTATTATTATTATAATAGGAAGGTGGGGCCCATTCATGGATGATCCAGTCCATCCATCTCATTGCCCATCACAAGGTGGGCCCAAAAGAAAAGGAAAATGGAAGGAAATTAAGAAAATGAAGAGGTTTATGTCCCTTGCACTCACCTTGATGGATGGTTGGACGGTTGGATTGGATCGGGTTGACGATCGGATGATCCGGAAGGTCCGGATGATGGTTGGGGTCCTCCAAACTTGGATCTCCACCCTCAATCTCTCTAATCTCTCTCTACTTCTCTCAAATCTCTTTCTCTTTCTCTTTCTCTTTCTCTTTCTCTCAAATCTCTTTCTCTCTCTTCTCAAATCTCTTTCTTGCAAAATGGGAAGTGAGGAAGCCTCCTTTCCCCCTACGTATGCACTTGTGTGGGGGGGGGGGGGGGGGGGGGAGAGAGAGAGAGAGAGAGAGAGAGAGAGAGAGAGAGGGAATCATGGGTGATGATGGCTAGCATGGGAGGGGTATGGGGGGTATGGGCCTTGGTTGACTTTGGAGGAGAGAGAGGGATGGGGGGTATGGTGTGTGTAGAGTAGGGGTATGGGGTGTGTAGAGTAGGGGTATGGGTTTGATTGATTTGACATATTCTTGGGATTTGTGCAAGTGGGGCCCACGACACACGCATGTTGCGCGGCCCACCTCGGATTACGCGATTGATCATAACTTTCACACCGGGTATCGCAATGGGGCGTGCCGCGCGGTGTTGGAATCGCAGCGCCTACGGGTCGCCGGGGTATAGGTCTTGGGTCGATGCGGTACTAAAATAGGGTCGCGATCAAGGCTCGCTAATCTGGTCCATCCAGGACGTTCCGGCACCGAAAAGTAAGAGTACGGTGGGCAAATATGGGTACGGGTCTTAAACCTAGGATCTGTTTTGCCGGGCCCAAGTCTTTCATCGCAAACGACTTGCCCAACTCTTGTTTCAGCGTGTCAATCTTCTTGATGTCTTTTCCCATGATGAGCATGTCATCAACATACAATAGCAGAACTAAGAAATCACCATCTGAGAACCTGTGAGTGAACACACAGTGGTCCGACTCCGTTCTGTCATATCCATGCTTCAACATGAACGAGTCGAACTTCTTGTACCATTGCCTAGGAGCTTGCTTCAGCCCATACAAGCTCTTCCTAAGCCTGCACATCATATGCTCTTTGCCCTTGACTTCGAACCCTTCTGGTTGACGCATGTAGATCTCTTCTTCCAGGTCACCATGGAGAAAGGCAGTTTTGACATCTAAGTTCTCTATCTTCAGATCCATGCTAGCCGCCAACCCAAGCAACACCCGAATGGATGTCATCTTCACCACTGGTGAGAATATCTCCTCGAAGTCTATTCCTTTTCTCTGACCAAACCCTTTCACTACAAGTTTGGCCTTGAACCTTGTCCTGTGAGTTCTTCTGCTCATTCTTCGTTCTGAACACCCACTTATTGCTCAGAGCTTTCTTGCCCTTAGGCAATTCACCATATCATAGGTGTGGTTCTTATGCAAGGATTCCATCTCCTCTTGCATAGCTTTCAACCACTCCCCCTTATGCTCGTCGGCTAGGGCCTCAGAATAGTTTTCTGGCTCTCCCCCATCAGTGAGCATAATGTACTCATGCGGCGAGTACTTCTTGGATGATGTCTGTCCCTTGATGTCCTCCTCACCTGTGGCTCAACAGGTGGATCAAGTTGGGGCTACTCCCCCTGTCTATCTTCTGTAGGGACTCCCTCATCCTCTGCACCTTGCTGTACTCCCCCTGTCATCAGGCACCACGGGAGGAGTAATTGGATCCATGTCCTCCAGTTCTCCTGAACTGGGTTGGGTCTTCTCTGGCTTTTCAATGTCTTCTATACACTGATCTTCAATGAAAACCACATCTCTGCTCCTGACGAGCTTCTTCTCGGTCGGATCCCACAACCTGTAACCGAACTTCTCATCACCGTATCCTAAGAACACACACTGCCTGATCTTCATGTCGAGCTTGGACCTCTCGTCCTTTGGTACGTGAACTGATGCCCTTCATCCAAACACCCTGAGATGACTGTACGATGGATCATGTCCAGTCCACACCTTCTCAGGTACTTCTCCATTCAACGAGGCTGATGGAGACCTGTTTATCAAATACACCGTCGTGTGCATTGCTTCTCCCCAGAACATCTTGGGCAACTTTACATGGGATAACATGCATCTGATTCTCTCTACAATGGTGCGATTCATTCGCTCAGCCACACCATTATGCTGGGGGGTCTTGGGAACTGACTGTTCATGTCGTATACCCAGTGACTTGCAATACTCGTGGAAGTCACTTATGTATTCACCACCATTGTCAGTGCGAATGCACTTCAATAATCTGCCTGTCTCCCCCTCGACCATAGCATGAAACAGTTTAAACACACCAAAGACCTCGTCCTTGGATTTCAAAGCATACACCCAAACCCTCCTAGATGCATCATCTATAAATGTGACAAAATACAATGCACCACCCAAGGTTTTTGTCCTCATAGGACTACAAACATCAGAATAAACCAAATTTAATGCATGTACTTATTAGTATGAGAAACAGTTTTAACAAAAGAAACTCTATGCTGTTTCCCAGATAAACAGTCAATACAGGTTTTGAGAGGTTTACCTGTCACGTCTGGAAGGAGCTGCTTCTTCGCTAGTAGCTGAAGCCCTTTTTCACTCATGTGGCCTAGACGCTTGTGCCACACGTCAGCAGATGAATCTTCTGTTGCGTTCAACCCACTCTTGCATACACTGACACTTGCCTTGTAAAGAGTTCAACACTTCTTTCCTCTGGCAGCGATCAACGAACCCTTGATGAGCTTCCAGCGCCCACCAACAAACCAGCTTTCATAACCATCATCATCCAGCCTTCCCGTCGACATCAAGTTGAGACGAAGGTCTGGAATATGTCTCACATCCCTGAGAACCAATGTGCATCCCACATCGGTCTTCAAACAAATATTACCGACCCCTACGATCTTCGAAACACCAGAATTTTCCATCTTCACTGTCCCATAGTCACCTAACTTGTAGCTTGTGAAGAAGTCTCTGCGTGGAGTCGCATGAAACGAGGCTCCCGAGTCTATCACCCAGTCGGTGTCCTGACTCGAAGCCGTGAGACAAATATTGTGATCTGCCGAAAGAATAACAACAACGTCACCATCTGAGGTGACCTGCAGTAGAATCTGATTCATCTTCCTTCTCCTTTCCTTTACCCTTCTTGTCACTCTTCTTCTTGTGACATTCTTGCTTGTAGTGGCCCTTCTTGCCACAATTCCAGCATTCAACATCTTTCCTGGCAACTGACTTGCCTCTTGATTTATCTCGGGCCTTTCCGCCCTTTTTGTTCTTTCCTCTCCCCCTATCTTGTGTCACAAGGGCCTCTTGTTGAGCAGGCCCTAGAGACTTTCTCCTTGTCTCCTCATTGAAGAGACAGCTTGTTACCTGATCCATGGATACATTTCCGTCTGGCGCGGAGTTACTTAGAGACACCACCAATGTCTCCCAACTGTCAGGCAATGAGCTAAGTAGTAGCAAAGCCTGAAGTTCATCATCCAGGACCAGTTTCATGGCGGAGAGTTGGTTCACAATGTTGCTGACCTCATTCATGTGTTCAGCCACAGAACCACCATCTTTGAACTTGAGATTCACAAGTCGTTTAATCAGGAATATCTTATTGCCGGCTAGTCTTCATCTCATACAGCCCTTGCAATTTCAGCCATAGGCTAGCGGCTGAGGTCTCTGTAGACACATAGTGGAAAACCGAATCATCCAACCATTGTCTAATGAACCCCACCGCCTTCCGGTCCATTTTCTTCCAATCATCATCTGACATATCCTTCGTCTTCGCCGATATGCCTAGAATTGGAGCATACAAGTCCTTGTAATAGAGCAAGTCCTCCATCTTAGCCTTCCATATGGTCCAGTTAGAACCATTGAGGCTGATCATCCTTGATGAGCCACCTTCCATAATTCAGAACCGATCCCACACCGTTCAAACAACCCGAACGCTCTGATACCACTTTGTTGGGTGCGTTTCACACAAACCTTCGGATCTCGCCCCCCAATACACTAGAATTATGGACTATGCTAATGCAATAATCAAGAATAAACATCAACCACACGAACACAAGGAGTTTTTACGTGGAAAACCCTCAAAAGAGGTAAAAACCACGGGACCTAGTCCAGATCAACAATCCACTATCTCAGGGAATTGTTACAACCGATCACAAGCACACACCGCTTGGATCAAACTTCTTCACCCACGTAGGGATAGATTAACAACAAGAGAATAGTAAAGGAGGAGCGATCTCACCGATCCCGAGGACGTAGAAGCGCTGAGACGACGGTTGCTCAGAAGAATCCATCTTCAAGCAACTTCTCCCTTCTACAAGCTTCCTTCCTCTCTCTCTCTCTCTCTCTCTCTCTCTCTCTCTCTCTCTCTCTTCCACTTTTTCTCTCCTTCTCACCTTGGACGTGTTTACAACACCATGGGATACCCTAATCCCGTTTTGGAACGCTTAAGTACAAAAAACGGAGGAAATAGAGCCAGATTAGGAAACTGCGTATAAGCAGTCCGTGCCGGGTCGGGCGCCCGGCCAGGCCAAAAATAGTCCAGCAAGAAATCCAGAGAAAACAGCCAATTTCGGGCGCCCGGACCAACATGGTCGGGCGCCCGGTCACTTTGACCGTCGGGCGCCCGGCTATCGCCAAAAACGTCCAGTAGCAAAGCTGCCTTTCTGGACCAATTTCGGTCGCCCGGCCACTGAATGGCCCGGGCGCCCGGCCTCACCCAGTAACAACTCCTCTCCTCTGACAGGTGAGGAGGAAAACTCCATCAGGTACGTCCCATCAGACGAATGGTCTGGATCATAAAATCATGGATCGAGAGAACAGTATGGATATAGTATGACCCGAGGATCATACTGGAGCATGCAGTGCATGGATAAAAAAACAAAGTTATTATAAAACAAAAGGTTTCCCAATTCTACACGGGTTTCGAGCCTGGCCATCCACTTGCAGGCACACGAGCCAATACGAACACGTGTGCAAGATCTGAGGTCTCCGGTTGGAAATCATACATGCTTAGATCGTCTGCCTCAAGATGCAATGGGACATTTTCACGCAGGTGGATCGGAAAAAAAAAAAAAAAAAAAACACTGATAGTTGAAACATTATTTTTCTTTTCTGTCCGTCCATTTTTTTCTGTGCTATGGCCCACTTGCAAGGTGGCTTGATTTTTAAGCCAGAAGATCTAAACAGTGTATAGACCACCTGATGGAAAGAATCACATAGTTCCTATATACTTTATAATGTTGCACTTGCAGAGACAGTGCTGTTCCATTGAACCAGATCACTCATCTAGTGGGCCTAACCATGGATGGACACAACCTAAAATTCCTATAGAACTGACGGTCTAGATGATCTAATTGACGGTCCCCCAAAGAATGAATGTAAATAACTGTCCAAATTCGACAACAAAAAGGTCCACGTAGACCACCAGGGTTATTTGACCAATGAGGCCCACCGGGTATCTCTAGCTCATCCCAAGTTACACCAGCTCGCTCGTACTGTCCAGCTGGGTGTAATTAACCTCAGTAACATCACTTGATTTATATTTTACATGTCCGCCACTTTTAAGTGCAGGTTATGTTAGCGATGAAGCGGAGACAGCCGCAGCTTTGGATTCAGAAGGGTGGTTGAAAAGTGGCGATCTTTGTTACATTGACAATGATGGATTTCTGTTCGTCGTCGATAGGTTGAAAGAATTAATAAAGTACAAGGCTTACCAGGTAATTACAGCACAAATAACCATAATACTTCAAAACTTGGTAACTCGACTCAGAACTCATCTCAGTCAACTCAACTTGTCTGAGTTTTTGTTTGAGATAACTCGGCCTAAGACTCATCTCACTTGCCTTTGGCTCGGTCGACTCAATGAGTTAGCAAACTTGACCAAGTCTTGTAAGTTTGGAAACTGAGGGTGGGAACAAAAGGTAGCGCTCTCGAGATCGCAAAGAGGCCAGCTTAGGCAGCTAAGGCTGAAGATGATGATGAAGAGGAAAACACAATAGATTATTGGTGCACAGCAAAATTTTGTCAACTCGTGTCATGGCCTGATCATGACCACACACCAAGATATGGGCCACAAGATCTCACAATCTGCCGGTGTGATCGTTTTACCGTACATCATGATCTAGCGCTTGATCATTCCCAATCCTTGAACCGTTTTATGGGTCGTGTTTCTTTTAAAATTTCTCAACTCCTGGCGATCAGGTTCCTCCAGCAGAATTGGAGCAGTTGCTGCTATCACACCCAGAAATCACTGAAGCGGCCGTGATTCCGTAAGTATCTAATCAGTCATTTTTCTTTCGCTAATTCAATGTGGTTTCAACCACATTCCTTGTTGGTATGGTACGTACCTGAAAGGCTGCATTGCCTGATGGTCCCAATCCAAGTGGGTCCACTCATCATATGATCAGACCACAGTCAATTTCTTATACACTGAGTGGCTTGTCCTTATGCTAGGGCCATTTGCCCCTCTTTTTTTTTTTTTTTTTTTTTTTTTTTTTTTGGATTGCACCGAAATTGCATGTGGATTCGATGGTTGTGATGATACTTTGCAATGGCAGGTTCCCAGATGAAGAAGCGGGCCAACTGCCCATGGCATTTGTGGTGAGAAAACCTCAAAGCACCCTAGACGATAAGCAAGTCATGGATTTTGTCGCCAAACAGGCACGTCTCTTCTCTATGACCAAATCACACATAATAATAAATCATAGGCGGCACACATGCACATATGGATGCATGCAAAATTATGAATGTATATGTGTACATAACTCCGTAGCAAATGCATGGAGAAAAGATCAGTTGGGAAAACAGGCAGCGGAAGCGGAAGCCGAAACGCGCAGAGCAATCCGAAATCAAACAAGTAAACAAGATGCAATCAAACTACACAAGCATTCACCACAAGAGAATATGATTTTATGTGGAAAAACCCCTCAACGAGTAAAAAACCACGACACAAAGTGATCCGCTATGAATAAACAGAATATTACAGAGATTGAAGAAACAAAAACGCCTACAAGAGAAATCCCAAGCTACCCAAAGCTTGTTCTCACATGAAACGGACAAGAACAGTCCTTTTCTTCATCCCATAGAACCCATGAGCTTTCCCCAAGCTCTTTCTCTTACCCTAGAATCCATCTAGGAAACACGGCCCCAATAGCAGCGGCTCTAATCCCGCATTACATCCCTTAAATAAGGAAAAATCCCGAATTGGAAACCTCTTACGCAAAACCGTGCAAGAGACCAACTCCAACAAGGAAACCCAGATTCGTCACGTTGCCTCACCACCGACCGGTCAGAGCCCCCTGCAGACCGGTCGCCTGACCGGTCTGGGGCACGCAAAAACAGTTCAGCGGCCTTCTTCTATGCATCTGGGCCACATCTATCAAACCGGTCACCCAATCGGTCCGAGCACCCAAAAAACGTGCACCACGTTTGAAGGCTAACCCAACAATCTCCACCGAAGCTTCAAACATCGAATCAACACCATCCTCACTTCGTCATCACATCTTCTCATAGCTCCATTGTTTCTCGTGCCACATCGACTTCAACTTTGCAACTTCACGTACCTTTGTCACTCTTCTCATGTGGCCCTTGGGCACTTGCCACATACGAGCAACCGTGGATCTCGTTGCCTATCCCGCAGCTCCACCGTGGATCGTACTCCCGATGAAACTCTTCCACTCTACTTCCTTCATAGATTCCAATCGCTTTCCATGTTTTTCTTTCACAGAATTCTTCTTCACGTCGAATCTCGTACTTGATTCATCTTCTCATCTCAGATCTGAATTCTACTCCACCCTAGCTCTGATACCACTTGTTGGGAAAACCAGCAGCGGAAGTGGAAGTCGAAACGCGCGGAGCATTCCAAGATCAAATGAGTAAACAAGATGCAATCAAACCACACAAGCATTCACCACAAGAGAATCTGATTTTACGTGGAAAAACCCCTCAACGGGTAAAAAACCACGACACAAAGCGATCCACTATAAATAAACAGAAGATTACAGAGATTGAATAAATAAAAACGCCCACAAGAGAAATTTCGAGCTACCCAAAGCTTGTTCTCGCATGAAACGAACAAAAACAGTCATTTTCTTCATCCTAGAGAACCCCCAAGCTTTTCCCAAGCACTTTCTCTTACCCTAGAATCCATCTATGAAACATGGCCCCAATAGCAGCGGCTCTAATCCCGCATTACATCCCTTAAATAGGGAAAAAGCCCGAATTGAAAACCTCTTGCGCAAAACCGCGTAAGAGACCAACTCCAACAAGGAAACCCAATTCGTTACGCTACCTCACCACCGACCGGTCGGAGCCCCCTACAGACCAGTCTGGGGCACGCCAAAACAATCCAACGGCCTTCTTCTGTGCATCTGGGCCACATCTATCAAACCGGTCGCCTGACCAGTCTGAGCACCCAAAAAACATACACCACATTTGAAGGCTAACCCAACAATCTCCACCGAGGCTTCAAATGTCGAATCAACACTATCCTTACTTCGTCATCTCATCTTCTCATAGCTCCATCGCTTCACGTGCCACATCGACTTCAACTTTACAACTTCACGTACCTTTGTCGCTCTTCTCATGTGACCCTTGGGCACTTGCTATAAACGAGCAACCATGGATCTCGTTGCCTATCCCGCAACTCCATCGTGAATCGTGCTCCGGATGAAACTCTTCCACTCTACTTCTTTCATAGATTCTAATCGCTTTCCATGTTTTTCTTTCACAGAATTCTTCTTCACGTCGAATCTCGTACTTAATTCATCTTCTCGTCTCAGATCTGAGTTCTACTCCACCCCAACTTTAGCTCTGATACCACTTGTTAGAAAAATCGGCAGTGGAAGCGGAAGCCGAAACGCGCAGAGCAATCCGAGATCAAACGAGTAAACAAGATGCAATCAAACCACACAAGCATTCACCACAAGATTTTACGTGGAAAAACCCCTCAACGAGTAAAAAACCATGGCACAAAGCGATCCACTATGAATAAACAGAAGATTACAGAGATTGAAGAAACAAAAACGCCCACAAGAGAAATCCCGAGCTACCCAAAGCTTGTTCTCACATGAAACGGACAAGAACAGTCTTTTTCTTCATCCAAGAGAACCACCAAGCTTTCCCCAAGCTCTTTCTCTTACCCTAGAATCCATAGAGGAATCACGGCCCCAATAGCAGCGGCTCTAATCTCGCATTACATCCCTTAAATAGGGAAAAAGCCCGAATTGGAAACCTCTTGCGCAAAATCGTGCAAGAGACCAACTCCAACAAGGAAACCCAGATTCGTCATGCTGCCTCACCACAAACCGGTTGCTCGACTGGTCAGAGCCCCCTGCAGACCGATTGCCCGACCGGTCCAGCGCACACAAAAACAGTCCAACGGCCTTCTTCTGTGCATCTGGCCCACATCTGCTAGACCGGCCGCCGACCGATCTGAGCACCTAAAAAATGTGCACTGCGTTTGAAGGCTAACCCAACAATCTCCAGTGAGGCTTCAAACGTCGAATCAACACCATCCTCACTTCATCATCTCATCTTCTCATAGCTCCATCACTTCTCGTGCCACATCGACTTCAACTTTACAACTTCACGTATCGTACCTTTGTCGCTCTTCTCATTTGGCCCTTTGGCACTTGCTACATATAAGCAACCGTGGATCTCGCTGCCTATCCCACAGCTCCTACCATGAATCGTGCTCCCAATGAAACTGTTCCACTCTACTTCCTTCATAGATTTTATTCGCTTTCCATGTTTTTCTTCCACGGAATTCTTCTTCACATCGAATCTCGTACTTGATTCATCTTCTCGTCTCAGATCCGAATTCTACTCCACCCAACTTTAGCTCTGATACCACTTGTTGGGAAAACCGGCAGTGGAAGTGGAAGCCGAAACGCGTGGAGCAATCTGATATCAAACAAATAAACAAGATGCAATCAAGCCACACAAGCATTCACCACAAGAGAATCCGATTTTACATGGAAAAACCCCTCACCGAATAAAAAACCACAGCATAGAGCGATCCACTATGAATAAACAGAAGATTACAGAGATTGAAGAAACAAAAATGCCCACAAGAGAAATCTCGAGCTACCCAAAGCTTGTTCTCACATGAAACGGACAAGAACAGTCGTTTTCTTCATCCTAGAGAACCTCCAAGCTTTCCCCAAGCTCTTTCTCTTACCCTAGAATCTATCTAGGAAACACGACCCTAATGGAAGGGGCTCTAATCCAGCATTACATCCCTTAAATAGGAAAAAAGCCCGAATTGGAAACCTCTTGCGCAAAACCGCGTAAGAGACCAACTCTAACAAGGAAACCCAATTTATCACGCTACCTCACCACCGACCGGTCGGAGCCCCCTACAGACCGGTCTAGGGCACGCCAAAACAATCCAACGGCCTTCTTCTGTGCATCTGGGCCACATCTGTCAAACCGGTCACCTGACCGGTCTGAGCACCCAAAAAACGTGCACCACGTTTGAAGGCTAACCCAACAATCTCCACCGAGGGTTCAAATGTCCGAATCAACACCATCCTTACTTCGTCATCTCATCTTCTCATAGCTCCATCGCTTCGCGTTCCACATCGACTTCAACTTTACAACTTTACGTACCTTTGTCGCTCTTCTCATGTGGCCCTTGGGCACTTGCCACAAACGAGCAACCATGGATCTCGTTGCCTATCTCGCAGCTCCACCGTGAATCATGCTCAGGATGAAACTTTTCCACTCTACTTCTTTCATAGATTCTAATCGCTTTCCATGTTTTTCTTTCATAGAATTCTGCTTCACGTCGAATCTCGTACTTGATTCATCTTCTCGTCTCAGATCTGAATTCTACTCCACCCCAACTTTAGCTCTGATACCACTTGTTAGAAAAACCGGCAGTGGAAGCAGAAGTCGAAACGCGCAGAGCAATCCGAGATCAAACGAGTAAACAAGATGCAATTAAACCACAAGCATTCACCACAAGATTTTACGTGGAAAAACCCCTCAACGAGTAAAAAACCACTGGTACAAAGTGATCCACTATGAATAAACAGAAGATTATAGAGATTGAACAAACAAAAACGCCCACAAGAGAAATTCCGAGCTACCCAAAGCTTGTTCTCACATGAAACGGATAAGAACAGTCTTTTTCTTCATCCAAGAGAACCACCAAGCTTTCCCCAAGCTCTTTCTCTTACCCTAGAATCCATCTAGGAAACACGGCCCCAATAGCAGTGGCTCTAATCCCGCATTACATCCCTTAAATAGGGAAAAAGCCCGAATTGGAAACCTCTTGCGCAAAATCGTGCAAGAGACCAACTCCAACAAGGAAACCCAGATTCGTCATGCTGCCTCACCACAAACCCGTTGCTCGACTGGTCAGAGCCCCCTGCAGACCGATTGCTCGACCGGTCCAGCGCACACAAAAACAGTCCAACGGCCTTCTTCTGTGCATCTGGCCCACATCTGGTAGACCGGTCGCCGATCGGTCTGAGCACCTAAAAAATGTGCACTACGTTTGAAGGCTAACCCAACAATCTCCACTGAGGCTTCAAACGTCGAATCAACACCATCCTCACTTCGTAATCTCATCTTCTCATAGCTCCATCACTTCTCGTGCCACATCAACTTCAACTTTACAACTTCATGTACTGTACCTTTGTCGCTCTTCTCATGTGGCCCTTAGGCACTTGCCACATACAAGCAACCATGAATCTCGCTGCCTATCCCGCAGCTCCACCATGAATCGTGCTCCCAATGAAACTCTTCCACTCTACTTCCTTCATAGATTTTATTCGCTTTCCACTGTTTTTCTTCCACGGAATTCTTCTTCACATCGAATCTCGTACTTGATTCATCTTCTCGTCTCAGATCCGAATTCCACTCCACCCAACTTTAGCTCTGATACCACTTGTTGGGAAAACCTGGCAGTGGAAGTGAAGCTGAAACGCGCGAAGCAATCTGATATCAAACAAATAAACAAGATGTAATCAAACCACACAAGCATTCACCACAAGAGAATCCGATTTTACGTGGAAAAACCCCTCACCGAGTAAAAAACCACAGCATAGAGCGATCCACTATGAATAAACAGAAGATTACAGAAATTGAAGAAACAAAAATGCCCACAAGAGAAATCTCGAGCTACCCAAAGCTTGTTCTCACATGAAATGGACAAGAACAGTCATTTTCTTCATCCTAGAGAACCTCCAAGCTTTCCCCAAGCTCTTTCTCTTACCCTAGAATCTATCTAGGAAACACGGCCCTAATGGAAGTGGCTCTAATCCAGGATTACATCCCTTAAATAGGGAAAAAGCCCGAATTGGAAACCTCTTGCACAAAACCGCGCAAGAGACCAACTCCAACAAGGAAACCCAGATTCGTCACGCTTGCCTCACCACCGATCGGTCGCCCGACCAGTCGGAGCCCCCTGCAGACTGGTCGCCAGACCGATCTGGGGCACGCAAAAACAGTCCAGCAGCCTTCTTCTATGCATCTGGGCCACATCTGTCAAATCAGGTCGCCGACCGGTCTGAGCACCCAAAAAACATGCACCACGTTTGAAGGCTAACCCAACAAGATTAACATCTTCTCTACAATAAGGCTTTATTCCATAAGGAGAAAAAATCTAAAAAAGAAAATAAATTTAATAATTAATGAATGAATTGTTTTTGACAACATGCTTAGTGTGGTTTAAATGAGCAAAGATGATCAAGACTCCTGACTTGACTTGAAATAGTAGAACTTACTAATAATATTCAAGGCATTAAAACCAACTCAAAACTTGTTAAACAATCTAAAAATAATAATAAAAAAATAAATTAAAATTAAAATAACCAATTCAAAAATTAAAAAAATACCAAAGTTTGAATTCAAATGGAATTTTGACTCTAAAAATGACATTTTTCTAGGAAATCCATTGCGAATCATCAATATTTATTCAATGATACCTTTATACACGTGATTTTAATAACTAAAAACTCTAATGACCCCTATTCCATAATGCCTGGGCTAGGTGGGCTAGCTGGTCAACCCACTCACTCGAAGTCAACTTGACCTGGTCACTTATTAGATGAGTGGGTAGGGGAAACCAAGCCCAAGGCATGGTAACGTCGATACCGTCTCCCTCACTGGATAATTACCTTAAATCCACAAGGCCTCCTGGACTCCTCAACCAGACTTCTTTGAATCCACGAGGGAAAAAGATAGAAAACAAAAAATAATTCCTAAGAAATTCGTAATAATTGATTGAATAATTAAAAACGTAACTACAATGCTTTAAATAATAAACTAAACCCTATGAAGAAGTATCAAACTCGCCAACTAAAACACCTAAAAAACGCGACTTACTATGAATAATAAACTTACTATTTATAGACGTCTCTCTCTAGACTTCATGGTTTTTGGCCAAAAATAAAAAGTTTTCAATCCGGTCAAACCATGCTATACTCCTAATTTTTCTAAGCCCTTTTTCATTTTGGACACGATTTCTAAAACCCTACGGATCAAAAGATATGATAAAATCAAAACTTATTATTTATAGTAAAATTAAACTAAAACTAGGCTAACGACAAACAAGCTGATCGAATCTCGCAAATCCGGCATGGGCAACCCAGCTTAGCAGGGTTGGTTGGCTTAAGTAGCTCAAGCTACCCCAAAATCATATAGCATACATCCAAAAATCCATCCCAGATTGCGAGATATGACTGTTTTACGGTCTTAACGACCCATATCACTTCCATCTCTGATTGGACTTCTTGTGGTCCATCTTGACCATGAACATGTCTACGGTCTACTCTACATTAGTTTCTAATCCTAGACCTAGTTCACCATGACGTACGACAGCCCTGATTCCAAGAGGATTACCTGATTCCAACCGACAAAGAAGAATAAGAACATAATTCTTCCAATCTTTCATGGCTCATTGATGTAGAGCAGGCCATTGACTATTACATGGCCCAAATGGACCAAAAGAAGACTAGCCGGGGTTGGAAGTGATCCGAACTATCAAGACTGTAAAACGGTCATATCTCATGATTCAGAATGAGTTTCTGGAGATATAATATATAATTTTGAGTTAGCTCAAGCTACTTTAGCTAACCAATCCGCTATGTCAGGTTGCCCATGCCGAAATCGCGAGATTCGACCAGATCAATGGTCATTAGGCTACTTTAATTTCAATTTTAATATTTATAGTAAGTTTTATTTCGATCATAACTTTTGATCTGTAGGGTTTTAGAGTTTGTGCCCAACATGAAAATGGCTTAGAATAATTAGTAGAATAACATGGTTAGGCTCATTTGAAAACTTTCTATTTTTGACCAAAAACCATGAGTTCTAGTAGGATTGAGAGACTTCTATAAATAGTAAGCTTACTATTTATAGTAAGCTGCGTTTTTTAGGTGTTTTAGTTTGAGTTGAAGTATGAAACTTCTACCTAGGGTTTAGTTTCTTATTTAAAGCATTGTAGTCATGTTAAATTCCATTCAATCAATTATTATGATTTTATTTGGATTTATTTTTTGTTTTCTTTTGCTTTCCCTCGTGGATTCGAGAAAGTCCGGTAAAGGATTCCCGAAGGCCTTGCGGACTCAAGGTACTTATTCGATTAGGCAGACAGTGATCGACCTTATCACGCTCTCCCTGCGTCAGTCATACCATGGATCGGGATGCCCAAAAAAATCCCCTATATTGGGTGATCGCTACCCTTCATCAATCTGATGGGTCCACCATAGATGGGAACTCCAACACTTGATTTTGTTATTGTTGTTTTCCTGTGGTTAAATTATCAATATTACTTAAAGAATATTTTCTTGACCCTCCTTGTTTACCCACTCGAGTCTTGCCTTGAGTCAACCTAGTGAGTGACCCATCAAGTCCCAACCTGAGTCTGCTTCTACCACTTGAAAAAAAAAAAGGAAATGAATCCTATGAATTAATGATATTGTCTATGGTAGTTGCCGCAAACCACACGGTCAATTCAATTCGGCTTGTGACAACTTAGGCTGCATCACTCTCCTGGTCAAACTATTGCTTGGCTTGTTTGGCACCATGAATTTGAGAGGAAGTGATGAGAAGTGGATTCCATGATATGAGTTCTCATCAATTCCAATTCTTATCAATTCTAGATTTTCTATTTGGCAGCCTAGATTTGGAGAGAAGTAAGACAAGAGGGAATGGACAGTGTGGATTTTAATCCCACCATATGCTCACATATACTTTGGATTTTGATCCTACCATCCATCAATTTTTAAATCCATGATGCCCATCCATTTTTACAGATCATTTTATGCCACTATCCAAAAAATAAAGCAAATCCACATCTTAGGTGGATGTGGAGGGTGACTTTTTATGATTTAGAAAAGTTTTTGATTAAACTGATAGTTGTGTGGTCCCTTCATCCAGGTCTTTGTGACCTTATCAACAAGTTAGATGGCAAATATACATCACGTTGGGTCCCACGTTGGGGAGAATTTCTCATCAAATCCAACCTTTTTTAGAGGAATCGAAAATGAGCTGAAAAGTACCTTTTTGAATTCTCATAAGTTCCTATGAATTCTCATCAAATCCTCTATACCAAACAGACAAAAGCAAGTAGTTTCTCATCACTTCTCATCAAATCTATGTGTCAAACAGACCGTTGGTAAAGAGAATTAGTGTGACTCAAACTCTCCAAGTAGCAAACTCTGTCAACTCCCACACGTATGATATGCTTGATATGTGGGCACTTAGAAATTATAGTCACAGCATACATTAACTCAAATTAAACTGAATAGATTGTGGGACCCACTGATGCTCAATAACTGTCCAAGAATCTGATTCGTTGAACAATCCTAACCTCTGATTGGTGGAGGCCTGTTTGGTGAAATAAGATCATTAGATATTTTGCAGATTTAACTGTCCAATAAATGTCCAAAATTTGATACCCAGATACCCAAATAAGCCCAATGTGTGATTCATGATATATCTAGACTGTGACACATAATTAGGCGGATAAATTTGAATTACTTGTATGTTACGGCCACAATTTCTAAGTAATTCCCAAGTGCCTGTGTATAATCCATCACACTCTGCCGGAGTATGAAAGCTTTTCTCCTACAATTTCTATCCACCATCAATGCATGTGACCATCTATCTGGACCTTCCACCCAATCTTACTAGTTGTATTTTCTTTCTTTCTTTCTTTCTTCTTTAAGGCCTTTCTTGAAGTGGACAGTCAGTACCAATACTCCATAAAATAAAAAAAATAAAAAAAAATACAGTTCATTGGTTGGAGTGTTAAGATTATTTTCTCAGCAAGATTTTTTATTTATGGACCATTTAAGAGTTGGCCCCTTAATGAAGTGACCAGATCGATGGGCATGTGTGCTTACTCGGTGCCAGAGATGGTATATACACCAAATTTCTATATATAGTTTATACATAGGAATATAAGTTAGTATCCATGGCGGAAAAAAAAAAAAAAGAAAAGAAAAGAAAGGGTGCACTACTTCAACACACAGTGCACACCAAGGAGATTTGTGAAGCATACTATGCTGCGCATGCTCCATCCATCATATAATATGCAGGTGAGTGATGCAGCCTGAGGTGGTCGCAAATGGACTGTGATAGACCACTTAAATAAACTAAATTCAAAATAGTATATTTTGTTGAATATAACTCCGATCCAAATGATTCAAAAGCCAAAATAAACTATAATAAGTCATGTTTTAGCGCTTGTTTGGATTTGCGGATAGGATGGGAAAGGAAATTATATTTCTCATGAAACCTTATTTCCATGAAATTATGGGAAAGGAAATACTATTTCTTATGTTTGTTTATAAACAACATTTTCTTGAGAAAATTGTGGTTTATTTTTAAATTATATGTTTGGCAAAATAAAATTTCTTAAGAAAATTTTTAATTGCAAATTAAAATAGTTACTAAGGCCCTTTATTTTGGTGAGAGCGCACCAATCTCAACCAACACAATAAAGCCCTTACAATCGGGCCACCTCTATATCCATGCCATCCATCCGTTTAGCCATATCAATTTCTAGCATGAGTGCAAAAAATGAAAAAAAAAAAGTCCAAATCTCAAGTGGACCATATCATAGGAAATAATGGTGAATGACCATTAAAAACTTCATGTGGGCCATAATAGTTTTAGATCAAGCTGATGTTTGTTTTTCCTTTCACTGCAGGTTTGTTTGACCTTATCAACAGGTTGGATGACAAATAATTGTTTTGGAAACATTACAGGTGGTCCCTAAGAAAATTTTAATGATAGGGCAATCAATTACCATTGTTTCCCATATGGCCCACCTGAGATTTAGATGTGCTTCATTTTTGTGTGCATGCCTTGAATTGATATGAGAAAACAGATGGACTACATGGATGCAGAAGACATACATCAAGTTGGGCTCAAAGGTAAGGGCTACATAGTCATGGGTGAGGTAGGAGCCGCACCTAATCATCTCCTTATTTCAATAACATACCGGGTGATCCTTCACATTATTCCACGGTGCAATGGTTTGTGCTGGAAAAGATATGTGAATCCCATAATGATGTATGTGTTTTATCCACACCGTCCATCCATTTTGCCCACTTATTTTAAGGCACCAGTACAAAAATGAAGTAGATCCAGATCTCATTTTGGTGGGTATTCAATCACCATGATTTTGGAAAAAAATTAATGGTGGGTATTCAATCACCACCGTTTCCTATGGCGTGGTCCACCTAAGATTTAGATTTGCCTCATTTTTGGGCTCATGCTCTAAAATGAGTTGGAAAAATAGATGGACGGCATAGATAAAATACATACATCATGATGGCCCACAAAGCATCACTAGACTTGAACCAGGTGCATAAGTTGTGGTTACCAGCGAATCCAATGGTGAGAAACAAGGAAGCGGGTCAGCTACGCCCTAGCCGCACCCAAGATGATGTGGCCTTTGCCATGGGCCCCACCTTGATGTTATTCTATATCCATGTCGTCCATATTTTTTTTTCATATCAATTTAGGGTATAATTCCAAACACCCACCAGGATCCAAATCTTAGGTAGATTAGACAATAAGAAACAATGGTGATTGATCATTAAAAATTCACCGTGGGCCACAAAAGTTTTAAATCATGGTGATATTTGGTTTTTATCTTCATTTAAGATTGTGTGACCCTTTCAATAGTTTGGATGTTATATACACATTACGGTTTGCCGTAGGAAATTTTTAATGTTTGGGTGCTCAATCACCACTGTTTCTTATATGGTCCACATGAGATTTAGATCTGCTTTATTTTTGCGTTCGTGCACTAAAATGAACTGAAAAAATAAATGGACAGCTTGGATTTAGGATACATACATCAAGGTGAGCCCATGGTAAGGCTTGCAACATCTTGGGTAACAGGTTGCACCTAATCTACTCCCGAGAAAACGTAGGAAAGGAAATATGATTTTTTTAGGGTTGTAGGTGATAAAATAAAAAGCCAATTTTGAAGGAAAATTAGCTATGTAAGAAATTAAATTTCATTTTCTTTCGTATAATTTTGATGTTTACAAACAAGGGAAATATGGTTTCTCAAGAAAGTTTATTTCATTTTCCACCATTTCATTAAATACAAACAGGCCCTTAGGGAAAAATAAAGAAAATAAAATAAAATCCAAAGTCAAATTATGCTGATTTTGGGACATTTTGAAACTATCCAGGAAATTGTCACTTAGCTAGTACTACATAAATTTTAATCATTTTTGTGGAAATTAGAATGGAATGAAATTTTATAAGATGAAAATAAACT
This sequence comes from Liriodendron chinense, assembly GCA_003013855.2. Lineage (NCBI taxonomy): Eukaryota > Viridiplantae > Streptophyta > Magnoliopsida > Magnoliales > Magnoliaceae > Liriodendron > Liriodendron chinense. The sequence goes on along the minus strand of ML058480.1, from coordinate 4,467,698 downwards.
TGATGATGAATTATGAGGAAATTATAAAATTCATTCATTAACTAGAAGTACAAAAGGTTGCAAGAAATAGACCTATCAAAATTAAAAATTTCTGTAATCACTAAATTGGTGCCGATGTTGGACTTGGTCACAACTAGAGGTGGGCAACGATCCGATCTGAGTCGAACATGGACTAGATCATATTAGATCGTTCGTTTGCTTGAGTGGGTGTGTTTGAAAAATGTTCGAACAAACATTCAAACAAGGTGGCTCTGTTCAAACTAGATTTGGCTTGGCCCAGCCATATTCGAAAATTTTCAAACATATGGATTTCAGACAATTTTTATGAGTTTGAACAATTTCTCTTTTTTTCGCTTCAAAATGTTTTTTCTAGTATTGAATAATGAATATCGATTTGTTTACAATTACATATCACAAATGACAAATCACAAGGTTTAAAGTTTTTAACTAACTAAATAAAAAACCATAACATAGATAGTTAACATCCCCATTGTTTCCTATAGTGTGGTCCACTTGAGCCTTCGATCCACTTCATTTTTTGGATAATGCTATAGATGATCTTTAAAAAATGGATGGATGGCTTGGATAAGCAAATATATCACTATGGGCCCTACAGAGCACTGACGGGACCGTCCGTCTCTAGATAAGTCCTGGTGGGGGTAAGACTGGTAGTACCCAATCCGCATACGCGAGTTGGTTGGTGACGCAAACAATAGCCAACAAGCTGGTGTCAAGCTCTGCGGGTCCCTCCATGATGTATTTGTTTTATCCACTCCGTCCCCTCCATGATGTATTTGTTTTATCCACGCCGTCCATCCATTTGTACAACTCATTTTGAGACATTAAACAAAAAATGAGGTAGATAAAAAGCTCAAGTGGACCATATGAAACAGTGAGGAGAATGATGTCCACCATTGAAACCTTCCTAGGGCCCACAGTCATGTTTATTTGTAATCCAACTCTCTCTCTCTCTCTCTCTCTCTCTCTCTCTCTCTCTCTCTCTCTATGTATGTATGAATGTATATATAACTAAGTTGAACGAACGAGTCGAGTCGAGTGGGTCAATATTCGAGTCGAGTTCGAGTTCGAGTCGAGTTGAACAGGACTATGATTGAAACCAACTCATTTTTTTTTCCAAACAAACCCTATGTGTTTGAACAATGTTCAAACACGAAGACTTTCTGTTCAAACAGAATTTTACCAAGTCGATCCGAGTTGATCCGAACGATCAAACTCGGTTCAGTGTCTAGCTCTAGTCACAACCAAATAGATCCACTCAACTCTCTCTTTCCTGAAAATTTATAAGAAACAAAATATATTTTTTAACTCAAAAAATGGATTTCTTTCTCAATTCGAATGAGTCATTATATAAACCAATTATAACCACCTCTCATGAATACATTAATAACAACTATGGTTTACCTGAAAGATCTTTCTAAAATAAAATAAGACAAGTTTTAAAATCATGTGAGAAACATTTCGAAAACATGTTTAAATTTCAAACGTTCCTTTTTTCTTTTTTTTTAATGCATGCAACATGGTCCAAAGCCACCGTCAGAGAGCATGCAACATGGTCCAAAGCCACCGTCAGAGAGACCCGGCTTAAATGCAGTTGGGCTGGATAGAATTGACTGAATGCCAAGGCTTAGAACTGTTTAATAAGGTGGGCTTTCCCCTTGAATTGGGCCTGCATCAATGAGGTTGGTGGATCCGTGACTATGAGGCCCAAAGTGATTTATGCGTTTTACATCCACGCTATCTGTTTTACCAGCTCATTTTAGGGCATGAGCCTAAAAATTCAGAAGATCCAAATCTCAGATTGACCAAACTACAAGAAACAGTAGTGATTGGACGCTTAACGTGATTCTTGATTGAGCGTTACCATTCATTTGTGGACCACAAACTTTTATGGATTTGGATCCCCAATTTGGCCCATTGGATGGGGTATCCAGATTATTACAGACACATACTGGGTGTACCTATAGATGTGGCCACTTGTATTATCATCTTAGATGACCTCCAACCACCGTATCGATCCTCTTTAATGGTTTGTGCCAGTGCAACTCAGTTATGTGTCATCTCAATCATAGATCATAAACTTAGTTATTAAAACATGAGGTCGAGTTGAGTAAGGACTCTTTAAAGTCTTCGAGTTGACCTGACCCAGCTAGATAAAGAGTTTCGAGTATTCGTATTTTTGAACTATGATTTCAACTGGTTGACTCAGAGGGTTAACTCACTGAGTCCAGGTCACTAAAATGAGGTTGGAATGATTTAGAAGGCTGATGTTGTTATTGGTTGGATTAGGTTGCACCATACAAGAAAATTCGGCGAGTTTCATTCATTGATTCCATACCCAAGACTGCGGCTGGCAAAATTCTAAGGATTGATTTGGTAAAGCTTGCAACCTCAGCCTCTGCGGCCTCAAAATTATAAATAATTCTACTGTTTATGATATTTTCATTGTTAAATACTGTAATTAAACTGAAATTTTCGAACTCAATTTTAAGCTTTTCAATTTTAGAAAATACATTTGTGGTAAGTGTTTGGTGTGAGTGTCCTGTCCTAATTGGGTGTCTCTTGTTGGTATTTAGGAAGTGATAGAAGAAGAACGTTGCTATTTATATAATATATGAAATTCTAGATAGAAATTCTAGATAGCTTTCCATTGCTATTTATAGGATATATGAGCGAGAAAGTTTTCTGTTAAAAGAATAATAAAATAAACGACTTTGCCTAGTGTTATATATATATATATATATATATATATATATATATATATATATATATATATATATATATATATATATATATATATATATATTGGTTTAGGGTGTATTTGGTTGCACCAAATATCCAAAAAATTCATGATCAGTCGGCCCAATTTGGTGTAAACTTTCATGACATTTTCTGAAATTTGGTGCAACCAACTCTGTTAAAGTATTTTTGACTGTTCTTGGAAGAACTAATCAAAAGAGGATACATGAAGCTCCATAGTATGTGGAACAGATTTTTTTTCATAATACCAGCTGGTGCTAGTTGATTGGTACACATCATCAAAGATGGATAATGGCCAAGGGATACTATAGGGTCACATAATGGCCAAATAAAGAAGGGTATCTAGATGATTCTTCTTTCATCCAGTAAGCCTATAAATAGCAAAGGAAATGATAAGAGAGACATTTCACACCAAACAAACCAAATCAAATTTACCTTATATTTCCTTAGCATATCTTAGCATAGCATAGACAATAATCTAGGAGTAGCGATAATCCTTAGCTGTAATCCAACTCCACTCCTGTTGGACGAACTTATCTCAATGCAATCAATTTCTTTAGTCGACTAAGGCCTTGGCTCGTGGTCATCGGCTAGCTCTTGCTCCTTTTGTACTTGGTCATGTTTATCGCTGCATGATGTAACTATCAAAGGTTTTTACCAGAGCGGAGGGCCGGCATGGCTTGTCCAGATGTGGCTAACTAAATACTTCTGCTCTACTTTTGTAAATCATATTCATTCTCCTGATTCTTACATCTCCTTCGGCCACTGAAACCTCGACTTCCCCAAATCATCTCACGCATATGGTGATTATTTGAGCTTTTTTCTTTCTCTTAATACGAATATATAGACTTGACCATCACTTCATTCCCTTCAACAATAAAGAGTTAGGTCCGGCCTGGTTCACTGGTGAATACGAGACGGTTGATGTAGAGATGGAGAAACTGAAAGGTTAGGCCTTGGAGAGCTATCTCATATGCAGAGATCTCCCTTATGGTGTCACTGTGGAGACAAATATCAATGCCAAAGCAGGGATCGAACAATATTGTCTCAGTCTTCTAGCCCGCCAATTTGGTTTGACATAATGCATTCGTTTTCCGTTAACTCATAGGACCGGGAATTAGCCTCCCTATGAGTGTAACGCCCCGAATTTACCGTAATTATTTTAAAATTTTCTGAAATTTATTTCTATTTTTTTATATTAAATACCGGCCATTGATATTAAAATTCAAATAACGGGACATCCGTAGGAGATCATATGGAGTACCCTTTATTAAAGTTGCTTAGAATGACCTCATTAACAATGTAGAAGAGTTAGATTTCGTTAAACTCGAATATTTACAAAAATTACGAAAATGCCATTAGTTAAACTTAAGTTAAGATGCCATTTTTAAGTATTATAGTTTCTTACGATCACTTTCACGCAAAATCCTTAATTTGAGCTTTTGGGCACATATTAACCATACACATCAAATTTCAGCCCTTAAATCATAGTAGAAGTGGTCCAATTGTCAAATCAGCCATTAACCCTTGATTTTCATGTCCATCGAGTGAGGAAAGTAGATGGTTAGTCGTAGTCGAATATTTCTCTTCATATGAGTAACTTGGATCGTCTTTATCATGAACCATCAATCGCTTCTCAAATTTGGACCACCCATTATACTCATATGACTACGAGTTTACACAAAATTTGGACCCCGATCTACAATCCTACACCATTGAACCACAAAGCCAGCCCATTCCTTTTCCGCCAAAAGTTGGAATTTCAGATCTAGGCATTCCTCACCATCAATCAACTACTAAACTTTATACAATTGTTTGCCTATCATGACTATATATTTTTCCAAAATTTGGGCCCTGATCATCAAGCGTAGACCGTTAATTGAGATATAGCCCATTGTAGCACCCGTTAGGCCATTTTTAAGGATCGGCCAATCTAGAATGTGGATCATCAAGAAATTTACGTATTCTGACTCTACTCTTCGAGCTTGATAAGATGAATGGATTGGAATTGATCAAAGATCATCCGAATATTAAGATTTGAGAAACCCACCTCGAAAGGTTGTTACACAAGACCTCGTGTGCACATCCCTCTCCATATTTATACTACGCACCTCCAAACCCTAATTCCAACCGTACCTCTATATATAGGGCCTCTCTCAGCCAAAGGTGACCCCCACCCACGAATTTGAGAGAGGGAGAGAGAGAGAGAGAAAGAGAAAGAGAGAGAGAGAGAGAGAGAGAGAGAGAGAGAGAGGGAGGTAAGAGAGAGGAGTACCATCTTGCTATTATTTCATCATCTTATATCTCTAATAAGTCGAAGATTATAAGGTGAGAACTCCTTTAAGATTGGATTAATAATTTCATGTTTGTAGGTTGATAATTCTTATGTGTTTTTGTTTACATGTGTTTATTTATTCTCTCTTTAGTTAACTATATATGAATGCTTTTAGATACTTTTTTCCATCTCATGGTGATGAGGATATTCATTGGACTTAGAGAACTAGTAAGGAATAGAATTATGTTTGTTGCACATATGAGATTTGTGTAACCATCTTTAAAGGGACCACCTTTCTTTCTATACTGTATAAAGAATAGTTGTGATTGTCTAATGGAGATTCTTATATTGCTATATTCCTTTTATAAATATGGATGGACCCTGATCTGTGGTGATGAATATCGGAACACCCGGTTAAGAGGTTGCCCTAACCTGAGACGATGCTTTTAGCTTGTTCGGTTAAGTGGCCACCCTGATCTGTTGTGGTGATATCAAGATCGCCCGATTAAGTGGTTGTTAAATCCATTTATTACTACTATTATTATTATATTTACTATTATTATTATTATTCCTAAAGTTGTTAAGGATCCCCATAAGACGATAGTTGAGTATGGTTGTTATGAAGCTTAGTAGTACGGGCCGCCATCCTGGGATGTGATGCGTCGGTTACGACTATTTTGATGAGTGATGAACCATAAGGAAAGATGTGATGGTACCAAAGGTTGCTTAGATGATAAGTGGCTTGGTGTAAATTGGTAATAATAATAAAGAATGGCTAATTCATGCATGCACGTGGCTCCATGTGGGTGTATGGAATTGATAATAGGCCAGAGCGTCCTACTTCTCGCATACACTGTCACGTGAGGATTTGGGCTATGAGCGTCCCATTTCTCACGTGGTCGGGCAAAATTATGGGCTTGCGTGTCCCAAAACCCCTGGTGGCATGTCTAAGGATTCCTACACTGGGTCATGCATTATCATGCATTGCATTAAGAAAGAGTAATGGATGTTTTGTTATGATTTTTATGCGATTATTATTTCTAACCTTAAAGTAGTTCTTCACTATGCCGCTTTTGACGGTGTTTTGTGGAAATAATTTAGAACATGTAGGTAACGATCCTCAGGAGCCCGAGCCTCAAGGAGACGATTATGATGGCTCGTGGGAGCAGATGGTGGAAGACGAAACCGCATAGTCATTCATAGTTCTAGCATTTATTTAGTATTTGAAATTGTAATAAGTCCCAATGGGAAGACGTAGTTATGAACATGGTGTTTGATTGAATGATGGTTACATGGTTTGATGATTTAGTTTAGTTAATGAAATAATATATAAGTTTGGTTTCACCGTCTTGCTCATGGTTTTCCAAATAGTATGAAATGTGCATGTTTGTGTGAAAATTATGTCAAGGATATAACCCTCACACATTTCAAATAACCTTGAGAATTCGGCCGTCGTGATGTACACGGGAGCCAAAATCTTGGGGTGTTACAAGTTGGTATCAGAGCAAAATGGGACCTCTAGGCGAGAAGCCTAAATCCATATCATAATTAACTCATCTTAGGGCTTAGGTCCCCAATGACTAGAGACAAATCATTTAGATTCAATCCTATTAATGGTATGTAATGTTATGAACTTAGAGACCCACACTTAGGTTCCTTGAAATTTACTAGGGTAATCATGGAACTTAGAAATCTCAACATTTTAGGATTTTTGGAAAGATATTTTTATTTTTTTTTTAAATATTTGGGGCTCTCATCTATTCCCCATATTTGAATCATCGATTCATTGAATCTTGTGAATTTTCTCCATAAATAATTAGGAGTAACTATTTTATTTCTAATTATTTCAATTAGGGCAGATTTTTAGACCCATCTGTAATTCCGACATTAGAAAATGTATTTTTAGATCTCAGAAAATTTTATAAATTTTTCTGGAGATTCCTAACTCAGTCCCCAATATCCTTATAAAATCTCAGATCAATCTGATGTGTAATTAAATCAGGAAAATTCCGACAATAGCACATATTTTGCGTAAAAGTCTGCTGATCTGTTACGTTTTTCAGACTTGTGGGGGTCAAAACTGTACTTTATCATGAGATTTTTAAAATGAGAAAAATTTGAGGTATTCCCCACCTAATCATCTATCTACCCTTCAAATTTCAGAGGAAAAGGACTTCCAGTTTGAGAGAAAAAAATTCGAGAGAGCGATCAGGTCCTAGGTATCAGATTTCCAAACTACGAGCTAGGTGAACCTCTAACTCTAACTTTCTGATTTGAGTTCATTAGTTTTCACCTTAGAAGTGCCCTCTAACCTATAGAACACTTATTTTCAGCTTGATGGCCCCTAAGAGAAAATCTTCAAGAAACGTTTCCACGGCCTCACCCCAGCCTGAGTCACCACCCATGGCTAACACTGCGAGTCCTAATACAAATCTACCAATGCCTTCAGTGGGAGGAAACTCTAATGCTCTACAACCTTGGGAAGCTATGTTAGACATACTCGATCGTCTCACCGGTATCATTCAGCAACAACAGGCCCAACAAAATGAGCAACAAACCCGACACCAGGCCACCCTTGAGCAACTGATAACGATCATGACCCCTGGCCAAACTCCGATTCCAACCTCTACTCAAACCGCACCTCCGCCTCCAGTGGGAACTCAAACAACTACACCAACACTCCAAAATCAACCTGAAACATTTCAAGTACCCCTAGCATCTAGACAGGATCCTCCGCCGAATCAACCTCGGTTCATGCTTCCTGAAGAAACTATCCTGATTGAGAAATTCATAAAGCTACATCCTGAGAAGTTCCATGGAAACCCTGACCCTACCAAGGCGGATTATTGGCTTAAGCAAGTGGCTAAGGCACTAGACACCCTAGCTTGCCCCATGCAACACCGAGTGACCCTAGCTACATACCTATTAGAGGGGGCGGCCTACGTTTGGTGGCAGGCAGCAAAAAGAAGAGTCCTAGAAGGATTCCAGTGGACGTGAGACACTTTCCATGCCAAGTTCTGTGACAAGTTTTTCCCTGAAGCATATCGGAAAGAGAAGATGTCTGAATTCCTGAAACTAGAGCAAGGTAACCTCACCGTATCCTAATATGAAGACAAATTCGCTGAGTTGTCAAGTTACCTACCCTCAGCAGTAGAAGACCTGGACTACAAGATCCACAAGTTCCAAGAAGGCTTGAGACCTAGTATTCGGTCAAAGATTAGCATATTGAAGCTGCGTACTTATGAAGAGATCATAGATCGAGCAATGATCGCTGAGAAAGACACTGAACGCTATATCCAGCAACGAAATCAAACAAGACAAGTAGGCCAGAAAAGCAGAGCAGTACCAAACCCACCTTCCATTCCTGACAAGAGGCCAAGACTTGCACCAACCAATCAACAACAGAACCGGGACCCCTTCAACTGTCGCTACTGCGGAAAGCTAGGACACAAGGCCATCAATTGTTTCAAGAAGGCTGCAGATGAGAAGAATGCCTCACAGCCTAAGGGGAGTTAACCACAACAGCAGAATCAAGCACCCAGACCACCTGTAGCAGCCCATCCTCAAATGCAAAAGAGAGAAGCACCAAATCCAAACCAAAAGCAACAAGGACGTCTCTACGCTATGGCTCCACCAGATAATGTGGAAGAAGATCCTCGCGCCATTGAAGGTAGTATCTTTGTCGGTGATGATCCAGTAGTTGTCTTATTTGATAGCGGTGCCTCCATTTCTTTTATTGCTGCATCAGTTGTAGCTCGATTAGACTTAAAGGTAGGTGTCCTTTAACCTATCATAGCAACACCTATCAGTCAAATTGTAGAACTAAGAAAGGAATGTCGAAGGTGTCCTTTAACCATTGACAAAGTCAAATTCAAAGCAAATCTAGTTGTATTGAACATGAAGAACTTCGATGTGATCTTGGGAATGGACTGGCTCTCTAAGCACCGGGTGAATTTGGATTGCCATGCCAAGACCATATCATTGTCTCTCCCGAGCCACAACCCGGTAGTGTTCCAAGGTAAGAAGAGGAAGGAAGTAATCGAACGGTTGATGTGCATTGGACAATCGGTTGAGCTATCTGTCGACCAAATCCCCATAGTAGCTGAATTCCCTGAAGTATTCCAAGATATTCCTGGTCTACCCCCGAAGCGTGAAGTAGATTTCGCCATTGATCTCGTGCCCGATACAGCACCTATAGCATTGGCAGTGTACCGTATGGCTCCTGTAGAGTTGCAAGAATTGAAGAAACAATTAGAAGAACTCCTAGAGCAAGGATTTATTCGCCCCAGCGTATCTCCCTGGGCCGCGCCTGTCCTCTTTGTACGGAAAAAGGATGGTTCGCTTCGCCTGTGTATTGATTATAGAAAGTTGAACCAAGCCACTATTAAGAACAAGTATCCTCTTCCGCACATAGATGATCTTTTCGACCAGTTAAGAGGAGCCCAGTTCTTTTCGAAGATTGATTTAAGGTCCGGGTACCATCAGCTAAGAGTGAGAGATGCAGATATTTCCAAAACGGCATTCAGAACGAGGTATGGACATTATGAGTTTGTTGTCATGCCCTTCGGACTGACAAATGCCCCAGCAGTATTCATGGACCTAATGAATCGTGTATTCAAGCCCTACCTAGATAAATTCGTTATTGTTTTCATCGATGATATCCTCATATACTTGAAGAGTTAGGAAGAGCATGCCGAGCATCTAAGAATAGCTCTGCAGACACTGAAGGACAACCAATTGTATGCTAAGTTAAAGAAATGTGATTTCTGGGAAGAAGAAGTGAAGTTCCTTGGTCATGTAGTCACTCGCGATGGGATAGCAGTCGACCAGTCCAAAGTTAAGGCGGTCCGCCAATTGATCCAACCTACCTCAGTCACCGAAGTGCGAAGTTTCCTAGGGCTTGCAGGATACTATCGTCGTTTCATCAAAGAATTCTCAAAGATCGCTTGCCCCTTGACCGAGTTAACTAGGAAGAATACTCGCTTTGTCTGGAGCACGAAGGCAGAAGAAACTTTCCAAAGGCTGAAAGAATTGTTAACAACAGCCCCAGTTCTAGTATTGCCCGAAGAAGGAGTAGAATTTGTGGTCCATACCAATGCCTCACGAGCAGGCCTGGGTTGTGTATTGATGCAAGCAGATAAGGTAATAGCTTACGCCTCTCGCCAATTGAGACCACACGAGCAGAACTACCCCACGCACGATCTAGAATTAACAACTGTGATCTTTGCCTTAAAATTTTGGAGACATTATTTGTATGGGGAGCAATTCAAGTTAAACACCGACCACAAGAGCCTGAAGTACTTATTTCAGCAGAAAGATCTGAATATGCGTCAACGAAGGTGGATGGAGACACTTAAGGATTTTCAGATAGAGTTGTGCTACAAGCCTGGGAAAGCTAATGCAGTGGCTGATGCCCTTAGTAGGAAGAAGGTACATGAGACAACAATGTCTTGCATCCTCAAGAAGTGGGAAATGCTAAATTTTATAAAAGATTTTGATATAAAATTAAACGTTGAGAGCCAAGTAGTGAAAGTGAATAATATTGTAGTAGAACCGACCTTGATGCGTAAAATCATTGACGCTCAGAACCAAGACGATGAACTACAGGAAATATTGACAAAATTTATGGCTGATGAAAGAAACGTAGATTGGCGAATTGGATCAGATGGGGGCATACGTTTTCGCGACCGTCTATGTGTGCCAAATAAACTAAGTTTGAAGAAGGAAGTGATGGACGAAGCACATCGCTCGAAGTTAACGATTCATCCGGGGAGCACGAAGATGTATCAAGACATGAAGAGGCAGTACTGGTGGAATAACATGAAGCGAGAGATCGCAGAATACATATCTAAGTGCCTCACGTGTCAACAGGTAAAGGCCAAGCACAAAAAGCCAGGAGGATTGTTGAAACAACCGGAGATCCCTACGTGGAAGTGGGAGCACATTACTATGGACTTCATCACGGGTTTACTCAAGTCGAGAAAGAATCATGACGCCATTTGGGTGATAGTAGATCGCCTCACCAAATCAGCTCACTTTGTCGAGACTCGAGTGTCGGCGAAGGTATCAGAATTGGCGGAGTTGTATGTGAAAGAAGTTGTACGTTTACATGGGGTACCGGTATCGATTATATTAGATAGAGATTCACGCTATACGTCATCATTATGGTCAAAGATGCAACAAGCTATGGGAACGTCGCTCAAGTATAATACAGCTTACCACCCACAGACGGATGGTCAGACGGAACGTGTGAACCAGATTCTGGAAGATATGTTGCGAGCATGTGTGTTGGACTTTAAGGGAAGTTGGGAAGATTACCTACCTCTGGCAGAGTTTGCTTATAACAATAGCTTTCAGGCAAGTATAGGTATGGCACCATTTGAAGCACTGTATGGTCGTCCTTGTCGCACGCCTCAATGTTGGGCCGAAGTAGGAGATCGAAGCTTGATTGGGCCGGAAATTGTTCAAATTACCTCAGAAAAGATTGACATCATTCAGAAGCGCCTAAAAGTAGCTCAAAGCTGACAAAAGAGTTATGCAGATAACCGATGACGGAATCTGGAGTTCCAAGAAGGGGATAATGTATTTTTAAAGATATCGCCCATGAAAGGAATGCTGAGGTTCGGACAGAAGGGAAAGTTAGCTTCGCGTTTCATCGGACCATTTCAGATTCTCCAACGAGTTGGTGAAGTAGCATATCGTCTGGCCTTGCCCCCGCAGCTAGCAAACGTCCATAACGTTTTTCACGTATCGATGTTGAGGAAGTACAACAGAGACGACGCTCACGTGATCGAATGGGAAAAGATCGAAGTACGTAGTGACGGGTCATACATCGAAGAACCACTGCGTATCGTGGACCGAAAAGAACACGTACTGTGAAGGAAAATCATTCCACTAGTAAAAGTTGTATGGTCGTTTCACGGAGAAGAGGAAGCAACCTAGGAGACCAAAGAAGAAATGAAGAAAGCTTATCCACACCTTTTCGCCGTACATTTAGGTAACTTCGAGGACGAAGTTTAGTTTTAAGGTGGGGGGAGTTGTAACGCCCCGAATTTACCGTAATTATTTTAAAATTTTCTGAAATTTATTTCTATTTTTTTATATTAAATACCGGCCATTGATATTAAAATTCAAATAACGGGACATCCGTAGGAGATCATATGGAGTACCCTTTATTAAAGTTGCTTAGAATGACCTCATTAACAATGTAGAAGAGTTAGATTTCGTTAAAATCGAATATTTACAAAAATTACGAAAATGCCATTAGTTAAACTTAAGTTAAGATGTCATTTTTAAGTATTATAGTTTCTGACGATCACTTTCACGCAAAATCCTGGATTTGAGCTTTTGGGCACATATTAACTATACACGTCAAATTTCAGCCCTTAAATCATAGTAAAAGTGGTCTAATTGTCAAATCAGCCTTTAACCCTTGATTTTCATGTCCATCGAGTGAGGAAAGTAGATGGTTAGTCGTAGTCGAATATTTCTCTTCATATGAGTGACTTGGATCGTCTTTATCATGGACCAATAGTGTGATTTGATTACCCTACATTGATAAGCCTTTTTCTTATGTGCGAAGTTATCCTGTTCTAGAAATTAACGAGTTACCAACTCTTCTCAAATTTGAACCTTTCAATTTACCCACTTCGCACCATCAATCGCTTCTCAAATTTGGACCACCCATTATACTCATATGGCTACGAGTTTACACAAAATTTGGACCCCGATCTACAATCCTACACTGTTGAACCATAAAGCCAACCCCTTCCTTTTACGCCAAAAGTTGGAATTTCAGATCTAGGCATTCCTCACTATCAATCAACCACTAAACTTTGCACAATTGTTTGCCTATCATGACTACATATTTTTCCAAAATTTGGGCCCTGATCATCAAGCGTAGACCGTTAATTGAGATATAGCCCATTTTAGCACCCGTTAGGCCATTTTTAAGGATCGGCCAATCTAGAATGTGGATCATCAAGAAATTTACGTATTCTGACTCTACTCTTCGAGCTTGATAAGATGAATGGATTGGAATTGATCAAAGATCATCCGAATATTAAGATTTGAGAAACCCACCTCGAAAGGTTGTTACACAAGACCTCGTGTGCACATCCCTCTCCATATTTCTACTACGCACCTCTAAACCCTAATTCCAACCGTACCTCTATATATAGGGCCTCTCTCAGCCAAAGGTGACCCCCACCCACGAATTTGAGAGAGGGAGAGAGAGAAAGAGAGAGAAAGAGAAAGAGAGAGAAAGAAAGAGAAAGAGAGGGAGGTAAGAAAGAGGAGTACCATCTTGCTATTATTTCATCATCTTATATCTCTAATAAGTCGAAGATTATAAGGTGAGAACTCCTTTAAGATTGGATTAATAATTTCATGTTTGTAGGTTGATAATTCTTATGTGTTTTTGTTTACATGTGTTTATTTATTCTCTCTTTAGTTAGCTATATATGAATGCTTTTAGATACTTTTTTCCATCTCATGGTGATGAGGATATTCATTGGACTTAGAGAACTAGTAAGGAATAGAATTATGTTTGTTGCACATATGAGATTTGTGTAACCATCTTTAAAGGGACCACCTTTCTTTCTATACTGTATAAAGAATAGTTGTGATTGTCTAATGGAGATTCTTATATTGCTATATTCCTTTTATAAATATGGATGGACCCTGATCTGTGGTGATGAATATCGGAACACCCGGTTAAGAGGTTGCCCTAACCTGAGACGATGCTTTTAGCTTGTCCGGTTAAGTGGCCACCCTGATCTGTGGTGGTGATATCAAGATCGCCCGATTAAGTGGTTGTTAAATCCATTATTACTATTATTATTATTATATTTACTATTATTATTATTATTCCTAAAGTTGTTAAGGATCTCCATAAGACGATAGTTGAGTATGGTTGTTATGAAGCTTAGTAGTACGGGCCGCCATCCTGGGATGTGATGCGTCGGTTATGACTATTTTGATGAGTGATGAACCATAAGGAAAGATGTGTGTTGAACCTCCAATTTATACATGGCATTGCCCACTACATGACATGGTATGCATGGTTTTCATGATTAAAAGGCCCATCTAATGCATGTTTTGTGATTGTAGGGATGAGAGCGGACTTCACTCAATTAGAGACCAAAAAGGGGCCATTTGGAGCCTTTGATGAAGGCCCAAGGTAGACCAAAGAAAGAAGAAAGCAAAGAGAGAGGAAGGAGAGAAGAAAAGAAAGAAGAAAAACAAGCAAAACTGGGTCCGACCGGTCAAGACCGGTCGGCCAAGAAGGCCCGACCGGTCATGACCGGTCAGATGCACTCCCTAGAGCAAGGCCAGCTTTGTCCGACCGGTCATGACCGGTCGGCCAGCCCTGTCCGACCGGTCGTGACCGGTCGGCCATGCAAAGTTCAACTTCCAGATTGCATACAGCAGGCCATTCCCGTTTCTGATTTTTCGGACCACTTTTCTGAAGCCATCTTGAGGATATTTGGAAATCCAACACATCCATGTCGAAGAGGAGCTCGACGCCGAACTAACCCAGGTGGTTTCGTGTCGATCGGAGCTATGGATTGACCGTGGTGGCCAAAACAATACGAACTGTCCGGAAAGTTCCAGATTTCGCTGTTCAACTCTGGGCCGGTCCAGAGGACTCATCATTGATGATATGAAGAATCTACTTTGACCATCTTTTAGAACACATCCATATATGAATAACCACAAACGTTTCAAATCAAAAGGGTGTGTGGTTTGATCGTACCGGTTGAAGAAAGATGGACCATCCAGAAAGATCCAACTGCGCAGAGTTTATAAAAGCCCTAAGTGTTCTAATTTTCGGACCACATTTTGGGATTGTTTTGGACAATCTAATCCGTCTATCATGTAGAGGAGGAAGTTTTCTACCAATGTTCAAAATTTGAGATCAATTCGACCTCTGTACACTCCGAGGCGTTGAAAGCAAGATGACTGGTTCTGAAGGTACCCAAAGTGTGCGATTTTGAGAGGCGGTCAGTGATGTGATTGGTGGGCCCATTCAGAGGATAATCTTGGAAATCTAAATCATCTATGAGGAAGATCACATTACAAGGAAGCTACAAATCAAATTTGAGGGCAATCCGACCATTGGTTAAGCCGTACCAAGCGAAACAAATTCTGCTATGTTGCTGTACTATTGCTGCACTATAAAAGGAGGTGCTCTCTTCTATTCCAAATCAACCAAGGACGTGGGGAGCAAGGAGTTCAAGTCCCAGGAGGCTACCTAGCCTCCTCCAGCTAGTTTTTCTTCCTTTTCTTAGTTCTAGTTCTAGTTTTAATGTGCTTTTCCTTAGCTAACCTCTTAGCTAGAGCTAGAGGTGAAATTTGTAGTTGGTTCCAATGCTTTAATTCTTTTATTTCAAGTACCCTTTTCTTAATTTTGGATTTTGAAGTTCTAGTTTGAATAAAGTTTGGTTTTTTAGAAGTTTTGTGAGAGTTTGTGTGCTCCGGACATGAGTTCCTTGCAATTCTCTAAGATTACCATGATTGGGTTGTTTGAATTCGAATTGTAGTAACCCTTGAGCATGCCATAGTCCATAGGCATGGCTGTTACTCCGAAGGCTACAAGTTCAAGTTCTATGTGCTTCATTAGAACTAGAAATCTGATTTCCAGATTTAAGTGGGACTGTTTGTGCTTGAATGTTATATCTCCCAATTAGATGAGAGATAGGACTTTGATTCTAATTGTGTTGTACTTGGATGAATGGATTGGCATTGGACTACTACAAGTGGATCCTTGATGCTCTAGTTCTTCTTAATTTCAGATTTTCCTATTTTATGTGAAAAACTACTTTCTTAAACTTCTTAGATTCTAGTTATTAGAGTAGTTGGAATTGTTTACTTCTTTCCCCGTGGATCGACCTCGGTCTTATCGAGATTTATTACTACATCGCAGCCTTACACTTGAGGCGAGCGAACAATGTGGTGGTACCAAAGGTTGGTTAGACGATAAGTGGCTTGGTGTAAATTGGTAATAATAATAAAGAATGGCTAATTCATGCATGCATGTGGCTCCATGTGGGTGTATGGAATTGAGAATAGGCTAGAGCGTCCTACTTCTCCCATACACTGTCACGTGAGGATTTGGGCTATGAGCGTCCCGTTTCTCACGTGGTCGGGTAAAATTATGGGCTTGCGTGTCCCAAAACCCCTGGCAGCATGTCTAAGGATTCCTACACTGGGTCATGCATTATCATGCATTGCATTAAGAAAGAGTAATGGATGTTTTGTTATGATTTTTATGCGATTATTATTTATAACCTTAAAGTAGTTCTTCACTATGCCGCTTTTAACGATGTTTTGTGAAAATAATTTAGAACATGTAGGTAACGATCCTCAGGAGCCCGAGCCTCAAGGAGACAATTATGATGGCTCGTGGGAGCAGATGGTGGAAGACGAGACCGCATAGTCATTCATAGTTCTAGCATTTATTTAGTATTTGAAATTGTAATAAGTCCCAATGGGAGGACGTAGTTATGAACATGGTGTTTGATTGAATGATGGTTACATGGTTTGATGATTTAGTTTAGTTAATGAAATAATATATAAGTTTGGTTTCACTGTCTTGCTCATGATTTTCCAAATAGTATGAAATGTGCATGTTTGTGTGAAAATTATGTCAGGGGTATAACCCTCACACATTCCAAATAACCTTCGGAATTCGGCCGTCGTGATGTACACGGGAGCCGAAATCTTGGGGTGTTATAATGAGAGAACCATTATGAGTTCGGTGGGAGTTTACTAAACTCTCAACAACAATTTTGATGCTATGCGGGCTGGTTTTGATCCTCCCATTTTTCAAGTTGTCCTCGATGATTAAGCCTCTTTTACAAATGGTGGGATGATTACTATCGACCAATGGTGAATGAACCATTAAAGCAATAATCAACCAACTCCTTCCTCCCGTGACAAGGACAGAGAAGTCGGCGGTCGAGAAGAAAAAAACACAACAACTAAGGGCCCCAGGAAGAAATCGACCACACCTAGTCAGAGAGCTACGTGGTAAAAAACGAATACCTTGGCTGCATCGACCACCTCTCCTTCAGCAACAATAAAGGTGATCGACCCTACACCTCCTACACTGAAATGCCAGAAGGTTACAACCGTGGGCCATTCCAAGAATATCAACGATCCTTCTAAACTTCAAACGGTGATTGACTGATATTCTATTAATGTTGTCCGATCTGACATAGGTGGATGTATTACCTTTTTGTATTTTAGGATTTTCATTTTCATGCTTGTTGTTTCTTCTGATGTTATTTGCTTTTGCAGTGCTGATAGTAGTATTGGCCACAAAGAAGCAAGCCATTGTTGTTGTTCGCTCGCCTCAAGTGCAAGGCTGCGATGTAGTAATAATTCTCAGTAAGACCGAGGTCGATCCACAGGGAATTATGGTAAACAATCTTAAACTATTCTAATAACTTCAATCTTAACAAATTTGGAATTTAGTTTTAAGAATTAAGTAAAACAGTAACTAATAAAGGAAAATCTGACAATTAATGGAATTAAGGCCTTAAGGATCCACTTGTAATAGTTTAATGAGAATTCATTCATCCAAGTATAAACACAATTATATTCAAAGTTTTATCTCTCATCTAGTTGGAAAATAAGGCATTTAAACACAAACAATCCCACTTAAGTCAAAAAATCATATTCTAGTTCTAATGAAGCACATAGAATTCAAACTTGTAACCTTTGAAGTAACAGTCATGCCAAGAGACTATGGCATGCTCTAGGGTTACTATAATTTGAATATAATAAATCTAAACATAGCAATCTCAGAGAATTGCAAGGAACTCATGTCCGAAGTACATGAACTCTCATAAAACATCCCAAAATACTAACTTTATTCAAATTAAAACTTAAAAATCCAAACTTTAAGTAAATGGTACTTAAACTAATGAATTAAACATTGAAACTAGTTATTAGGCTAAAAGGTTCTAGCCGAGCATTATCATGCTTTAACTAGAAATAAAAGAAAAACTACTTGAAATCATAAAAAACCGGAATCGAAGGAGTTGCAGATGCTCCACGATGATCCTCTTCACCTCCCACGACTTCCCAAGCCTTATATGATCCCTTTAGATCGAGCCCTAGGTGTCCTTTTATAGCATTGAAGCTTCACCGCCTCAGAATCTTCCAGAAGTGCGTACAACTTATGCAGCGCATGAAAAATCGGAGCTTCATGAAGAAGCTGCTGGAATTTTGAATTCTCTGGCGTTCATGCTTGACCGACTGGTCATGACCAATCGGAGCTCGCTGGCGCTAGTTAGAGGAGTTGCAAACGCACTATAAAGATCCTCTCCACTTCCCTGGAGTTCTAAAACCTTCTATGATGCCTTAGGAACGACGTAGATGTGTCCTTTTATAGCAAAAATCCGTCACCGACTCGAAATCTTCAAGAGATCAGAGAGTCCTTATGCAGTCGGGACGCTAACCGGCTGGCCGGAGGTTGCACAGAAACACAAAAAATCTAGAGCTCTAAACTCCACAGACTGACCTATTTGCTGGCCAGCCGGCCAGTCAGACGATAGGTCGGACAACGTAAAAAAGTATCCAGAGAAAAAATGATTTCTGGAGGGTTTGACCGATTGGCCAGCAGCAGTGGCTGGTCAGCCGGACAATCCATAAAATGTGATTTTTCATAGTTCTTCTCCCCTGTCTTCATTGTAATTCACCTCCACCTCTTGTCCTTTCTTCCATTAATCTTTAAGGCATGTAAAGTGAGTCCTTTAACATCATATAAGTGAAATCTCTCTCGCATTCCTACAAACATAAAAACATGTATTAGATTAGTCTTTAAATATGTAAACCATCCATAATGTGTGATGAATTGGGGTTAAAATATGCACAATTCAGAGCTCAACACTTATACCCCAGCTTCGAGAGCATATTTAGTGGCATCAAATTCATAACGGACCCATTATCGATCATGATACACTTTATCTGTCTGTCGTTAATTTATCTTGTAACCATGTCGTCATCTGTGAAAGTTATTGTCGACATACAGTAAGTAGCTTCAACTCTCTCTAACGCCGCGTTCCAGCTCTTGTCCTCATCTTTACCAGTGTCTGCTGTTTCTATTTCTGTTATCAAGGTCTCTCGTACATTATTGTCTAATAAAGCTTGTATCAGATTCTGTTGAAAGTTCTTAGATAATTTCAGGACATCATAAATACTCAATCTTGTTGGATTTCTCTTTAGGTGGATGATCACATTATACATAACACTTGACGTCGATGGTTCTTCTGGCTGTGACGGTCTATCAACTTTTTCATTGACCCTTTCTAGATCGAATATCTGATCGAGAATATCTCTTTGCGATTCTTTCTGAGGTTCCTGTCGTAGATGTTTTCCCGACCTTAATGTTATATATTACTTTACATTCCTCTGTCATTGAATGAGCTGTTTGAATTTTCTGATTTTTCTGCAGCTTGGATTGTCGCAACATCACACAATTCATGAAACTAAAGCACTAATATTTTCAGCAATTGCTGAAAGCTTCGTGGGATACCTTGGTTCCTTGGTATTAGCTGTTCTTTGAGCATGGTTGCTCGAACACATTCTTTTACCATAACATCTTCCCCCTGGTGCTGAACTGTTGTTCGGAGTACTTCCCCTGATTCTTACATCATATCTGTAAAACCACATTATGAATGTTTCTTTCATATCCTACCAACTTGCAACAATTTTTTTTGGTAGAGTGAAATACCAAGTCATGGTATTGCTTGAAATAGCCAGCGAATATACAAAATTTCGTAATAAATATTCCTGGAAAACGTTGCCCCTGAAATAAGCAGCTTTTTTGTAGTTCACCAAATGTTCTATTGGTGACTGGGTTCCCCCTCTGAAGAATACGAACATGGGAAATTTTAGGATCCGTTCTTCCTTTCGAGAATTTTTTTTGCTTCAGCGGGTTGGTTTGAGTAGCATTTAACATTTGCCTAACTTTATCGGTGTGTGTATTGCTGAAGAAATGTATCACTTCTCGCTCTCTATTCATTTCGGGTCCTATCGTTGGGACTTCTTTCATCAGATTGAATATAATGTATGACTTATATCTGTCTACGGCCTTCATTCCGTACTCTCGGCACATGACCTAGCTATCTCTATTTCTGTATGTTCAAGTGACTTATGCGAACTTGCTATTGTATTTCTTCATTTCATTGTGTACTAGTACAGACATTCTCTCAGGAGTAATTTTCCATCTTATTAGATCTGTTAAAGGAACTGCCCTTTGTGGTACCTAGAATCGTAACATGAATAACTCACGAAACTATTCCCAGGTTCGTGCTTCTCGCAAGGTTCATGATTCATACCTTCTTTAGCTGGTCCTATTAATGTTTCTTGAAATTGTCTTATCATCAGCTCTTTATCGACTCCTTAGTGATCACAATATTTTTCATATTAGAGAAATGATCGAGAGGAGAATTGTGTACCAAGAATAACATTATTTCGTTATCGGAGGTCTTACGTGCCCTGCGACATCTTGATGGACGGCGGACTTTTGCCTTTAATACAGCATTGATCATTTTTTGTCTTTGGCTTTCTTCCGGAGTGGCGGACATTGTCATGCTTTGTACAAGCTGTGTTTCTTGTTTCTCAACTTTCGGACTAAATCGCCTTGAAAGGAGCACTGAAGATGATTTCTGCTAATGTTTCATGCTTATTGCAGACACGACATTCGTAATTGCTTTATTTCTTTTGTCTCTTTCTTTCCCAATAACTATTTCCCCTTCATCAATCATTCTTTGGAAAATAACTTTGATGGTGTAACATCTGCAAGTAAGATGCCGTACCATACGATGATAAATGGCAATAATATCTGTCTTCAATTTTATTTGCTTCTTCGGGTCGTCTTAATTATGGTAACTCGATTGTTCCTACCGCAACCAATTTATTCATCATGGGGATAATATCTTCATTTGAAAAAGAGTATTCTTCTTGGCGATTAAACCATCAGTATCTTTTATCTGCGGGCCTATTGACAGAGTAGTTTTACCTCTCTCCTGTTGTCTCTTGGTTTGTCCTGAAATTCTTCCTTATTCTTTCCCTTATCTGTGACATTGGTTGAAGACTGTTAGAGATTTGTCGTGTAGACTCTGTGCGAAATGCGAGCACCTTTTTAATCATGCTTTCCAAAGCATTAGCTCTCGTAGCCAGTTCTCAGAACGTGTATATTCTTGCTCCTATAAGTACAAAAGCAATTTTTGATTCCATGTATCCGATGCACATTTTTACTTGCTTAGCTTCTCCAAAGAGATTTTGCAAGACGCACTTAGAGCTTTCCAATGAGTAATAAATTTGTCGATAAATTCTAATTCCCTTTTTCGTATAGCTGCTAGCTCTGTTAGACTTACTTCTCTTGCGGTTGAAAATAAGGTTTTCAGAAAAGCTTCCTGCATTTGTTCCCAAGTGCGTATCGATCCCGGAGAAAGGGCTGCATACGACTTGAAGGCTTTTTCGATCAGAGTTACACCGAATGAATAATCGTAAACAATATTGTGATATGGCAACATAGCTTCTCATCACGGTTATGGAGTGCATCATATGTTCTTCTAGTGAGCCATCCCCATTAAACTTTTGAAATTTTGGACATTTGAAGCCTCATTAGGAAAGGAATATTATCGACTTCTCTTGGATATGGAGTCTTATACCAGAATCTTTCTTTGTGCATCCTTTCTCCTTCTGTTCGGACAGTTTCGACAATAATCTGTCGTATTTCCTCTGTTGCTACTCTGGCATTTCTCATTGGGATAGACCCATGCGACATGGTTCGAGGCGGTTGTGATCCTTCAACAGGATGTTCCATGTTTTCCATGGGGTCCATGTTTTGTGGAGTAACATTCTGGGATTCTGTGCGGGCTATCATGGATAAGGCCTCTCGCATATTTCTACATTCTTCCATAAGGACTGCTTGTATTTGTGCCATTTCTTCGAGACGCATTTTTGTTGATTGTCCAGTTTGACTGGTTCCGGCTACAAAGACAGAGACTCTTCTTCTAGATGTTTCTGACCTTGATGATGTAAATGAAGCGGTAATCGAAGGTGTGAGTGACATTGAGTTTCTTCTCAACTCGCGACTATTACATCGCAAGGAGTCGACAGACTCACTATGTTCGATTCTTTTTTGTGTAGTTCCAGTTGAACTTTCCTTTTAACTTTCTGTTAGAGGGGGTTGATATGGCATAAAGATTTGGCTCATCTGTCTTCGCATAACAAGGGAGGCAGGAAGTGCAGGGAAATCTTTCTTAGTGAAGTATATCTCTGCCTCTCTCGGATATAGGGATGAAGGAGCCATAGCTGGGATTTGTTTAGCCATGCTTCGTGTAATGGGTCTTTGGTAAGTTCAAGAATGAGGTCCTTTGGCTGTGGTTTTGACAGAAGTTTTGAATGATGTCCTCTTCCTTTTCAGCTGTACTATTACCCATTCACCCTCATCTTCTGTAGCGACAAGTGAGGCTTAAAACTACGATCACATTTACTTTAGTTATCATGTTCTGAGACGTCTTCATCCGACATTTGTTTTTAGTATCTTAATCATTGTAGGAGACAACAAATCCTCCATTTGGCATAAAATTAAAAGCTATCTTGAGGACTGAATAAGCCGTCATAAGTATTCGATTGGAGAGTGTAATGCACCTAGGATAAAAATAAAATAATTAGTCCTTTGAATTGTCTGTATATATAATCTATTCTAGAGATGAAGGGCGAAGTGTTCCTGTTGAGAGTCGCCATTTTGGCGCTATAAAGCACCAAAAGATGACGAATGCTTTTCTTATAATCTCTTATCAATTTAGAACATAACTCTTAAGAAATTGCCCAGTAGAGTCACCATTTTGTTTACATAACAAAATTGCCTTTATGTTTATGGAGGAAAACAAGAGTCATATTCTAATATTAAACAAGAGAGATAGAAAAGCATTCATCACTTCATTTTATTCATTTACCGAGTTCTCATACATTCTATATCTACAACATCCCTTGATTCTAGAATAGATTGTACGTTGTATAAAATGAAACATATTTGGGTAGTAATTTCGGCAAAGCTTCGCCCTATCCTTCTTTCATTCTATCAAAATGACAAGGAAATGATTGGCTGATAATCTAAGCCAAAGTTGTTCTTCTGTTTATAACTGAGGCGAGTCAACCAGACTAGGATTCATTCCTTTGTGATCTTCATAAGATTCCACGATAGTATCACCCAGCACATCTACCACTTTTAGGGATTGTACAAAGTACGCTCAACCTGAAGGGAGAGAGAAGGGTCTTCTGCTCCATCTTAATATCATCTATATAGTCATCCACGTACGGGGATTGTATGAAGTATGCTCAACCCGAAGGGAGAAAGATAGGTCTTCTAAGTCATCTACATAGTCATCCACTTACGAGGATTGTACAAAGTATGCTTAACCCGAAGGGAGAAAGATAGGTCTTCTGTTCACAAAGAAACAAACTCTCTAGTCTGGATTGCTCTCTCTGTATCATTCATCTTTGCCACGATCTCAGCCTTTAGTGTTCTTCACAATCGAAAGGGTAATGAAAGCTACAAAGCACCTGATATCCTTTGTGAAAGGAGAGAATAAGTCTCTTCAAGGTAGCTTTACACGGGTTGTGTAAAGCACCTCCTTGATAACTTCATTTTTTCCAATCCTCTTTCTTCATTTGGATAGCATCTCCCCCTCGTTCATCTTCGATCATCGGGGTCCGCACATTTGTGCGTTCAACCCAAGGAGAAGGAAGAACTCGAGGTCCACCCCGTACCTCTGAAATCCTCTAAAACTCTGAACTTCAGAAGCAAGTACTAAATGAGGACCCCTGGGGGTATTTATAGGCAAAAAAGCGGTAGATTTCGCAGAAATAACTGGCCACCAAACACACTTTTCGTGACCCGTGGTAAGCTCATGAGCTTGCCGTGGTCTGCAGCAAGTGCATGTTTTCTGCACTTCAGCTTCAATTTCCAACTCTATCTTCTTTAAAAAAAATTATTCCTTTTTCTTTTCTTGTTTCTTCATTTTTCATGACTCAACACGAGGGTGATCTTATACTTGGCAAAGTGAACGAGCCTGAATTACTGCTACTCGACTCTTGGTTACTAGACCCGAAGGAGTTAGTATATTCAGGATATGTCACTCTAGGAGGCTTTGACCATTCACCAGCTGACCCGTTCATTCAACAATATGATTAAAGGCTAAATGTGCTCTAGCGTCAATGACTTTGATCTCGAAAAGGTACCTGTCCATTGGAGTGAACAATCGGAGCCTGAAACCTGAATTTTTCTAAGTATGAGAACAGATGTTAGTGAAGAGCTAACTTCCAATCAGAGGATGACTGTGCAAGAAATATACGTTCAAAGAAAATGATACGTCATGGGAATTCATACCAAGTCACGATTCGGACAAGTCCAAAATCATCTAATTCCAAGTTATAACAAAGAAGAAATGAATTGTTCACCGAAGATCGTACATTATTGATGACATTGATCACTTGGGGCCCACTTTTGAAGACTAAAAAGAGGCTTCTAAAATTGACCATGATAGTTCCATTGCGTAGATCACCGAAATAGCTTTGTGACATATATAAGAGCGTCCAGAATGGATCTGTAACAAAGGAGTTATGGCCATTTTTGTGAAGACGCAGTAAGTACAGAATAACATGCACTCGGCCTGAAATGCTGAAAAAATTCTAAGTCTGTAAGCTGCCAAGAGGGACATGTGCCCAGGGCATGTCCACATGCGCTTGGAACTCCCTCTACTCAATTTTGATTGGCCCTGTACATGTAACCTTCGGCTATAAATACCCCAACCCCACAGTATGTAGTGCGGAGAAAGCTGAGAGAGGGAGAGCATCCAACGGAGACATGCGCCCACACCAAGGGATACATGCACCCATTGTTACATGCGCCCACACTCCCAGATGAAGGGACATATGCACCCACTCTATCCCACATGTGCCCACACTCCCAAATGAAGGGACACACGTGCCCACTCTATCCCACATGCGCCCACTCCATCTTCAAGTTGACATGCACCAACCTCCTCTCTTGCAATTCCACATGCACCAGCCTCCTCCCTTGTGATTCCACGTGCTCCAGCCTCCTCCCTTGCAATGCTACATGAGCCCACTCTCTCCCTTGCGATGTTGTATGCCCCCACCAACTCCCACATTTCCCCACATGTGCCCACTCTCTCTTCACATGTATCCACTACCTATGCCACTACTTAGCCATTTTTGCAACTCTGAAAACTGCACCGTATACTTGCACCTACACTATCTACTGCACACCTTATTTACATAAAAACGTTTAAGTAAATGTCATATTTTAATTTATGTTTCCGTTTACTTTTAAGTTATTTTGTAAATAAGGAAGTACCCCTCATTTAGATTCAATAAAAAAAATTTGCAATAATAAAAATTTTGATTTTCCATCCGAAGTACAAATCGCAACTTTTTGGCACTCCCCAAAAAGTTCATCTTTTGAATGGAGGGGTTTTCTCCGAATTTAAACCGTTCAAAAAATCTGAAATACCCTTATTATGCTAAAACATCAAAAAGCGGTAAAATATTCATGATATTTTATGGTCGATCTGTGGATATATTAAAAATTCAGATTTTTACTTAGAATTTTCAGGCAGTGATATGATCAAAATATTGTTTTAGTGTAAGTTTATACAGAAATAGAGTTGTGACTAGATAATATTGTTTGCTTCATGCATTAACACTCATCTTGCTTAATCTAGCATTCATTGCTTAATCTAGCATTCATCTTACTTAATTTAGCACTCATCTCTGCTTAATCTAGCATTTATATTACTTAACTCGACATGTCTTCAACCTCACATGGCATACATACTATTGTATTCTTACATACATCATTCTCACATGACATGTCTTTTATTATATCCATCAAATACAATCAATCTCATACGATATATATTCTATTGTATTCATCGCACATAAAAAATCCCTTGCCTTATCACAATGTCCCACACATTTATGCATGTGTGAGCAGGTTCTCTACTTATCTCTCATTGCAAATTAGCTATCAACAAAGGTACAGGATCGTGATCGCTTCTAAAGACAAGTTAGCAAACTCCTGCCTGATTCGACAACTGATTACAAGAACTTTTATCGATTATGTTCATTGCACAACTAGATTTTAGCCCGGATTGAGGCTTAAGATTAAATAGAAGGGACTATGGTTACTATTCGAAACCATAAACGAAGAATTCCAGATTACTTTAAGATGCTTGTTATGAACTACTATCGCTAGAGTTATCGATGTACTACTCATCCAAAATGGGATCTGCATGTTGGATTGGGCAGGTAATTGTGATGTGCCTTCCCGCGGTCATCGGTGCAAATAAAGCAGGTGATGACTTTAAGTTGTGCTATCCAACAGTTGTAGTTCGTGTACTCCAGTGGTCACCCACCATAAAAATACGGGAAGACGGCCCAGCGATGCACGGCTAGATTAGAAAACCCCTAGTAGTCTTTCAACTCGGACAACCTAAAAGAACATGGGACAGAAACATCTGACTTGTCTAAATAATAGCTCAGTCTATAACAAAATTACACAAGTCTCTATGACCGCAAATTCAAAAACCATAGTCCCCGATGACTTAGTCACCTGCTTGATCTATCCAGGCCTTTTCTCGAATTCCTCATCTATTGTACAAACATTATTCATAATTGAGTTTTGTCGCTTTGTGCCATGGTTCTCCCGCAAGAGTTTCCACGTAAAAATTTCTATGTTCTCTATGACGTGCATGATTTACATTGATACTTCCTCATTTGCTTTATTTAATTTGTCTAAGATGCTTGCATACATTTACTTTTGCCTTTTAATCAAGGGTGATCATCCATTGATGTAACTAAGGGCTTGTGCCAGATCATGGCCTGGAATGTACAAGAATTCAGAATCTCTGGAATAAAATTCATCTTGCAATACCTTCTCTTACGTACTTTGTGATTGCTTATGATTTTCTAAGAATGTCTCTATACTAAAAAACTCCCCAAAACAAGGAAACACAAGAAAGTTACCTTGCGCATTTTCTAGTTTTAAGAGCGGGGAAATTCTTATTAGTAAAGGATATTTCTATTTCTCCTGGATATAGGGCTAGTGGTGCTACAGTTGGGTTATGTCTAACAATGCTTCTGGTGATGGGCCTTAGTGATACACTAGACCGATGCCCTTTTGATGTAACTTTGATCACAGCTTTGAAAAGCGCTCTTCTTCTCTTTGATTGTACATTTATCTAGCCATCATTAGCGTCTTCAGAGATTGGTGATGCAGACACTACTCCGGCTGTAGCTACTTTGTTCCCAACATCTTTTGCTTTGTCCTTACTTGTTGTTGCCTGATTCTCGTATGTAATAGCAAATCCTCCGAGAATGAATTGAAATATTATCTTGTATGTTGACGAAGCCATTGAAAGTCTTTTTGAATAATGTACCTGCAATTAAAAGGGTCACAAATTAGTTTCATTGAGTTATCTGATATCCTGTTCTAGAGATGAAGGGTGGAATGTTCCTGTTAAGAGTCATCATTTTGGCACTTAGAAGCGCCTTGTTAAGATGCATGTCTTCTTTTTTTTTTTGTCTAATTATATTAGAATAGTACTCTGATATGAATTCCCCAGTAGAGTTGTCATTTTGTTTACACAACAAAATTGTCTTTGTATAGATAGGAAAGACAAGAGTAATATTCTATTATTCAATGAGATAAAGAGAGAGACATTCATTATTCTATTTATTTTATTTATTGTAATCGAATTCTTTTACATTCCATTAATACGTCCCTTGATTTCAGAACAAAATATTCCAAATATGAATAAAATGAATGGAATGATGAATGTCTCTCTCTCTTTGTCTCATTAAATGATAGAATATTACTCTTGTCTCCCTTATCTATACAAAGACAATTTTGTTGTGTAAACACATATGTCTTGGAATAAGACATCAACATGGCTTTGAACTTCATGAAAATACTCTTGAGAATCCCTTTGCAAAGCTGAATAGACGATTGATAATGCCTTTACACAACCCGCGTAAAGCACCTTTGCTTTACAATGCTTAAGGGCTTAGGGTTGATGGTGTATGCATGGTGCAAGTAATGTTGCTATGTCTGTAGAATCTAGGTAAAACTCTGAATTATTAATTTACTCATAGATCTTCATAGCTATTATGAATATTTTGCCGGTCTTTGGCGTTTTAACCTAATTTTAACATATTAGAATTTATGAATGATTTAGATGTAAAGAAAACCCCTCCATGTAAAAGACGAACTTTTCATGGGATGTAAAAAATTCACGATTTACATTTGAAATGAAAAATTGAAATATTTATTATTGAAAATTCAATTTTTTAGTATTTTTTATTGAATCGAAATGAGGGGTACTTTCTTATTTACATAAATAACTAAGGGCCTGTTTGTTTTGCTATAAGTGAGGGTAAATGCATGTAAGTAGGTGTAAAAAGGTCATGATTATTATTTCCCCGTGTTTGATTCGACTTGTATTTTCTCGATGTAAAAAGGCTTTGATTATGAATGACGTACATTCGTGGGCCTCATTGTGATGTTTGTGACATATCTACACCGTCCATCCATTTTTTTGAAACATTTTAGGCTATTAGCAAAAAAATCAGATAAATCTGAACCTCAAGTGGCCTATACCATAGGAAATCGTGGTTATAAAAGGTTTTTAACGGTAGGTGTTCAACCCATTGTTTCGTGTGGCGTGGTCTACTTAAGTTTTGGATTTGTCTTAATTTTGGGTTCATGTGCTATAATCACCTCTCAAAATGGATGGACCGAGTAGATAATCCAAATAGATCATAGTGGGCTCCACAAAAAATTCACACTCTTCTCAATATTCGTGCACAAAAAGCAAACGTCAGCTGTCATCATTGAAAGATGTGTCGGGAAATACATTGTAAATCATCATTACCTGTTTACCGTGTATTTACTTCAGGGAATTGAAAACAAACAGGCCCTAAAAGTAAATGAAAACATAGATTAAAATATGACATTTACTTAAATGTTTTTATGTAAATAAGGTGCACGTGTTGCGTCGCGTAAAGGCTGTACCATCAGCATTCTTCGATCTTCTCTTCTTTGATTTTCGATTCTCCATTTCGACAGAGTTTCCTTGCTATTTTTCTTGAATTCCCGAAGGTCCGCAAAGGCTATAATATCAGAATTCTTCGATCTTCTCTTCTTTGATCTTTGATTCTCCATTTCGGTAGAGTTTCCTTGCCATTCTTTTTCGATTCTCAGGGTCCATACCTTGTGCGTTCAACTTGGGAAGAAGGAGATGCACAATGCCTCCCTCATGCCTCTAGAGTCTCAGAGGAGAGCTCTAACTCTGTCAATGTCTAAATGAGGACCCCAATGGGGTATTTATAGGCTTAGGGGGTGAATCTCGCGTAACAACTCTCCACGTATCTGTCTTCATCAACCTTTTCACTTTCTTCTCCAAACCTCCTCATTTCTTCTTTGTTTTCTTCTGAATCCTGTCTCTTCTTTTTCCTTTGCATTTTTCTATGCCTCAATAATATGATTAAAATTATAGCATTCATATAAAAAGGAATTCAAATGTGGGATTCAAACCATTTTGCTTAAGATTCTATTTAAATCTTAAATTGTAGAATTTTGACCACACTGCTAATACAACATTTGCACTCTAACTGGAGTTACACAGCATCCTCACTTAATTCACACTATGAGTAAGCGGGTACAAATGGCATGCTCCTTAAGGAATTAAATCTCAATATTCTGTCAATAGTTCGGTTGTGAAAGGTAGCATTTATCGGTGGTTGATTGAGTTGTTCGAGTGAATTCAATGAGTTGATTCAATGGTTGAGTCTACCCGCTCATTACCACACCGAGGACTACGCAAGTTTAAGGAAAAACGAAAAAAAAAAAAAAAAAAAAAAGGAAAGGAAGAAAATCTAAGCCCAACACACATTTCAATCTCTCACAAAACCAAACTCAAAACTCTGAAAATATGATTCTCGTTGAGCTCAAGGATGAGTGAACTAGATTCTTCACAGATCAAAAGAAGACAGCGCGTCGCTTGCACATGCACTCTGGCACTGGATATGCAATCACATCGTGCTTTCTCTTCTTAGTCCTGAGCTCTGGCTGCCCAAGCAATCCTCTATGCAGTTGCTTCATGGCAACACTGAATTCGGCGTCGGAGAGTGACGTCTCCATAAACTGCAGAATCATACGTTTGTTCGGCTTTATGTATTTTCTATGGCCCACGTAAGCTCGGTGTCCCTACAAATTTCCCAGAAAAGATTACTTAAAAAAAAAACAAAAAAAAAGGACATGTAGAAATGAGAGATGGGAATTTCAGTTTGTTACATCCGCCGGCCACAGAGAGAGAGAGAGAGAGAGAGAGAGAGAGAGAGAGAAACTCTTTTTATTATTATTATTTAATCACTATTAAATGCGCCCAAAGAGCACCGGAAAATTTGGCACTCACATTATCTCCCCGCTGTATGAACGAAGTTGGTAGGAATCTACTAGCATTTCAGGTTTTGAATTTTCGGAAATTCATTTGAAGTGCATGTTAAGATTCTCACCAACGATTGTTGAATGAAGGGAGATGTAGCACACTCACTTCAGTGTAAGCGGACCATGCATAAACTTTTTCCTTTTTATTTTAATTTTATTTCTTAGGTAATAGTTGTTTTAGAACACTGCAGCTTGGCTTGCAACCCGTCTGACTGATGTGCATTCAGTAACAACTGGGGGTTCATTTATTTTAACCGTCCATTTCTTCTGTAATTTTTTTTTTCGTTTTATTTGGTTGTGAGCAGGCATGCCCGATGTATGTGACATCCCATTTGATACGCATTGGGCTGTCGATGGGCTGGGGTTGGCCTGTGGACTTTTGGGCCTGGCCGACATCAGGCCGGACATGCGACGAGGTTTTAGGCCCGAGGGCCTGGCTCAGGTTTAACTTCAGGCCCTTTTTAAATTGGGTCGGGCCTGGAAAAAAAAAACTGTTAATGGCCTCCTTAAGATTTGGGAACCCATTCTCTCTCTCACCTGCAACCCACTCCTCTCGGTAACCTCCAACCCACGCTTTCCAAATCTCTCCACCCATCCTTTACAACTCTCTCTCTCTCTCTCTCTCTCTCTCTCTCTCTCTGCTAGGGCCCCGCTGTCGGTGAACTGTAGAACCGGCAACCATGGCGCAACCACTCGATGCAGCGGCAGCCAGGGCAGCCGCCACTAACAGCCACAACAGCCAAGCTGCTCCCTCTTTCTCTCATTTCTCTCCCTTCCTCTCCCCTTTGATGCCGACCATAGCGCCACTGTCCCATTTGTTGTAGTCGTCAGCAATACACATCAACTAACCCTCCGCCTCTCCGCTCTCTATCTCTCTCTCTTCCTTCATTCCTTCTTGCAATATATATATATATATATATATATATATATATATATATATATATATATATATATATATATATATATATATCGGGCTGGGCTTGCCAACGGGGTTCGCCCAGGTTTTAACTGTCCAGAGTGGGCCTATTCAAAAATATTTTTCTTAATTGACAGGCCTAACAATGACACCAATGCACGACACCAATGCACTCTCACCTGCAAGGCCTAACAATGACACCAATGCACGACACCAATGCACTCTCACCTGCAAGGCCTAACAATGACACCAATGCACGACACCAATGCACTCTCACCTGCAAGGCCTAACAATGACACCAATGCACTCTCACCTGCAAGGCACTCCCCATGTTTCCACCGTGGGAGGGCATGAAAATGTCACTGCTTAGCGACACAATGTAGTCAATGGCGGCAAGTACTGACGACTGGTTTGCAAAGTGCTCCAATTCTCCCTTGAATGCCAACATCTCTTTCTTGACCAGATTCGGAAATTCTGCCTTGAGAAGCTGCAGAGCTTGCAGCCCCCCAAACGGTTCACCTCCTGCCATGTATAATCGGGCACTCCGGGGTGCACCGAGCGCTTTCAACAGTCTGCAACAGCAACAACATGATCAAATCCAAATATTATTATTAGCCTTTACTACTACATCTTAGGTTCATCCCTGCCCTGTGTTCTCCACGTCAGATTCCCCCACTCTAAAGCGGCGGTTTTGTTATATTTCCAAACAAAGCATGTAAAGTATATGGAATGAGCGTGGTAAAAATGACATGGGCCATCATCCATCAGGAATATTGGTAATGTGGGGCCCACTCAATCAGGTGATGAGCCCCAGTAACTATCACAAGTGAGCAATTGTGATGAAGCATCGTATGATTGATTCACGGTGCAGATGATGGGGTATATATGGAACATTTGTGGCTTTATATACTACAGGCTATAGAGTGTTCTTATATACTACTGAATGCATTACCCACACGTACACGCACGCTGATTAGGGGGTGTCAATGGGCCGGGCCTTGACACCCCTAACGCTGATATACCATACCTTCTTAAACAATAGTGAAAATAAATAAAATGATCCGCAAGGATCCGTGAGCACATACAAGAACTTAAAAGAAAGTTACAGTTGCAACAAATATTGAAATTCAAATCAACCCGGGCTATCTATTCAGTTTCAGAGGCCATTGGGGTGATACATTAATAATATTTGTACTTTTATATGCTAATGCCTCCAAGCACATGGATAAACCATGCTTCTTATAGACTAGAGATGAATTCTGGACGCCTACACTCTCATGTATAGACCACAGTTCTAAAACTCGCTGACTTGACTCACCTAAACGCACTTGGGTAGACTACAGTACTTCTAAAATTGGCCGAATCTACTCAACTCAGTGGGATTTCAAAAGGACTGAAAACTCAGAACTGAGAGTGACTCAACCCTTACTCAGGTAGACTCGTAGTGACTCACCATGTCAGGGCTCAGGGAAAACATATAAAGGTGGGAATAGAGCTGACCACCTACAATAAAGGATTAAAAGCATTCTCATGCGTGTTTCATGTGCTTGTGTTTTGTCAGGGAGTTTCCTTTTTCTTATTTATTTATTTTAGAGCATATACAAGGGATAAAAGGTTGTATCCCCTCTCCTTGACTGGTGTACATTTTGATTCTGGTGTGCTCCCTATATTCGTTGAAGAGAAAATGAGGCTCGCAATCCAAACCCTTGATCTGTTGCATACCAACGTCATTGAAATATGCCCCAAAAATCTCCTCAAAAAACGTAACCGGAACCCTTAATTTGCTTCTCTGTATACCTGGCAACTACAAGGATGAGAAAGACCGGATGGTCCACGTCCCACTGAGAAACTGCCCAAGATTGGTGGCTACGATCCTCTAATATGGTAGATTATCATTATCGGAGGCAAAAGGTCAATCCAGTACTGGGATACGCAAATCAACTAATTAATTTTATGGATTACTAGATGATGATGGCCCCCACACGCAAGAATATTGAAAACGCCATAAAGTCTTCAATGCTATATATATATATATATACCTGGCAACTTCTAGAGCGTTTAGAGGGCAAAGTCCGGCCAACTTCCGGTCATGGGAGTTCATATTCAAGCTTCCTGTGAGAAGCTCAGGCCGGGACTCCCGCTCCCTCTTGATGATGTCGTCATATTCCGGCCCTATTCCCGGCAGGCATCCGGTTCTGATCCACACATCCTTCTCTAGACGCAGATGGAGTGCGATGTAGGGCCCTTCGATCCACATTCTCCTGGCCATCTGATTTCCAAGCTCTCGGATCGGCGCCACAAATCTCAATGCATGGAATGCCACCTGCGCCCGCAATGTCAAATTCCCCGTCAAGTAACAGCGGCTCAAAGTGGTATCATCTCCAGGAAAGACGCCTTGCATGCTTATACACGCCAGCGCCCAAAGCAAACACACCCCCCACTTGCTGATTTAGCAAGTGTGTGTGCCAGATCCAGGCGTTTCATCAGGCATGCATGCACCCATGGGCCAAACGAAAGTTCAATTACCAGTGTTTTTCTTTTTGTGTTGTGATCCACTTGAATTTTAGATATGTCTCATTTTTTAGCCCATGCCTTAAACTGATCAGGAAAAAATAGATGGACCGAGCGGATAAAACACATATGATGGTGGGGCCCACAGAACGCTGTTCAGTAGCCACCTTGCTGCTGGCAGCGTCAGTAGGCAATCCTTGTGGAGCACGTCAGCATTTATGGTTGAACCTAAGGCCCACCACCTTAAAGACCAAAATACCCCCTCTCCTTTTATACACAGATTCTGGGAATTAGAAGCAATTACCTTGCAACGGAGCTTCTGAAGGTCCAAGGGTAGATTCTTAGACAGCTTGGAGTCTAACCCGCCACTCAATAGAAGCAAGCCTTCTTCGTTCAGCTGCAACAAGAAAAGAAAGCCGTGTGTATGTACTAATTATTGGAGGGTGCGTTTGGATGCAGTACTATTGAATTGGATTGAAGTTACTAGTCTCATTAACATTTGACGCGTTTGGCTCCTCATTCTGCATGCTGGGCTGCCCCTGTCCGCTTTTAGCAGGTTTTAGCACAGCTTTCATCCCCACAGGTGGACCAGGGAGTGAATTTTTGGGCCCTAACTGATTAAGCTATGCTTGGGCCTGAAGCTACCTAAAGGCCCATACCAAGCCAACTAATTTAACTTGTTGGGCCCATCCCTGGTAAGGCCAGTTTCCAACCTATGTTTGGAACGCCATGGTAATTACTTCTCTTCATATCTTTGTTTAAACTCCAAGCTGACCGTTTGCGATTCAACATGGTTGCACATCCAAACGCATCAGTAGTGTGTATAGTGCGAAGGATGATGTGCATAAGTGCATATGTGGTCGGATGATCATAACCGTCAATTCTTTTGGGTCCTATCCAGATGGGACTTGGTTAGAGACTTATGCTGGATGGACGATTCTGACCATTGATATGTGGATCTGAATTTAAACCATCGCAAATAAATTTTTTACTGGCTTCTATTCAACTCATAAATCAATAGTCAGTGGGGCAAAATGACCTCTAGTACATTCGTTGGAGTTACAATATAAGCAAAATGACCTCTAGCACATTCGACATACACCAGTCTGATGCTCCTAAGAGTAGTGTGGCCCAGAACCAGCAAGCTAAGCATGGGTCCGACCCAAGCCTCAGGCAGCGTCCCGGCAATGACCCCTATACATTGATTGTGATCAGATCTGATCCACATGCTCGAATTT
This sequence comes from Liriodendron chinense, assembly GCA_003013855.2. Classification (NCBI taxonomy): domain Eukaryota; kingdom Viridiplantae; phylum Streptophyta; class Magnoliopsida; order Magnoliales; family Magnoliaceae; genus Liriodendron; species Liriodendron chinense. Next base: position 4,432,425 of record ML058480.1, on the reverse strand, counting down.
TGCCAACATTACAGATCATTCCACCCAAGAAAAAAGAAAATGCATCACTTTCATTAAGAAAATACTTATGAGTTTTTTTCCCCTTACTTGTTTTAGGAATCTTGTACGGATCCATAAAGGAGAAGCGTTGATCGGAATCCGGTTCTCAATAGAAGATTTTGGGATCAGGTGCGTCGAGGGAAGGGAAGAAATGATCCGAACATCAGACTTCAGAGTTCTTTTGAAATGTTCGACGTCAAAAATTTCAGGAAAATTCACTGCATATATCATGAAACAAACAAATGAATGAAAGAACTAAAAATTTGGCCTCATTTTGGACCATCCCTTATTGTAGGCCACATAGTAGATGGAGCCCAACTTGAAAATAACACTGACTGGATCATCTTAACCATCTGATTTGACCCATTAAATTGGGAACTTTTTTTTTTTTTTTTGGTCTTAACCGACCATTCAACAACCACAAATTGAATGGTTAGGATATATTGTTGGATCAGTGTGATCTTTGTCCCTTGCTCCACCACACCGGGTCCATGATATGGATAATTCATATTGGCATGTATACCGCAAATTGATACCTAGATGCAGCTGTGCCATCTTTTCTTTATTTGAAAAGTATTGCGATTGAATCCAATAGTGCATCCAAACACAAGATGTATTATGCAATGCTGGAGTGAGGGTTTTAGCAATATGCTGTGGTCTTTAACTTGCAGAAGGGGCCACAGGGCTGGGTTATGCAAACCAGTGATATGATAGGCCTCAACGGTGATGGCCGATGAGCTGAAGATCAGATAGCTTTTTTATTCTATTGAAAGAGAATTGTTGTCGCATTATCTTCCTTAAAACTTCTATTGTTGGGCCATCTTTTGAAGGGTTAGATTTTTTCATCTAGAAGATCTCCCATGGAGGGCCATCCACAGTGAATCCCATCATAAAAACAGTTTGGTTAATACAAACCTTCTGCCAGAAAAATGGACAATTCCTCGTTAATTAGAAAATTCGTGAGAGAAAATAAATAAAAACAAAACGTGAAAAAGGAGAAAAATAAAGAAAAGGAAATGAAGAAGAATATTCAAGAACTTAATTCATGCATGGCTTTTCAAAATTTCATTGAATTCTACAACACGCATATCAAAATGTAATTATTACAAACACATCTTTCTTTCTAGAAAGCATTAACAAAAGTTAAAAAATAAAATAAATAATAAATAATAAATAATTCTCGAAAACATGCAAACCAAAGAAAATTCCCACCCATTAAACGTGTTTTTTTATTCTTTGTTCTCAAATAGTTGAGTAAAATTATTGAAAAGAGAACCTAAATATACAACGTTCTTTCAAGAGCTAAATAAATTACCTAAATTTCAGAGAAACAATCTCAGAATTTCATTGAAATAGACGAGAATTACCATATCTTGTTACATAACTATTATCAATAATTTAATAAGTTACTAAAAAATCATATCCAACTCATAAAAGCAATATAAATAAATAAGATTCGTTTCATACCTTTCATCTTCCCAAACCATATTAACCTTCAAGATCGGCACAATCAAGGCTGCTTCAAGAATCCTCGCGATTACGACCGCATCGATGATCTGATTCCTCTGCTGATTCAATCCGCCAGAAACAACCACCATCAAGAACTTCCTCTTCTCATTAACAATCCTCACCGAAGCCTTCCGATACTCAATCCCGAACTCAATACATGGCCGGTAGCCATGCCCGTCTGGCTGCTGCCAGAACTCGTGCTCCTCATTTGTCAGATTCAGACCAAACCGGTGGACCGGGAATGGCATCATGGCACTCTCCAGACACTCAGAAGAATCCCCTCCACTGTTCGATACAAAGTGGGACGTAAGGAACAAGGGAGGAGATGAGAAGGAAGGGAAAGGAGAGGAAGATGAAGGGAAAAGATCCCATGTCATGGAGCAGTCTGAAATTGGTTTGAGATAGATTTTCGAGATTCCAAAGAAGGTGAAGAGGAAGAGGAAGAGGAAGAGGAGAGAGAGGTTGCGAGAGGTGAAGGAGAAGAGCTGGGGAGTGTGAGATGGGTATTGTCTGAAGCTCTTCTTGGGGGAGAGGAGAAGGCAGTCACGGAAATGAGAAGGGACGATGGAGATGGAGAATGGAGTTCTTGGGTTCTTTGATCTTGTTGCCATTGGATTTTTTTTTTTTCTAGGGTTCTTGAAATCTTCCTATTTCTTCTCCATTTGCATGAAGTTGTTGAAATAGATGGACGGAGAGGTGTGAAGCCGGAGCGGATTGACTGTGACCCCGGGCACAGAGATATCTCTGTTAGAGCTGTGTGGGGCCCATAGAGTGCCCGTGACAAGTAACACTCCATCCATCTGTTTTTGAAAGTTAGGACAGGATTCTAAAAGTCAGCCAGGTCCAAAATTCTTTCATTGCCAAGCGTTCAATTCCAACTGTTCATGTGGTATGGCCCACATGAGTTTAGGAAATGCCTTTTTTAGGGCCCGTTTGGATGGTAAGTTACTTAAGATAAGCTACTTATCAAATTAGTAACTTATCTACTGTTTCCTGAGGTGCGGTCTATTTGAGATTGGATTCTGTTTCATTTTTGGGATGGACCAAGAAGTGTGGACGGTGTGGATTTCATGTGCATAGCATGTTGCCCCACTACCCAATGGGCCACTCAAAACTAGCTGGAAAACAGATGAATGGCATGAGTAATACACATCATGCTGGGCCAGGGAGGTTTCAACAATGTCATCAGTGATCATTATCACTGTTGCTTCCTGATGTGGGGTCCACCTGAGGTTTAGATCTGCCTCATATGCTAGCCCCACTCACGTCCAAACCAAATGGACAGCGTGGATCAAATATATTACAGTGGGCCCAGCATGCTAGATGGTCAATGTGGGATGGATGGTTGCCACGGCACTGTTTATATCTATGGACGAGCACCTGTAATTTCAGTCGATGGTGAAAAAGTAAAACAGCAAAATAAAAATGCTGAAATACTTCATGATTTTCAGTAAATAAGCAATGATCATTATTTATTAACCAAACTAACTTATCTCAAATAAGTTACTTAAATGCTGCCATCAGCAAGAAAAGCAACTTATTTGCTATTATCCAAACGGGCCCTCAGAATTTTGCACTAATTTGGTTTTTCAAAACAGATTAATGGAGTGGATTTGTCACCGATATATCTGTGGACCCTAAATAGCCACAGGCACAGAGATATCTCTGTGGCGGGGTCACATGCAGTCCGGCCCGTGAGAAGCCTACGTAAAATCGAAATGCCGTTTGTATCGAATGGAATTACGAAAAGAAGCTGAGTTAGGGCCGGGCCAAGCTATGTACCCAGTGGTGTACTCGGACTTAGGGGTGTGAACGAGCCGAGTTAGGGTCGGGCCAAGCTATGTACAAGCCTGGCCTACATTGTTGAAAGCATGTCCAGATCTAGATCGGGCCCGTGACGGGCTTAACTAGTTCAGTCAGTCCGAGCCCAGCCTGGACTGTGAATGAAGGGCCCCGGCTTGACCCTGAGCCCGAGCCCGAGCACCCCTGAAGGGATAGAGAAAGACCAGCAGGGAAAGTCGGTTTCTCCCTGTGTGATTCACAGATAGAGATGAAGATGGACATTTTTTTGTATTAAAGGATTTTTCCCGTCAGCCGCCTATGTTTTGGTCTATAGACCAAAAACTTGTTACTTTTAAACTATTTCTCCAAAACAGCCTATTATTTTCATATATGGACTTTCCACCTACCTAGACAGCTTTTAACTAATAGAAAGGTTCTATTAAGTGGCAAGATGACAAATTTGCCCCTTTTACAAGAGATTAACCATGATTTTACCCTCTTCCATGTCCAACACCCATTTCAACCTTCGATATGCCTCCCATTGGGCTCATGCATCATGGTGGGCCCCATAGAATCCCTGCCAGGACGGTTAGTCTCTAGCCTAGGTCCATGGTGAGAGTAGTACCAATCCACGCTCGTGTAGATGGACTACCCCTTTGATGGGTCCACAGCCAATGAAAAATGAATGGTTGGATTTGGAAGGACACTTATAGTTGATCTGATCAGCAGCTAATGACGGCCCACACACCAACGATGATCTCACGCATACAGCTATCTCAAGAAGAGAGAGGCAGATATGGGAGAGGACAGAAAGAGCCAAGAGGCATACACAGGAAATAGTGGGGAGGAGAGAAAATGAGGGGGGAGAGTTTATTAGAATGGGAGAGAGTGTGTTGGTGGAGATGTTAATGGACTGGTTAATTTCTATTTAATGGTGTGAAGGTTGGGTAGGTTCCGTTTAAGACTTCATTTACAAAGGAGAAGATGACCATAAGACGTTGGTTGATTCAACTAAGAGGCCACGATCGTATTCTTTTTGAAAAATCCGAATCCGTCCATCATTTTCTTCATATGAATTTATAATTTGGGCCAAAAGATGATCCCTGTCTGAAGCTCAGGTGGATCACACAGCAGGTAACAGAAGCAGTGGTTGCAATGACCCCTATCATTGAAATCTACCTAGGGCCACAGCGATGTTCATTTTCCATCCAACCTGTTCGTAAGGTCACATAGACATGGATGAATGGAAAACATAAATATCAGCTTGATCTAAAACTTCTGCAGTCCCTAATAGGTTTTCAGTGGTAGGGATTCAATCCCCTGTTTCTTGTAATGTGGTTCACCTGAGCGCTTAATCTGCCTCTATTTTGATATGAAGCCCTAAAATGATATGTCAAAATGGATGGATAGGAAGGCCTAGATAAAACATATACATCAAAGTGGGCCCAACAGATCCCCTAGCAGGAGCGTCTGTCCTAGTGGAGTGCGGATTAGGTGAGACCCCGGTATCACCCAAGACGGTGCGGCCCACCTTGATGTATGTATTATGTAGTCCATCCATTTTTCCAAATCATTTTAGGACATTATTTCAAAAATAAAGCAGATCCAATTATCAAGTGGAATTTTTTTGTTAGTTATGCAACGCACCCACAATGTTAGTTGTGCAACACACCAATACGGTTAGTCACCCACCGACCATTGGGGCTAGCAGGCGAGACACATTATCAAGTGGATCATGCTATAAGAAACCGTGGTGTTGACCATCGTACCATTAAAAACTTCTTTGGGCGCACCTTAATATTTCTGTAGTGTTATTTACCATCCAATCTGTTGATAATGTTTGTGATTGCAGAAGTGTGGGCCACCAGGATCCGACGGACTACACGATGAGAACCTTCGCAAAGTCGAGGATATGTGGTGCGATCCAGCGATCTGCCTATTTGCTACAGGAGCAAGTGGATGGTGGGCCCTTGGGATGGTTTCCATAGCTAGTCATCAAATCAATATAGTCTCCTATAGGGACCCACTTAAAATTTAGATCTTATTCTCACGAGGACCCATGACTTGCATTACATACTTGCGTCGGCGGTCATGGCCCATATGAATCTGGCTTAGCTCAATAGTCTTTTAGTCTTAATCACAAAATTCTAATTCCTCTAAATTAATTAATTTATGATCTCAATTTTATTAATCTCCATACCTCAGAGATAAATAAAATGAGATTTGGACAAAAAGGAATATTAATTAGATGATTAATTTGATGATCGACATATTATTAAAATTAATTTAATCTATAATCCTAAAATTAAGGCCACTTACCTCAATTGCGATTATATCCTCTTTAAATCGGAGATCCACCGTTCAATGCTCTGATACCATTGTTTGTGATTGCGGAAGTGTGGGCCACCAGGATCCGACGGACTACACGATGAGAACCTTCGCAAAGCCGAGGATATGTGGTGCGATCCAGCGATCCGCCTATTTGCTACAGGAGCAAGTGGGTCTGATCACCCCTCTGATCCTACAATGAAGATGGTCCCCGGATCAGATCTATGACTCAGATCTGATGGATGGACCAGGTAAACTCTATAAGCCTATCCCTCTCTTTTCTCTCCGTATATCACTTATACTTTTCCTCTTACTTGTGTATTTGATTATGGAAAGAATCCTCTTATAAATAGAGGGAAAAGAGATAAGGGATGAGATGAGATAAGGTTGGTTTAACCTTATCTTATCCCATCTCATCTTCTTCCGAGATTTTAAATTTCTAATTGAATTTCAAACTCTCGGAAGAAGAAGGATGCGGGAACTTCTTATGTGCCCCACCCACAAGTGGTTTAGGTCACAAGAAATGAGCTAGACAATGAGCTAGATGAAGGGAAAAAAATGAGAAATAAATATCAGCTTGATCTAAAATTTGTGTAGCCCATTAATGGTCAATCAACACTTTCTCCTGTGGCATGGTCCACCAAATAACTGGATCTGTTTTATATTTTGGATAATATCATAAAATGATCCGGAAAAAATGGATGGACGCCGTGGATACATAATACATCAAGGTGGGTCCCACGGTAAGGGCTACACTCTTTGGTGAGGTCGGGTTTCACCTAATCCGCTCTCACTGGAATTTTTAGTGTAATAACCCCTAGGTCTACTCAATTTAACAAAAAGTCAAATTTCTCATGAGGCTCATCTCTTTTCGCCCTCATATGAGAAATTGTAAACTTTTTTTTTTTATATCAAAAATGCCCCTTTGACCACTTGTTGCATTGTGGATCCCCCGTAGCATTGTGGGTCTCCCCTTAGTAATGTGGATCTCACCAAATAATGTGGATCTCACGTGAACACTTTGGATCTCACCTAGGGGCTTGAACACCTCCTGAGTACTATGGATCTTCCTGAACACGAACACTGTGGATTCTTCCTGAGTACTATAGATCCCTCTTGAGTAGAGCTGGACACGATCCAAGTTTAACCGTTCGGATCGACTCAAATTGACTCGGTAAAACTCTATTCGAACATGTTTGAACACGCAGGGTGTGTTCGAAAAAAAAATCGAGTCGGTTTCAATCACAGTCCTGTTCGACTCGGCTCGAACTCGAACTCAACTCAAATATTGACTGACTCGACTCAACTCACTCGTTCGACTCGGTAATATATATATATATATATATATATATATATATATATATATATATAATATATATATATATATATATATAGAGAGAGAGAGAGAGAGAGAGAGAGAAGGTTGGATGACAAATAAACATGACTATGGGCCCTAGGAAAGGTTTCAATGGTGGACATCATTCTCCTCCCTGTTTCCTATGGTGTTGTCCACTTGAGCTTTGTATCTGCCTCATTTTTTGTTTAATGCCTTAAAATGAGCGGTACAAATTGATGGACGGAGTAGATAAAACAAATACATCATGGTGGGCCCCACAGAGCTTTAACACCAGCGTGTTGGCGGGTGTTCGCGTCACCAGCCATGAGCCAACCCATGTTCGCATCACAAGGCATGCGCAGTTCCTGCGCTGGAAATCTAGGTGGATGTTACACATGTGCATTAGATTTGCATGAATTTTGGGCTCACATCCAAAAATGAGGTGGCAAAAATGATGAATGGCTCAGATTTGCAGCAAGTATGATGAAAGTCGGCCCTACCTCATTTCCTAGAATTTATTAAAAGAAGTTCAGTTTAAAAAACGGACAAGATTATAGTCAGTACCATAATAATGTGGTCAAACTGTACAGGAGACTAACGACGAGTGGTTCTAGGGCTAATGGTGCAAATGAAATGCTGTGTTTTGGAGAAATAGTTTAAAAGTAACTATCTTTCAGTTTATAGACCAAAACATAAGTGGCTTATGGGAAAAATCCCTTGTATTAGAAAGAATTAAAATAGAAGTTAAAAAGATAAGACAAAGGAAGAGAAAAATGAAAAAGAAAAAACGGAGGAAAAAAATTGGGACGGAGATGATTGGAGGTGCAATCTCATCTGTCCTAATGCGTAGTGTCGCGGATCAATGACGTGGCAGGAGATCTGACTGTCCGTGTTTGGAGAGTGCGCGAGTGTTTCCTAGCACGCGACTTGGCTATGACCAGGAACAGCGATGTGATTGGCACCCTGATTATGGGCCCACCTCGATGTATACCTTGTATCTATTCCATCCATCGCTTTTGCCAACTTATTTTATGGCATGACCCAAAAAATGAAGTAGATGCAGATCTAATGTAGACCACACCACAGGAAACAGTGGTCATTGGTCACCCGGCGTTAAAAACTTCCTAAGGCTCACTGTAATTTTGATTTTCCATCCAACCAGGCGAGAAGGCCAAACGGACCTGCATGAAAGGAAAACAAAAATAGAATTTTGTGGCCCATAAAAGGTTCTGTCGTGTAGCCCACCTAAGATAATGGCTTCATTTTTGGGCACATGTCATAAAATGAGTTGAAAAAACTGTTAGACGGTGTAGATATGTAACTCATACATCGAGGTTTAGGGCACCATACCAATCGCTGGTTCCGGCCAGCCAAGTCGCACCCGTGTTTCCGTCCCACTTTTGGAGAGGAGCGGTTTAGGTGCGTCCCGACCTCACCCAATATGCTGCGTCCTTTACTATGGGCCCATCTAGATCATGTACGTTAAATCCATGCCGTCCATCAGTTTTTCATAACATTTTGGAACAATTATCCAAAAATGAAGGAGATCAAAATCTCATCTATACGATGTTAGTGATAGATATTGTTATTGCCTTGATTGTAGGCTCTTATTTAGTTTTTCTTGGGCTACTGTATATATGGTTAGACTATATTTAGGATATCTGGCTGTATATTTAGACTATATTTAGGATATCTCACTGTATATTTCATTATTGAGTTATGCTATTCTTGGCATTGTATTCTATATAAAGGAGTAATTACTCTTAACAAAGATTCATTCTTTGTCCAACCTTATCATGATATCAAAGCCTTAACCCTTTTTCACTTTACATTAAATAAAAAATAAATAAAAAAAAAGAAGTGATTTCATAGATCCTTCTTCAGAACACCATCACAGTCAACAATTCTCCATGTTGTTACCACCATCATTCATAGGCCGCTGATCGTTCTCCACCTATTTGTCTTCATACCTGTGGATCTCTTTACACCATGTCTACTGGCAATGAAATTTCCAAGCCTATTAATGTTGAACTTGATGGGACCAACTACATATTTTGGTCTCAAAGCATGGAAGCATTTCTTCGATGGCGCGAACTGTGGGAATACATTGATGGTTCTGAATCTAAACCTAACACCACTGGTTCTAAGAAGCTTAAAGAATGGGACATGAATAATTTTAAAATTATTTCATGGATTCGCTCCACATGCAAGCAGTCGATTGCTATGACCATTGGTAAGGTCACGACTACTAAAGTTGTTTGGGATAATTTCACCAACACATATCTACGGACTGATTTTGCTCGTGCATATCAACTAGAGATGGGAATACGGAAGCTTCGGCAACAGCCTTCTCAGCATATTTCTGAATTTCACTCCCAAATGACTACATTATGGGATCAGTTGGAGCTTACTGAACCTGAATGGACTCATTCACATGATAAGTATCAGCAGCTTCATGAGAGGGCTAAGCTTGTTCAGTTTCTTCTCGCCCTCACTGATGATTTCGAAGCACTCCGGAGTTCAATTCTTCATCGGAAGCCTCTGCCCACTACTGCTGATATTCTTCCTGAGTTACTTGCTGAGCAAACTAGGAAGGGTATTGGTATTCTTAATTCTTCGACTTTTGATACTGTTCTCTTTGTCTCATCACAAGACTCTCGATCATCTTCCAAATCCAAGGAGAAGAAACCATTCTGTGTCTATTGCCGCAAGACAGGTCACTGGAAACAGAATTGTCTTCGTCTTTAGCGACTTCATAAGAATGACCAACCACGTGCTGTTGCTGCAGAGGCTACACCCTCGTTATCCAGCACTCTCACTCTAGAAGATATACAGGAGATGATACGTCAGGCTCTCGCTAGTCCAGGTAATCCTCATCTTGCAGCATCTGCTACTGGTCCTTCAGATATGCCTCGTGAATCTTTGTGGTTTTTAGACTCTGGAGCGTCCAATCATATTACTTTTAGCTCTACTTCTCTCTCCCATTCATATCTTGTTACCTCTTCCTTTCCAATATACACTGCTAACAACACACCTCTTACACTCACTCATACTAGAACCATTCGTACAACCCTCATTACCCTGCATAATGTTTTACTTGTGCCTGGACTTTCCATGAACCTTATCTGTATCAGTCAACTATGTGATCAAGGTTTTCATGTTGCGTTTACCGACTCTGGCTGTGTTGTGCAGGATCATCGGACGAGGAAATCATGTGGGACAGGGCGTAGAGTTAGGACGTCTCTACTGTATCGAGTCACTTCATCTTCCTGTGCCTTCTTATGTTGCTGCCAGTGTCACTTCCTCTCTTTGGCATAGCCGTCTTGGACATATTTCCTTTGATCGCTTAAAAACTTTATTTTCTGATGGTTGTTTAGGTTCTTTCAAAACTATTAAATATGTTTCTTGTAAGCATTGCCTCTTAGGCAAACAAGCTGTCTTACCTTTTCCTTTGAGTTCTAGGACATCTACTGTTGTTTTTTATTTAATTCATAGTGATGTTTGGACTTGTTCTATGCCTTCGTTAAGTGGTGCTCATTATTATGTGATCTTTATTGATGATTTTTCTCGGTATACTTGGATTTATGTGATTCATAATAAATCCGACGTCTATAAAAATATGTTGACTTCACTGCCATGATTTATACTCATTTTTCCAAAAGGATTAAAATATTTCGATCCGACTCTGGTGGTGAATTTAGATCAGGTACTTTTATAGACCTTCTTAAGTCACACGGCACTCTTCCTTAACTCTCCTGTCCAGACACACCACAACAAAATGGTGTTGCTGAACGAAAGCACCGTCACATTGTTGAGACTGCTTGCACCATGCTTATCTCTTCTCGACTCCCCAAGACTTTTGGGGGGAGGCCGTCTCTACTACTACCTACCTCATCAATCGCACTCCTACACCACTTCTACACAAAAAGTCCCCTTTATGAACTTCTGTTTGGTTAGGTTCCATCCTATGCTCATCTTCGTGTTAGTGCACTTTTCCGTGGCATACTAGTGCACCTTGTTTGTCAATCACTTACGTCAGTGAGTCTAGTGTCGGTTGAGCCCAATGAAGACGAAGACCGAAGACTCAAGACGGACCGGTTGCATCAAGGAAGAAGATTCAGGTAAAAGTGTTGCCTTGGTGCCTTAACCTTGACCAAAACCTAACTCCTTTGTATCTTTGATGACCTTGACCATATTAGAAATCATTTAGTCATCATAGATTGGCCCTAGGTGTCCAAATTGATCACCCTAACCTTGGCCTAAATGGATAGGCTGAAGAGAGTGAAGTTCAGCATAATGGAGTGGGTATCCAGGCTGGTCCGACCGGTCAAGACCGGTCGGCCAGCTGTTTTTCTGCATTTTCAAAAGGCTGCCGACCGGTCAAGACCGGTCGGCCTTCTATAACTCTAGAGGTCAGCAGGCACTGCCGACCGGTCTTGACCGGTCGGCCTGAGAACTTCAGAATGGCCAGCCAACATAGCCGACCGGTCAAGACCGGTCGGCCTGCATTGTTCAAATGTCCAGCAAGGGGGTCCGATCGGTCATGACCGGTCGGCCCATGTTTTTGGCCTATGCAGTGGATACCCTTCAGCAAAGGGATCCGACCGGTCATGACCGGTCGGGACAGGTCGGCTTAGAGCCGTTTTATGGCCGTTTTATGACCGTTGGAGCCCACTTTTCTATATATATGGAGCTCCATTTTTGGGCATAGCAAGAGGTTTTTGAGAGCCCATTCCTCACTCACTTTGTACATCATTTGGGGCCTCAAAGAGGAGGGTTTCAAGTCATATCTCTTGTGTTTCAAACACAAGTGTGGGCATTCAAATGCAATCAAGAGATGACTTGATTCATCTCTCAATTTTAGAGGTAAGACACTATTCCACATAGGTATATCCCTTGTCCTAGACCTCTAGAAGACCCTCTAGGTGAATCTCCTAGTTAGAACAACCTACATATCCCATGTAGGAGATTCAACCATCCTCCTAACACCTTGGGCATCTCAAAGGCATCGCATGCAAGGTGTTTGATCGAGTGTGGCTGAGGCATTGGCGACGCAACGACGGCACGATCGTGGGAGCAAGGGAAGCTGATTGAAGCACGAGAGAGCGGAGATCAAGCAACCCAATCCGGCGCTACACAAGAGGCTCATCTGACAAGTAGGTTGTCTTATTTGAGAGTCCATTTTAGAGTTCATTTTTTGAACTCGACCTAGGGACGTTAGTCGTTCCTTGGCCCGTCATCCGGGCCTAAACTAAGTCTCCAAGGGGGAGCCTCCGACACGGGAGTAAACATGCGTTAGGTTGAGAGTTAGCCTATGTCTAAAACTCCGGGTACGGTTGAGAGGTGAACCGATAAAACCTTCGTGTAAAGGTTGAGAGGTGAACCTCATCTAAAACCTCCGATAGTGAATGCCGGTGTGCTCAAAGGGGTTGAGTACTTGAACCAGGAGTGGAGTAGACAAGTAGTCGAACCACTATACATCCTTGTGTTTGTGATTGTTCTTGAGCACATTTATATCTTTGCATTGTTAGTTTAATTGCTTAATTATGTATGCTTGATAGAAATGAATGCTAGGCACTTATTATGCTCATCCACACACAAGATGTACCTTCACTACTTGTGTAGACTTGAGTTCATTGATCCACTCTCATAAGTCTACACAAGTTGCATAGGTTAGAAGCTTAATTAGTGTATCATTTACTTTCCTATGCATGCTTAGACTAGGATTGTTTATTGCTTAACCTTTTGCTAGTCTTGTGATTGGACCCACCTAGGCTTGGAAGCCGAAGTGTTCTTGCTTACTAGGCTAAATTTGTTGAATTGTGTAAGTAGGCGAAAAGAATTTCAAAGGTCCTAATCACCCCCCCTTCTAGGTCCTTAGACATATCTCCGAGTGTCTCTACAAGCGGTAAAACCGCAATTTCACTTCGAACATTCGGTTCTACTTGCTTTGTGTTATTACCTAATGTTGAACGCTCCAAACTCTCTCCCAAATCTGCCATTTGTATTTTTTTAGGATATGGAATCGAACAGAAATGTTATCACTGCTATGATCCGGAGACAAAACGCATTCATATCTCATGTAATGTTGTTTTCTGGGAATCTATTCCTTTCATGGACCTTCCTAGGAATCCTCCTCCTCCCTCCTCGATCACTTGTGTTGACCCCCTTTCCTTCCGAGTCTCTTCCTATTGAATCTCCCCCGTCTCCTCATAACAATCCTCCACCATCTCCTTTGCTAACTTCACCAACTCCACCTTTGTCCTCCATTGCCTCTCCAACAGATGATCCTTCAGAGGTACACTCTCATTATCCCACTCGTACTTGTGCCCCTCCCTCTTCTCTTAATTATTATTATTGCTATGCCACTCATATGTTTGACCTCCATGAGCCGGCGACCTACAGGGAAGCAAGTGTGCATCCCGAATGGTCTAAGGCAATGCAAGAAGAGTTGCAAGCTTTGGAATGCACTCGTACTTGGGAACTAACTACTTTACCTTCTAGGCAAGTCTACTGTTGGTTGCAGGTGGGTGTTCAAAATAAAAACACAGTGTTGATGGTTCCATTGAGTGGTATAAAGCTCGCTTGTGGCTAAGGGCAACACTCAAGAGTATGGTCTTGATTATGAGGAGACCTTCGCTCCTGTTGCTCGCATGACCACGGTTCGCAGTGTTATTGCTGTTGCTTCCTTTCGTCATTGGGCATTACATCAGATGGATGTCAAAAATGCCTTTCTCAATGGCGATCTTCATGAAGAAGTATATATGGAACCCCCGCCTGGTCTCTCTCATCAGCCTGGGTAAGTCTGCCATCTTCGCCGAGCATTGTATGGTCTCAATCAGGCCCCACGTGCCTGGTTTGAGAAAGTTCATTCCACCATCCACACCTTCGGCTTCCATCAGAGTAATAATGACTCCGCCTTGTTCATTCAACATGGTGCTCATGGTGATGTTTTTCTCCTTCTATATGTGGATGATATGATCCTGACCGGTGGTGACACCCAAGGCATTTCGGCTACCAAGTCCTTCCTCTCTCAAGCATTTGACATGAAGGATCTTGGTAACTTGTCATATTTTCTGGGCATTGAGGTTGGTCGGAGTTCTCAGGGCTATGTTCTTTCTCAGATCAAATATGCCTCCGACATTCTCTCTATTCCTCATTTTTCTGATGGTAAATTGGCTGACACTCCACTCGCTCTCAATATCAAACTTCGACCTACAGATGGTACCCCCCTCAGGATCCTACTCTCTGTCGTCAGTTGGTTGGCATGCTTACATACTTGACTATCACTCGGCCTGACATTGCTCATGCAGTGCATATTGTCTCTCAATTTATGGCTTCTCCTCGCACTGCACACTACTCTGCTGTTCTTCGGATTGTTCGTTATCTTCGGGGCACCCTACATCATGGTCTCTTACTTTCTTCCTCTTCCTCTCCCACTCTTTGTGCCTATTTAGATGCCGATTGGGATGGGGATGTGACTGATCGCAAGTCCACCACCGAGTTCCTTGTTTTTCTTGGCGACTCTCTCATTTCCTGGAAGAGCAAGAAGCAAAGTATTGTTTCCCACTCTAGTACTGAATCTGAGTATCGTGCTCTTGCTGACACCATTGTTGAGATTGTGTGGCTCTGCCGTCTTCTTCCCGATCTTGGTGTTTCACAAATGTACCCCACAACTCTATTATGTGATAATAAGAGTGCTATTCACATTTCTCAAAATGATGTTTTCCACAAGCACATTAAACACATTGAGGTTGACTGTCATCTCAGTTTGACATCATTATGGTCATGGCATCATCTCTCTTCCTCATATTTCTACTGAACTGCAGCTTGCTAATCTCCTGACAAAATCTCACTCTGTTACTCGATTTACATCCCTATCATCCAAACTTCAGCTGCTGCCCTTACCCGCACCTTAATGTTTGAGGTGGGGTGTGAGTGATAAATATTATTATTGCCCTAATTGTAGACTCTGATTTAGTCATTCTTTGGCTACTATATATATGGTTAGACTATATTTAGGATATCCGACTGTATATTTAGACTATATTTAGGATATCTAACTGTATATTTCATTATTGGGTTCTGCTATTCTTGCCATTGTATTCTGTATAAAGGAGTAAGTACTCTTAATAAAGATTCATTCTTTGTCCAAGGTTATCATACGAAACATTGTTGATTGAACGTCCCACCATTAAAAACTTCCTAAGGCACACTGCAATGCATCCTTAATGTTTATTTTCCATCTAATTTGTTGACAAGGTGACAAAAATTTGGAATAAAAAAAAGATATTAGCTAAACTTGCAACCTACAAGAAATTTTTAATGGCCAATCACCATTGTTTCCTATTATATGGTTAAGATGAGATTTGTATTTGCTTTATTTTTTGTTTCATACCCTAAAATGCTCTAAAAATGGATGGATGGCGTGGATTTAAGATACATACATCAAGGTGGGCCCCACGGTAACAGCTGCACCTAATCTGCTTCCATTTTGGATGTGTTCCTGATCTGAGGGCTGATGTAGACCGGAATCCCCTACTCCGCCTGCTGTAAAAGAGTGTATATGATGCAATGCCCAAGTTATGACATCTCACCGTCATATCTGTCGAATGCACGTTGTCCCTCCGTTTTAACGTATCATTTCAGGGCATGACAAAGAAAATTGGAGCATAACCAAAGCTCAAGTGGACCACACCACAAAAAACAATTGAATTGAATGCCTATGGTTGAAAACTTCTTTGGGATAATAGAAGTTTTGGATCAAGCTAATATATGTGGTTTCCCTTAATTTATGCCTTTGTGACCTTATGAACAGGTTGGATGATAAATAAACATCAATGTAGGCCCTCGGATGGTTTCAATGGTGGTTGCCATTATCCCCACTGTTTCCTGTAGTGTGGCCCACTTGAGCTTTGGATATGCTTCAATTTTGAACTTCCATGTAAAATGAGCTGGTAAAACGGATGGACGGTGTGGATAAGACAAATACGATGGCGCCACAGAGATTATTTTGTATGCAATCTGCATGCATTGTAAGGAATAAGAAATCTCATCCCTTGCTCCCATCTGTGGGCCATCTATGGGCGTGTTTGGTGCATGGGCTAAGGAGGGATTAAGGGAGATTTGGTGGGATAAGATTTGAAATAAGTAATAATTACTCATGTTGGTGGATTGTCGTGGGATTTGTGGAATACCATGCAATCCCACACACGTTTGGAATTGAGGAGTATCTTGCCAAGGTGTTAACATCACATGGGTTTTGTGGGCCCCACCATGATGTTTTTGTTATATCCACACCGTCTGTCAATTTTTTTAGATCATTTTAGAGCATGATCCAAAAAATCAAGCAGATCCAATGCTCGAGTGCACCACACAACGTAAAGTAGTGGGAACATCGATTCCTATCATTGAAAACACAAATATCAGCTTGACCAGCTTGGATAGAAAGTAGTGCCATCCAACCCATTCATAAGGTCAAACAGACCAGGGTGAAGGGAAAACACAAATATCAGCTTCACACAAAACTTCTGTGGCCCAAAAGAAGTTTTAATGGTAGACGTTTAACCCTACTACTTTTTGTGGTGGGGTCCACTTGAACTTTGGATCTGCCTGATTTTTGGGCGCATGCCCGAAAATCATCGTAAAAAATTGATGGACAACGTGGATTCCATACGTCAGTCATGGTGGGAACCATAGAAATTGTTAATGTTACAAACATTTTTAAAAAAATAAATAAATATCTGACGTGGGAAGCAATGCTCAAGCATAGGATTTCAGGTGGGACAAAATGCAATTCATCTCACCTAATCCCAGCCTCTCCAAATAATGCATGTAATTAACACGGTCCCAAATGCTGAAAACAAGATGTCCAAACAACAACTTTTATGCACTGTCCGACAAGTCTGACCCATGGCTGACTGGTCGGCCAGTAGAGAGATTAGGGGCAGCAACCTGACTAGACCCCCCTGGCCTGGGTCCGCCGGTCAGACCGACCCAAATTTAAACAGCAAGAAATCATGACTGTCTAGACCATATCCGACCGGTCATGGAACCCTGTCCAACCGATCATGACTGGTCGGTTACTAGGCATTTTACACCGTTATAGATCCATTGGATTTTTCTAATAAAGTGGCTAGGCTCAATTCTTGGGGTTCTAAGAGAGATATTAGTGCATTAGAAGCCATTTTGATTGCCCAAACCATTAAGCTATAATCATAAGCATTATAAGTCATCTTCCTTATATTTAATCACAAGATGAAGCATTCAAGGCTTATTGAAGATGTTCTTGCTCTCTCTTAATCTTTAGATGTTTTAGGCACCTCAACCATAGGTAGATCCTTTGTCTAAACCTCTCTAAAGATCCTATTAGGTGGAATCCATCTAGAAAGCTAAATTCTATTAGTTGTAGAGGATTCACACCACCTCTTATCACCTTAGGGCATCTCAAGGGCATCCATGCAAGGTGATTGATCAAGTGGAGCTGAGGCATTGGCAATGCAATGGCAACACGATTGAGGGAGCAAAGGGGAGCTGATTGAAGCACAAGAGAGCAAAGATCAAATAACCCAAGCGGCGCTAAACAAGGGGCTCATCCGACAAGTAAGGCTGTCATTTGTTGAGAGTCCATTTGAGTATAGAGTTTGTTTGTGAAACTCGATCTAGGGTTATTTTTCGATCCTTGGCTTGTTAGTTAAGCCTAAAAATCTAGGGACATTTGTCGTTTCTTGGTACGTTTGTCGGGCCTAAACAAGTCTCTAAGGAGGAGCCTCCGACACAAGAGTGAACGTGCATCAGGTTGAAAGTTAGCCTATGTCCAAAACTCCACTAAGGTTGAGAGGTGAACTGATAAAATTTTCGTGTAAAGTTTGGGAGGTGAACCTGATTTAAAACCTCCGTATAGTGAATGCCGGTGTGCTCAATGGGGTTGAGTACTTTAACTGGGAATGGAGTAGACCTAAAGTCGAACCACTATACATGCTTATGTTTGTGATTGAATTGAGCACATTGTTATCTTAGCATTTTATGTTTGTTGAGACATGAAAAATGAAGAAAATAAAAGGAAGGAAAAGAATGAAGAAAGATTCAGAGAGAAAGCAAATAAAAAGAAGAAAAGTGTAGAAAATGTGCACTTGCTGTGGACCGCGGCAAGCTCTTAAGCTTTCCATGGGCAGCTGAAAGCATATGTTTGGTGGGCTATACTTGACGCGAAAATGGCTGCAAATGCCTATAAATACCCTGCTCGGGGTCTTCATTTGGGACTTGATTTTGAAGTTCAGAGCTCCAGAGGTTCTCAAAGGTATGGAGCGGACCTCGAGTTCTCTTATTCTTGGGTTGAACGCACAAAGTGTGGACACCGAGGACAAAAGATGAACGAGGGGGAGATGCTGCCGGATCAAAGAAAGCAGAGAGAGAAGACTAGAAGAGTCGGTCAGGAGGATGCTTGCCACAAGTCGCGTAAAGCTCTCCAGAAGATATTTGTTCTTCACTTTTGTGAAAAACGCATGAAGGCTTTTTGTGAATCTTTGTTTCCTTTCCAAGTAGATGGATAAATTCCAAGATGCTTTGGCTAGGCTATTTCCCTATCATCGAGACAAGATGAAATAAGAAAACGTCGAAGCTCTGCTAAAATCACTTTCTGAATATACTTCATTCTAGCATAATGTACAATCTATTATAGAATCAAGGGATGATGTAAACATAGAATGTATGAATAACTCAGTAAATGAATAAAATGAAATGATGAATGCTCTTCTATTTCTCTTGTCTAATATTGGAATGTCACTTTGATTTCCCCCATATATACAAAGGCAATTTTGTTACGTAAACAATGTTTAATCTTTTAATTATGAATGCTTGATAGGAAAGTAAGCTAGGCACTAGATAGGCACATCCACACACAAGATGTACTTTCACTAAGTAGAGTAGACTTGAGCCTTATATGATCCACTCTCACATAGTCTACTTAGGTTTCATGGATTATGAGCTTGATTAGTATAATCATTTGATAATTTATACTTGCTTAGACTAGGTAGATTATTGCTTAAACCATATGCTAGTCTTGTGATTGGACCCACTTAAGCTTGAAAGCCGAAGTGTTCTTGCATACTTAGTTTAATTTGATAAAAATGTTAAGTAGGTGAAAAGATTTTAAAAGGTCCTAATCACCCCCCTCTAGGATTTAACCATAATTTTAGTTGCTTCTTAAGCTTCTACATGCACACAACTTTACAAGTGTGTTGATCCAAAATGCGTAATTTCAATAGTGTAGTCTGATCAACCCATATTCAATCATAAATCCTTCAATCGAGGTCATTTATCCTCATTTTGATCTCTGTGACCCGTTGAATCGATCAAACCGAGTTTGTTTCATTGAAATCATAGAATGACCTTAAAAGAACATTCGTTACCGTTGAAATTCTCATCGGACTTCGATCAAGCCGTTAAACCTTATCCTAACACCAAACCAATGGTGAAAGTGAACCCCGTGATTTATTCCAATTGGTGTATCAATTAGCTATGAGATTTTTCCCACACCTTTATTATAACGTTTTAACCATCCATTTGAAATTTCATCACTAGATGATCTTCTTAGATCATTTAATCGAAGATTTATTATGTAGGACCATGTGGACCACCAATCAAGGTGAAATCACTTATGGACAACCTTTTTCATATGTTTAGGTGACCTATTAGATTAGATTTCATAGTAGGGTCCTAGATATGTCCATGTGGACCGAGAAGTACCGAAGTCTCATTTGATGCGATGTACCAATTCAAAATCTAAATTTTAGGATCTGGTTACATAGTTTTGTAGGGAGAGACTTCTATTTTCATTGTGGACTGTCCATCTTTGTGTATGAACATTAGTGTGTGTCTAGATTTTGTGAATTTTAGGTTTTTTAAGATGGCCCACGTCTCCATGTTTTAAGAATCTTGAACCGAGGTGTGTCCACCGTCCATCACATTTTTTATCAATTAGTCTCAAACCAATAGGAGAAACAATAAGTTAACGGTCCATTATCTAATCCATGACCACCCTCAACCAATGGTACAGACCATTTTGTGCAACTATCAACCTTTGTGATTCAATTCCATTTTTAAGCGGTCAAGCGTATCTTGAAAATCTCATTCGATCTCTTATAACCACTCGCTATAATGTGGTGTTTGCCACCGTTTAAGCCTTTTGTGTCCTTGTTAGATCATAGATGGGTACATCACCAAAACTTCTCAAATTCACCTTATTTTATCAGTTCTTCGAGGCCGTCAATATGATAGATTTGAATTATTGAAAGGTGGGCCCGATCTCAGAATATTGAGGATAGAATCTAGAGAGTCCATATAGGACCCTTACTTGTGTCGACCATTGTATATCCAATTGATGAGGTTTCAGTCCCAAATTTTTGGTAGGACTCTTTGAGGTGGGTTATTATGTGATGAAGGTCATGGGTTTAGGGAGTGAGTTTTAGGTGGGCCTCAAAGAGAAAGTTTTTATCTTCACTATCAATTATATGTCTCACCCATATTTGAATTTTAAATCAACCGACTTTCTCTATATAATGCAATCGAGAGAAATCCATCAGAAAACCTTCCTATCTCATCCTAGAACTACGACCACCCATTATAACTCTAATCTCAACCATCCATTATCTGCATCTTGTGCGTGGGATTGTCGAATCGTGATCATGTTCGTTGGATCGGGATTTCTCTTCTACCTTTCTTCAGAGGCTTAGATCAGATCATCAACCTGTGAGTCTAAGGAATTTCTTACTCGATTTCCTTTTATGAATTGTGCATTATTTAGTTTAATCCCGTTCTTTTAAAAGTATTAGTAATGTGGATGATCTGGACCGTTGGATTTATGTCCCAACCAGTCGAAGTTGATTAATAAAGGAATGAATGGTGTAGATCTTGCATGTAACATGTTTAGATTAATCGCATAACATGTGAACCATACTTGGTTGATGATATATATGATGTGTTGATATATGTTAAGACACCTAAAAACCAGAGAATTAATCAATGGGTCCTACCTTATGCACTGATGATGAACCATGTGGATATGTTGCATGACTAACTAAAAAAAATAGGCTGCTGAACCAGCCAGTCCCCCAAGGACGCTGCCAGTCCAGCAACATCAATGATGTTGACGCACATGGGAGGCGGACGACCACCTTGATGTATTTTTCATATCCACTCCATCCATCATTTATTCAACATGTGGAATGATAGCCCACAAAATTTCAGGTTGATCCGAAACTTGAACATGCCACACCATCATTTACAAGTAAGAGTATCAAGATGAACCAGACAGTAACCTTGCTGAACATTGCTGTTTTTCTTGGCATCGACAACAGACCATTCTGGGCCCCACCCTTATGTTTGTGATCAATCCATGTTGTTAATATGTTACACCATCGTATTAAGAGACATAACATAAAATTTTAGGGGGATTAGATAACTGAGCGGGTCACACCACCTCAAATAGTGGACAGTGTAACAAAATACAAATCTAAAAATGCGCAAAATTTGAGTGGGGACAACAGGCCACTTGTGGTCCCCACCTGTAAGCTTTTGAGAAATCCACCTTGTCAACATTGTTTTTTGGGTTGTGTGGGACTCACCATAAAAAGATGGGCCAGAATGGAGTTCTAGGTGGCCCATACCACTTGAAACAATGTGACTGACACCCTAAAAAATAACAGAATCTGAATCTGGTTGAACTCCAGCTTCTAGGTCCCACTGGAAAGTGTTTTGCTCAATCTAAGTCGTCCAATGCTTAAACCAGAAAGTCTTAAACCTGTAAAACAAATTTGGTATGCATCAAACCTCCCAAACAGTCAGATTAAGTGAAATTGTGGGGACAACACCTATCCATTTCCTTTGAATGCGTGGTTATAACTTAGTTTAAAGTTCTTAAACCCCTAAAAAATTCTTTATTTCATAATGTGGATGCATTCTTGTCATCTTGATACATGTGTACTTGATTCGTTTCTTAAATACTTGTATTATATGATTTATTAAATTGTGTTAACATGCAATAATTTCTCATTATCACATGTTTACGCTTATATGATCACATATGATGCACCCATGCATAGAGCAGTACATGGCGAGGTTGAGTCCACGGGGTTAAGTCAGAGTAGGGGTATGTTAATGGTTCTTACCTATGGTTGTCCAACTGTGGTTAAGTATGGTATGTGTATAGTCTATGTGGGATGGATATGGGTGTGATTATGGGACAAGCATGCGTGAATACATTGAATGAACTAGAATATAAGAAACCGTCAAGTGTGTGGTATGTTTTCTCGTCGGGAATGCGTCCCGTGTTGGGATCGGATCGTACCCTTGTTAGGATCAGGGTAATTGTTTTCTCATTAAGAATGTAACCCGTATTAGGATCAGGTGTACCGTGTCAGGATTGGGGCAGTTGCACCTCGCCGGGAATGCGACCCGTGTCAGGATTAGGTGTACCGTGTCAGGATCGGAATGTACCTCACCTATCTGGCTGTGATACCATTTTTCAGGCGTAGACTTGTATGGTTGATTTACTTGTGTGTAACCTGACTAAAGACCTTGTGTTAAAGGCCACGCGTATGGTTGATTTACACGTGTTGCATGCGAATTCATTATGAGATATATATGTCCAATATTGTCGTATGTGTCGTTGTGGGATGGAAACATGTGTGCGTGGCATTCTACAACTTGCAAACTTAGTAATTATGTTTTGTTTCTATTCATCTATTTATTTGGATGCTTAATTCATATTATGGAGTGAAGTACTCTTACTCACTGGGCATTGTTTTGCTCACCCTTCTTAGGGAACCGTAGGTATTGGAAACGACGTAGAGGCTGTAGGTGACGAGGTGCAAGATGAAGAAGCTTCAACGGCATTGGAGGAGGATGCCAACGTTAACGAAGACAATTTCATTTATTTTTAGATTTTCCGCTTAGTTTCATTTATTGGAAACGTAGTTGGGTTTGATACATTTATAGTAGTATAAACATTTGAACTTGTGTTTATGATATAAGTTGGAATAAGAGTATGTGTATGATTTAGTTATTAAAATAAATGCTACTATTATTTATATTTCTATAATTATTACCCTAGTAATGCTTGAAAATTCTTTCTCGATTGGTATATTCGGGCGTTGAATTTTGGGGCGTTACAATAATTATTCATTTCATGCCAAAATATTTGCAAAATAAAAAGATATTTGTTACTAAAAAGTGAATGCTGACATGCACTCCTTGACATCCTTATTAAAGTGCATGTGATCTCTTTCCATATCCAGTCTGCAGCTGTTGTCAACTTGAGCCAATTAGGAACATTGGTTAACTCTTGATCTAATACAGCTACAGTTCCTTTGCGCTTAGATAATTCTTTCTCTTGAGAATTCATGGCATTATTGTTAGCACGCATACGAGATTGCACTACCTTCAACAAGGCATCTTCTTTCTACTTCAAAGCTTGAAGTGATGCAATCTGAGCCTCTAAAGCGTCGATCTGTTCAGCAAAAAAAGTAATGACAATTGCATGCTCCTTGTCTTGGTTCGTCAAGGAATCCTATTCAAACTAATATCTAGAGATCAAAGAAGATCGCTGAGAAATTTTATCCTAGAGAAGTAGCAGTTCTTCATGTTTGCGCTCTGCCTTAGGAACAATTACTATGCCTTAGGCTTCAAATAAACACTGAACAGATTAAAAAAAACCATAAAAGTAATTTTCGCAAAGGAGACACGTCAATCTTGGCTAAATCAGATGCGAAATCCAATAGAGACAAGGCATCATTCACTTAGTCCCACTGATCCTGATTGGCCACTGCATTTTTAATTGCTTTAAAAGCCCCTCTTACGACAATCACTTAAACTTGAGGAGATTCCAGATAATTTGAGTATCGAAAGGTAGAATGGTGGGAACCCTTCCAATAGAACAATTGGGACCTGGAACTGTGAAGACAACAAAGTAAGAATAATAAATAGAAACGCGTATAAAGCAGCAAGAGAAAAATCAAGCAAAACATCTCAGAATTTACTAGCTAAAGGAGCAGATGGGGTGTTGTGGATGGATGTAGAAGATTCAGTCGCGACTTCTCTTTAAGGATTAATGTTCAAAGTAGGTTCATCATCCGTTGTACTAAAATCCATAACATCTGGCACCACTATAGCAGGGATGTCCACTGTGGGGGCAGAAGGAGGTACAATCGTTTGAACAACAGTATTTTCATTAGCCTCAGTTGCAGTAGGAACGTCAGCAGTTGGATCAACTTCCAATCCTGGTATAGAAGAAGGAATAACTTCGTCTCTGACATGTGAGGAAGAGGCTTTAGCCTCCCGAGAAGCCGATACTTCCACAATTGTAGGAAGCACATTATGTGTAGGAGAAAGAGGTGTGCAAGATGATTCTCCTGTAGCACGAACCTTCATGGGTGAATAGCCTTACTGATGTAAAGTAATATAGGGTGCATCTAGCGAATATTGAAAAGATTCATATAACGGCCCTGAACCTTCTCCTGTAAAAGGGGGTGGAGTCCCTGGACATTGGCCTCACTGGGGTGCCATCATAAACCTACACGTCATAATCTTCTTCCCAATTGGCATGAGTCTGGTTATCTGGTTCATTGAATTTAGAACTTGAAGAAGAAGAAGTATCGTCGTTATCATCATCTCCACCAACATCACTATCACATACTACTACTTACCGATGAAGGTTCCGCAACAAAAGGTTGTTTACCAGAAGGAATGGCCTTGCGAGTAACTGTTCTTAGTTGATTAGGAAATAAAGCAATTCAAATAGAGGCTTGCTTGGTCTGAGGAGAAACTATAGCAGTCTGATGAGGAGAAGTCAGAGTAGTAGTAGAAATGTTACCCACTGGTGTATCCGGTATATCTTCATTTCCAAAAGGACTCATCAGACAGCTAGGTTTGACTTCTGAAGGCGGGACGCGTGCTTCGGTCATAGGAGTCAGCGAAGGCAGATCAATGGGAACAGTTCTCACTAGGTACTGAAGATTCTACGGTTGGAGGTTTATTCTTCTGTTTCTTCTCCTGACGCTTGGGAATACCCATACAATCACCACTGGCTATCCAACCCCCAAGTGTTTCGAACCCCTTTATTTCCATAATTGGCTCTTTCATTTATATGAGGTGACATTCTTGACTAGGAATAGAGGCTGTTTCTGTCTTAGCAAAATAGCCGACGCCATCAATCTTTTGATCATCCTGAAGTCGCGTTGGGGATATTCATATAGGGTGATCCACTGGATGACCATTACGGACTAGATGTTATTGATGGACCCACCATCACATTCATAAATATGAACAACGAACACTCTAATTGGAGCCCAGAATAATGAAATGGGAATTGGTGTTGCTGATAAAAAGTTGCCTCCAAATGAAAACCCAGTTGTACAGGCCTACGCCGTAACTCCTCATGATTCACGTAACTGGATCCATTGATTGAGGCATTGTTTAATCATACCTGAACTGGTGGTAGAATCTGCTCGGGTAATATGGTTCATGCTAAAGCTCATTGCTTTCTCAAATGGGCAGTGTGGCAAATCTGATGGAATAGGAAGCTCCAAATTAAAGGAGAAAGAGAATCATCATCTTTGGCATCCTTATCATCACCGATTGAGGAGATCGAGAAGTGGTTAAAGATAAATGCTTTAGTGGAATCGATCTTTTTTATGATCCATGAGGAAGTCTGCTTTATCATCTCTCGCTCTTGAAAGAACCAAAGAGGGAGGTGCTCGAGGTGGACATATGAAAAGTCTACAATTGCAAATACCCAAGGAAAATACACTCCCAACCATCCTGTCAAATAATCCATGGTGCGTATGTTGAGGTTGCACCAACGGTAGGAGATTTGCAATGAGTTGCTGCATCCCCCTAAAGCCCGATATAATGAACAAAGAACTGGCGGGGTGAGAGAATATTTCTTGCCCTTTGTGATTGCACCTGCCGTTACTAGAACTTTAGATCTAACACCGTCTGCACACTTAGAGCTTAGATGAATTACAGTGTTCAACCAGAACGCTAGAAAACCATCCAGCTCACAACGTTCAGAAAACTTTTTAGTGTAAGGGATGGTGTTCTTCAGAGTAACTAAGTCGGCATCATCATTCTTCAGAAACATAGAGAGAAAGGCAATGAATTTTTAACAAGCAAGATTGGCAAATATATGGGAAAAGAAATAAGTTGAAGAGATTTACTTCAACTCTCTGGAGAAATGAGCAATCCATTGATGGGGGAGTATTTGCCCTAGGTTGGGAAATTTGGCAAATTCATTGAAAAGTTCGATTGTTGTCTTTGAAATAGAAGCTTCTCGCGTCAAAGGATGGAAGAAGGCATATTCGTCATTAGTAGAAATGAATTCATCATAATACGCTCCTAAAATTGGTAAGATCGTCATTCTATACAAGTCTCATAAGGTAATACTGGCTTTACCTATGGAAAAATGGAAAAGAGTTGGTGGTGGGACACCATAAATTTAGAAAGTCCTTCAGTACTGTCACGTCTTTGGAAAAGAAGCTATACGCCGCCTCAATCGCAATGAAAAGTTCAAGGTCTATTAGCTATTTGCAATATTTCTTTAGTATGACAAGAGTCCAGTTCTTGTAATGACTACGTTTAAGAAGAAGTCCTCGAGGCCAGAATTCCTTTTCGCCCCAAATTGTGCCATCTTCAATGGTGTTAGGGCTTAAATTCGCACCCATAATAAAACAGTGTGTGGCGGTCCATCTACGATGATTTGGATTAATCCCGAGATTGAAAATACCCGAAAAACACTAGCGCAACCCTAACTGGAGCAGTCGTGGCCAAAATTCGCAAATGTCATTTCAAAGCGGAATTGGACATGCGTTTTATCGCCAAATGATCCGGAACGCCCAAAAACCCTTAACTTACAAGTTTGAACGTCGTTCGGCACATATTTTACCTGTGCACCTCGAAATGCATTTAGCCCCTTCCAGAGCTAACCAAAAAGGTCTGAAAGCCTACAGGTACCATTTCAGGGCGGAACTGGACATGAGTATTGCAGCCAAATGATCTGAAACATCTAAAAAAACCCTTAACTTGCAAGTTTGAATGTCATGTGGTGTGCATTTCTATGTGCGCGCTTCCTGGAACGAAGTTCATATACGAAGAGCCGACCCGGAGGTTCCAAATTAGGAAGGAGCTACTAAAGTTCGCAACATCTGGTCCTCTACACCCCATTCCATTTATTTGATAGCCTGATGAGAGGCTTAAAGTACCTGGCATCAGTGACTTTGGCCTCCGAAAAGTACCTGTCTTTTGAAAGCGGACAATCGGAGCCTGAAATCCTGAAATATTCTAAGTCTGTGAGCTGTTTCTCTCTTACAGAGTGCAGAACTCGAAAATTGGCTAAGTAGTGGAGAAAATGCATTTCCAAGAGGGACATGCGGGAGCTCCAAAACCACATGCGCTTAGTACATGCGCCCAGAATAATCCTTCTCGAAAAACTTCTCGACAAATGTCCGAAAAAGTCAAGTTTAGAGACATGCGCTCGGCCTGAGAAGACATGTGCCAGCAACAGTCGGAAAGTGACAGTCGGAGGCCACTTGCGCCCATGAACAGTCGGAGAGTGACAGTCAAAGGGCACATGTGCCCGAAAAGTCTCCCACAAACACATGCGCCCGAAAGTATCCGTCGGTCTGGACCTGTATCCGTTTAAAGTACTATAAATAGCAAGCTCCCCTGATGACCAAATGCATCATCACTCCCTGACGACCTCAGAGTGACGTAAGAGGTAACATGTGCTCGCTCTGCCATCCCTTGCCGAATGCCCTCGTCAGAAAGGATTTCCTCACCGAATCCCTCGCCGGAAAGGGATTTTCCCGCCGGAGCCTGAATGTAGAGGGAGAGAAACTCAGAAAAAACTCGAAGTAGTGAATTTTTCCCACTTTACAGAGGGACATGCACCCACTACTCCTTAGCTGAAAAATTCAAAAAAATGACTAAGTAGTGGGAGATCCCACTGTTTACAGAGGGACATGCGCCCATTGTTTTGCCTGCCTAAAAATCCAAAAATTGTTTAAGTGTAAAGGGACATGCACCCACCCCTATTGGCTGGGAAAAATCATGAAAATGGCTAACTGGTGGGGCAACATGCGCCCACCACCTTGCCTCAGGCACATGTGCCATACCACATGCGCCCGGGAGCTACCCACTTCCTCTCTCTTTCTCATATATGAGCCACATACGCCCACCCAGGGCACATGCGCCCACACTCCCATTGTATACGCCTAGACAGTCTCCCTAACCCAGGGGACTCCGTGGTGTGGCCCGCTTTCGACGTGGCTCGCCTCCCAATCGCACAAATGCTCTAGACACACATCAACGATGTCTATCCATCCCCCGGATTAGATTTCCCAACGGTCGATGATAAATGACCCAAATCTATGATTTAATAAAAAATGAACAACACTTATCCAAAGTTGCAAGCCCAGAAATCCTTCCGAAAGAGCAGGAAACAGCCGAAATCAAGAAGAATCAGGCGAAATTTGACCGACGTTAAGAGAGACACTTAGGTTCTCCCCGATATGACACATCATAATAATGCACCGCAACGAGGTTATCTGCTTTCATGATCCTCGAATATCTTAATTGAGCGGTAAACAGGCCCAGTACTTAGTCATTTCCAGCCCTAGGAAATGTCCCGTTGGCTTGAAAATCGACTGACGCTAAGTAGAATTAAATGCGATCGCACTGACGCCAAAGTGAATCCAGTATCATTGCGATCCTAGTGGACATGATCCATCACTGTTCAAAGATAATTACTACCGGTATTCACCGAATACCTTGATCAAACCGTAAACAAATCCAGTACTTAGTCATTTACAGCCCTGGGAAGTGCCCTGTTGGCTCGAAGATCAACTAATGCCAAGTAAAACTAACTGTGATCTCATCGATGCCAAGGCAAACTTAACATTCTCATGCTACAAAATAGCTGAATCAAGCATTTACAGGGCACCGATCCCTATCGTTTATCAGATATTGGCATAAACGGGAGCCTATCAGACCCTGTATTTAGCCATTTGTAGGCATCAGAAATGGCCAATCTAGTCCATTGGACATGAATCCTTGAAGGGGCATGGCTCAATACAACTTATTCGATCTCGAGTCAATTATCGAAAAGCATCCAGAAGAAAGAATGTTCTCGAAGATGAGTCGCTGGACTCCAAGATTGAACATATTTAATTTACTGTACAAGGTTTATTTATCATCGAATAAAGGTGTGAGGTTAAACCTAAGGGGTTATGCTTACCACGATAAACCACAATCACAAGAGTTCTAACAACACTCGAAATATCCTGCTATGGACTATCATTATAAAAAAGCTAGTCGATGCCCTACCCATCCACAACAGGTCCGTTGGTTGAGCTGATCAGGTAGTTGCGGAGTGCCTTCTCAGGGTCACCCGTCATAAAAGTACAGGAAGAGGGCCTTAGGTCGTGTCGACCAACATTCGATGCTCATGTATTCTAGCGGTCACCCGTCATAAAAATACGGAAAGATGGCCCAGAATTGCATCACTCAATAAAATCCTAACAGTCCTTCAACCTGGACAATCCGAAAGAAAATGAGACATAAACATCCGATTTGTCTAAAAATGTGACCCAGTCCATAACAAGAAAAAAAAATAGGTCTCTACAACCATTAACTCAAGACCATAATCTCCGGTGGGTTAGTCTTTTGCCTTCTAATCAAGGGTGATCAACCATTGATGTAATTAAGGGCTCGTGACAAGTATCACAGCTTGGAATGTAAAAGATCTCAGAATCTTTGGAATAAAATTTGCCTTGCGATATCTCTTGTTGTGTATATTTTGTGATTACTTATGATTGTCTATGAATGTCTCTATACTTAGAAATTCCCCAGATAACGAAACACAGGAAAAATTGCCTTTTGAGCATTTTTCTAGTTTTAACAAATGGGCATCGCCTGGAAGCGCTGCCATAAAGTTTCGTAGAATCTGGTGGTATACATAAGGTGAGGATTATAACAAGGCATAAGGAAGCGCATGGGTCGAACATGACCAACCTGTTGTTAGGACCCTTTTCTGGACAGCCATCCTTCCAATATACTATTTTCACTATTTACCCAGTTCAAATAGAAAAGAATGTAGCTCTGAGTAGCAACATCAATAGGCTTCAAATGAAGCATTGATTGATGACGGTGGACTGTCAGGATAATAAATTTTTGCTCTTCCTTATGCGGATTATGGAAGGCAATATTCTGCTACTGAACGGATCTGACTGTAGTCCAGTAATTTGACAACTTTGGCCTCTTGTGTTCTGCAATTTTGTCTTGCAGCTGTTCAATTTTTCTCTTTCTTCTCCTCTTCTTGGGATGTGAGGGAGGTGGACTGGCCTCTCTAGGCGGGATTTGAACATCATCAGTGCGGATGTTGTTAGTGGTCTTGAGCCACTCTACCCATTCAGATTGTCTCCCCTTAAATGGCGGTCTTTCGACTCGCCCATAGCTATGACAGTCTTGATATTTGAAGAAAGTTTACTTATTCTCTCTTCAAAGTCCAGTTCGGGAGAGTTAGGCTTGCGAAATAAATTTAGACGGCTTATAATTATTTTAGGTTTTCGAGGAGTGCGGATTTTAGTAGAAGAAGATGGTGAGAAGGACAAGCAAAGGTCAGGCTACCAGTAGTCTAACGTCAGGTTTGTCTTTGAGGGGCCAGTAATTGTGAACTACGAGTTCTTTTTGAAGGAGTTAGAGGCGATGAGGATGGACTGCCGGATTGATGGGATGAAGAAAATGCTTTGACTAACTTCTGACATGGAGGCATGATGATCTAACAGGAAAGAAGAAAAAAGGAGTTAGTACAACGCACATTTATGAGATATGCCGAGTCTTAAGAGGTGAAGTTTCGAGTTATATTTAAAGATTGACAGCTTAAAGAAGAAGTATTAAGTACCCTTGAGAAAAAGCTCGAGTACTTAGAGAAATTTGAGCTGAGTCCGACATTTTGAAAATTTTCAGTCACTAAGACTGTTTACGCGGACCGCGTGGAAGCAATAGCTTTTACGCGGCTCGCGTAAAAGGTGTAGAGAACAACAGGGCTTCGCTATGGAAATGAGAGGTGAAGAAGAGAAGGGCACGCCCACCTTATATAGGCACTGAGTCATGTAGACGACACGACTCGCGTAAAGTAGAAGGCTTTTACACGAGTCACATAAAAGCCTCAAAGAGTGTTTTGTTCATGTTGATTCGAACTTTTTTTGCTTCAGCGCACTTCGTCGAAATGAATCGAATGGGGGCATTTGTTGAGGCATGAAATGAGGAAGACAATGAAGGATTGAAAGAAATAAAGCTTGGAGAGAAAAGGAAGAAAAGGCAAGAGATAGACCTTTTATGCGGGTCACAGACCTTTTATGCGGATTGTCCAGCGTAAAAGGTCTTTTCCGTGATTAGTTGTCCAGCGAGATTTACCCCAAAAATCTATAAATACCCTCAATGGTCCTCATTTGGCATTCACTTCCGAAGTTCAGAGTTCCAGAGCTCCTTCAGAAGACTTCGGAGGCACGAAGAGGAGCCTTATGTATCTCCTTCTTTCCGAGTTGAATGCATAGGTTGCAATCCCTAGGAATTGAAGAAGAATGATGAAGAAACTCTGCAAAAATGAAGATCGAAGATCAAAGATTGAAGAATCTGCAGAACAAAGTGTTTATGCGACCCGCATAAACACTTTAGCTTCTACGTGGGTCGCGTAAAAGCCCTCTGAAGATAAAATCAGCATTGTTTTGCGACCTTTTGTTAAAAATGTCGGGAGTGAATCTCTATGAATTTACTCCCATTCCCCTTTCAAAAGTGAAGACTCTTGAAGAATTAAGCTGGATTAAAGCTGCAAGGGAAGAGAAAGAGAGTTATCTCTCCTTGTGAACTTTTCCAATCTATTCTTTTGTCATTGGTGACAAGATGAAAGAAGAAAAAGGACAAAGCTCAACCGAAATTCATAAGATCTATAATAACGTATTTGGACATTCTGTTTTAGAATCATGGGATGTATCAATGGACTGTAAAAGAACCTTGTGCAATGAATGAGATGATAAATGTTTCTCCTTTGGCTTACTTAATTAGTTATTGGAATGCTACTCTTTTCCTCTATTCGTCAAAATGCAATTTTGTTGTGTAAACACTCAACATAGGTAGTTATTCATTCGGAACTATTTTTGTAGTTGATACTTGTGACCTACTGTAAGTATTTCCTTTTGATATATTACTATACTTGAAAAGTCCTTTCTTACAAAAGGCAAGGTGTGACCCATTTACCGAGGATGAGCCCCACCCTCGGACAATCTCCTGATCATTTTAAAAAATATCTTGCAAATGGCTGAATAGGCAGTTGATGTTCTCAGGTCTCAGTCATATACGGTTGAGTTCGACGTATCTGCCTATCTTGGCGCTTGGGGTTAAAGTTGTTCTGTTGGTATTGAGTTGCATAGTCAGTTCTGGCACGCCCATGCACATTACACGTGACCAAAAGAGAAACAACGAGCCAACATTTTTTGCACGCTCGGTGGGATGCTTGATTAGGTGTACATACCAGTGTGAAATTATTTCAAGTGACTAAACATGAGTTGCAGAGTTACCCAAGTTGCTGGGCTAACGAGTCTTCAACACAATCTATAACTCCTCCACCTGAGGAATTACAGGTACAGCCATCACCTGAACTCCTAAATCATGTACCAGATCCAGCGACCAATCCTTCAAACCGGGACATGACATCCTCATCTCGAAATGACCTTATCAAGGTGATATCAGTTGGTCTACATGATATGCAAATGGGAATCTAACATATTGTGGAACAAGGGAGAGTTCAAGTCGAGCCTGTCAAATGCTCAAATTGAACAATCTTAGACTTCGACTGAAAATTTCAATAGATGGATGGCCAACAGACCAAGAGCTTAAACTAGTTGATGACTATCATCACAAGAAGAACACCAATAACACCTCAACCGAATGTTAAAGTCAGCTCCGTGGAAAACTTGACACTAGTACCGTCAGTGCCTCCCCCACATCGTAACGCTCATCCGGCTCCAGTCTAGGAGATACAGAATGTTCCTATGCCTGTTGAATTTAGGTGATCGGAAGTGGCAAGCCAAGAATTTCATTCCTGAATGTAGAAATTAGGGAATACCTAGTGGGAAACCTTTCCAACCTATCCATACAAATCCACTACATCATGAAGGGCAAAACCAGATAAGTTTGGAATCGCCACCGGTGGTAGGACCACACCGTTTGGATCATGACCAAATCATGCAAATGGTCTAAGAAGTGGTAGGCCAAGTTCTCTGCCGCACTACGACCCCAGTTTACCATAAGCCTTATCCTGAATAGATTGACCAGCAACATATATTGCTAAGGAATTATCGACCAAACTTCACTTTGTTCACAAGTGATTCTTGTCGGTGAGCCATAGAACATATAAGTCGATTTACCATGCAATGCGGTGAACTAGCTAATAACGACTATCATAAGTTACAACTATTTGGTCATTCTGTATAACTGCATTAGCATTTACCTGGTATCCGAATTTACCACCAAATTCAATCCAAACCTGATAAGAGATGGAAGAGAAATTTCACTGCTCAGCTCTTCTTCAAGGATAGGAAAATCTCCATGGCTAATCTTACACGTTTCCGACAATTGCCGAGAGAATCATGCGCAAGCTATATGGATTTACACTATTTTCATGGGTTGAAAGGATTATGTGATTTGTGGATTAGCTAGACTTTGATTTAATGTGTTGAGAAACCAAGCCGGGGTACTTTGTCCATCCTTGTCCATGGGAAAATAACGAAAGATATGGATTTCTAAAAATCCTATCTAATTTAAAAGAAAAAGGAAAATGAATGATGAAATTGGGAATGATGGAAAAATGGTGAAAAATTCCGATTAGGGCTACCTATTACCAACAGGAGGATGGTCTACCCGTAACCATAGCCAGGAAATGGGACGTAGTGTGAAAGCCATCGGAAGGATAGTAAGGCAAATTCTTGTCATTGGCTTGATTGTTGCTCTATATACCTTAAGATCTATAGTCTAGTTGATCTAGGAAGAAGATAATCCTGGAAACTCATGAGATGAACTTTCACAATACACACTAGGTTGAATTTGTTCAAGCTCTTCTATTTATCAAGCAATCAGTGGGAATTTCATATGGATACTTAATATGTTTTGAGAGTTCACGGTTTCAACCTCTGTCACCTAATATTTCTGAACCATGCAATAATGAATCTAAATTGACAACCATGCAACCTCCACAACAAGCACAAAGAATTCCTCAATCAGAAGATGTACAGTTACCGTTAGCACGATCAAATTAGTTCCTAAACCAGCTCTAGATGGTTCAATTTTAGAAAGTCAACCATGTCTTGGTGATACTAAACAAATTGATGCAGAAAATAAGAAAGTCACTGAAAATTTAGAGGAGTCGGCTAAGTATCTCAGCGATGAGTGTTTCTCATATGATGATTTATTGATTGAAGAACTCCATGCTATGCCAAAATTGTCAGAAAGCACCTCGCTTAATCCTGAAAAGACAGGGGCAAACCCGATGGTAGATTGCTCAAATGCAACAAATCGAATTTGGAAATGCCATGGGGGCAATCTCCAAATTATGCGATTGTTTTTAAATCTTTCCTGCTAGTCATGATAGATTGCAATATGGTTCTCACACTCCAAATATGTTTCCAAGCCAATCCATCTTAACCCAATGAGATGGTAGTGGATATAGAGGAGCTCGACTCCTGAGTGATGATTCAACATGGTACCTTCTACTCGGAAGAAGAACCCAAGAAGATATCGATCGTCACAGTCGAGCCATGAATTTTTTTCTAAAGGTTATCATTGAAAGGCCCGCTATTAAGATGACCCAACATTTGAAACCATTGTATATATCTACCCATTTAGAAGGGTGTCCGGTCACCAGGATAATGGTTGACAATGAGTGTAGCAGTTAACATCCTCCCTGTTAGAATGATGCCAAAATTAGGAAAAATCATAGAAGACCAAATTCGATATGATTAGGTCACAATTAATAATTTTACTGGGGCAATAATGAAAACATAAGGTGTGCTACCTATTGAATTGAACCAAGAAGGTGTTAGCCGCTTTCTTTGTGGTCGATACTTTGTCCAATTATAATGCCTTGTTAGGAAGAGATTGGATTATTTTAACTTTTAAATCTTTTTACATTAAAAAATATGATAATCTCACAATAAAATCAAGAAATTAAAAATTGCTGAGATTTTCAAAATCACATACTCATCTCAATGATATCATTGGATCATTTTTCAACGAGAGAATATCGTGAAATTTTCAAAATGTCAATGATATTTTATTCAGAGGTTTGGGCTTAGTTGAAAATTGAAAAAGTTCAAAAAAAAAAATAAAAACATCTTATTAGTGAATTACATGATTCATATTCCTCACAATGAAAATCAGAACAATGCAAACAACCACATAACCATCACGGCCCAAATAACATGATGGAATTGATCTTCCCAAGCACACAACTAAAAACACTACCTAATGTCTTTTGTTCTATCCCATGTATGCATAATGACATTTACAAATATCATGTCCTAAGTGCAAAACACTAGAATCAATGGTTTGGATTAGTTCCAATACTTCAACCCCTCTTCCAAACTTATAGGTGCACTTGATGCCATTGAATCCATGTCCCCAACAAGGGAGGTATTACTAGTGTTGCCTTCAAATTCATCCCTCAAATACTCACCAGAATTATTTGGCTGCAAGCAATTAGTTTCATCCAACATAAAAGTATTAATGAAATTCTCATTTTCGTTAGAATTCTCATCAATCCATGTATTACTTTTGAAGGTGGAGTCTTCAGAGAATGAATTCAATAGATCAGGGCTGGGCCAGAACTTCTTCATGCATGGATGGTTGTGAAGGTGGAGAGATGAATGAAGGGAAGAGAAATGTCAAGAGAAGGGCTATTAAGATGGCTATTACTTTTAGTAATAGTATCAGTTGTAGCCAATGGTGAAGATTGTGTCATTATCCCTGCAAT
This sequence comes from Liriodendron chinense, assembly GCA_003013855.2. Lineage (NCBI taxonomy): Eukaryota > Viridiplantae > Streptophyta > Magnoliopsida > Magnoliales > Magnoliaceae > Liriodendron > Liriodendron chinense. The sequence continues at coordinate 4,396,354 of ML058480.1, read as the reverse complement.
AATCACATTTTCGATGGATTTAACCCATTGCTTGACGTAATCTGATAACAGAGGACTGCATAAGAGCTGATGAGTTATTGGGTTGATTCCTTTGAGAACCAAAAGCTTCCTCAATTTTGTGTTCCATAAGTTCTTAATTTCATTGTCAGTTCTTCCCGGCAACTTGGAAGCTATTATTGCCCACCTGAAATAAAAATACCACAAAAAAAAATGTAAGAGATTTAAGGCAACTAAGATGAGGATTTGATTGCATTTGAATGTCATATTAAAATTACTTTATGAGGTTTTAATTTTATAATTGTGATAATTGTAAACATCTCCCCTCTGTTTCATGAAAACTGTAAATACCTTTTATTTTCATTTTTATAGATACCTCTGTTGAGCTCTTAATTGTGCATATTCTAACCCCAATTCATCACTCATTATGCAAGGCTTTCATGATTTAAAGACTAATCTAATGCATGGTTTTATGATTGTAGGAATGAGGGGGACTTCACCCCATTGGAGACCAAAAAGGATACATTAGGACCCTTTGAATGAAGGCCCAAGGTGGACCAAAGAAGAAAGAAGAAAGAGAGAGAAAAGAAAAGAAAGAAAAGAAGAAAAAGAAGAAAATGTTCAAGGCCCCTGTGAAGCATGTAGGGCAAAGGACCAGTTGGTCCGACCGGTCGGCCAACGGGTCAGTGACCCTGCTGAACTCTTTAGACGTCCAAACAATATGGTCCGACCGGTCTTGATCAGTCTGCCAATAGGCCCTGTACATGCTGGACATGTTGATAAGCCAGTCCGACCGGTCATGACCGGTCGGCCATGCGTTCAAACAGAAAACTTCCTATTCGGGCTCCAATTTTCTCTGTGTACTGCGTATCCTTACGCAAATTCTAGATGATTCCGACGCTGCGAAGCCTTCACCACTATAAAAGGACACCTAGGGATCGTTCCTAGGGCATCCTAGAACAAATTAAGCACGGTGGGAGACAGCGGAAGTGGATTTCGGAGTTCCACAACTCCTCCTAGTTTGCTTTCTAGTTTTATGCTTTATTTAATTGTTTTCATGTTTCCTTGGATCATTAGCGGCTAAACCTCTTAGCTAGGGCTAGGTAGGTGAAGCTTGTAGTGAATCTAAGATGTTTCAATTCGTTTGATTTGGTTTAAGATTCGATTTTATTGAAGAACAATGGTTTGAAGTTTAATTCAAGTACTAAGTAGTTTTTCTTAGTCTTATGATGACTCATGGATGTTTGGAAGAATTACTTGAGTTCTTAATTGTTGTGAACTATTCTAGACCTGTATGATCTGAGGAATTGGAATACGCTCTAGATTTATGAGCTTCATGTGGGAACTTCTTACCAAAAGTCTATTTTTCTGGAATTCTGAAGTATATAAGACTCTGTATGTGATTTGAATCAAGTTCAAATCATAATCTAGTTTTGTCTTGTGACAGGATTTAATGATGGTTATGATTGTGATCTTAGTCTATTGGAATTGGGACTGACCTATGCAATTGAGTATGCTCGCTCTAGCTTGCATTGAGTGAATCATATACATTGATCTTACATATGGCAGATTGTTTGGTTTAACTGCTCTATTATCCGACTAGATAGATCTTAATTTCGATTCTAGTTGAGAAAGTGAGAAACCATAGCGAATTGAGCATCAAGGATTGCTACAAGTGGATCCTGAACCCCTAGTGCTTTTTAATTAATTGATTACCTTCAGTTTAGTTTAAAATTACTATTTACATCAATCTTCTACAAATCTATTTATTAGCTTTTCAGTAGAACTATTAGAAGTGTTTTGTGAATTCCTACATAAGTCCCTGTGGATCGACCTCGGTCTTACCGAGATTATTACTACATCGCAACCCTACACTTGGGGAAGCGAACAACCTCCCCTCTGATTTATAGACTTGTTGCAAATTCCCCCACACTATCTATTAGCATTTGTCTCTTTAAGAAATTGTCCCTCTTTATGCATATGCTATAAGGCAATTGTTTGTAAAAGTGGGGCCCACAATAGTGCCTATATGCATGTTGTCCAACCTATTTAGTGTGGTCAATCCATGAAAATTTTGACACACCAAAATTTAGGTTGATCCAATAATCAGGTGGCCACTTTGTCAATGTGGATGTTTTGTATGATTATTCATTATTTTCTAGAATGTGGCTCACCTAATGATTGGATTGGCCTATTTTGGGCATCCAATATTAATTGTGGAGTGACCCTACTGGATGGGTTAGATGAAAGCGTTTGCACATGGTGGAAGCGAAAAAAATCAAATCAAATATACTTTTAGTATACACAAACTTAAAATTAATCTTAGCTTTTTTAGAGAAAGGAAAATGATCGGCGCTTATTTTTTTTATCACCTTCTTCTCTTGAGCCGGCTACTCTAGCATTTCTAATGCATGTCAAAAAACTTTCTTGGGACATGGGACTTTGTAGGGCTTCTTAGGTTACTCTTATGTATTTTTATAGACTTGCAAGCTTTTGCTATCAAGCTTTCCTTGACATGGATGGATCTCTTTAAAGCAATCATCGTAGGTTACTTAAAATGCAAGCAGCACCCATAAGATACTTGCCTAACTACACAAGAACTTTGACTGAGTCAAAATCATTCAACTTTGAATATTTTTCATGAGTTACAATACATTGATGTACATGATCAAATGTCTCATGCTATAATACACATCTTTCTATATACTGCCTTAAGACCCACATACCATCCTATACCCATCATATATACCCCACAACCACAATAAATTATCGAAAAATAAATTTGAACTGTTGACTTTACAAAACAGTGCATATGATACTTTTAAAATCAATTTGAACCCATCAAAGATGTAGACCCTTTATTGAAAATCATAATCCCCATGAGAGCATGATCGACCACCAACTCACTGTGATCCAACAACTCGCATATTAGTGAATTAAAACAATCCACCAACTCCCCACTAGGACCCTAGGCTTTCTTAAGTTTAAGGATAAATGTAACAAGCATAGGAAGTGCAAGCTAATACTAGATAGTTAAATTCAACTTGACTTCATATATCCAATCAATTTGTATACATATACACACTTACATATGTGTGGGGACAATGTCCCATGGTAAAGACTTAACATACACACAATTGGTCACATCATGTATAGTAGCCCATGGATTAAGTTATATCCTGACTTATCAGTTGTCTATGACAATATTCCACATTTATAAAGAACCAGACAAATTATGCCTCACAATGAATGTCATATTAAATTCATCATACTTCATTCCTTATGTCTCCACACGAATCCATCCTAATCACATTCATTTCATATATATGCAATAAGCAATAAATAAAACATTAATAAAGAAAATATGTATAATTTATTAGACTATAAGGGCATCCATTTCAACGTTAGATATATAGGATGGTGGGCCCTATACGCAAGTCCATCAAACTCCTATGAGATTTTTTTTATCATTGAATGCAAATCCCTCTAATGTCTCTAACAGTGGGGCGGTACTTGTAGTAATCCAAAATAGAGTGAAGGTGTTTGCAATTATTGTAAAAGAGAAGGGAGGTGTTTATAATTGACCCTTAATATTTTCTAATTGTAGCATAGGTTATTTTGTTTTATTTAACTTTAGTTCCCCACAAAATAGCGTCCATATTGTGGCTCTCAAGAAATTTTTTTATTGGATTACCCTTATTATGGGGATATTTCAAACTGGCCCACACATAGGAAGAAGTCCATAGGTCCAAAGGCCCAAACTACAAGACCTTATAACGGAACAAGCCGAGGTCATATGACAATGACTAAGTGACTTTGACAACTGCAAAGAGCAGAGCTAGACTACAGCCCGATCGTGGGCTAAGGCCGAGTACCTGTTAATGATGCTCCATCAAGGAGGCATGCACCATTGAAGACCTTGACTCATTCGAGCTAGGTCCATAGTTTGAAATGGACCCCAAGTGAGGGAGCTTGAATGCCGAGCTCCCCGAACAAGATCGACCAACCACCTTCCATAGTCCGTCTTAGATATCTTGATAGATCTGGATATTCTGAGATCTATTTCTATTCTTAGTAGGACTTCTTTGACAAGACAAGAGGGAGAATCCTACTAACATGGGACTCTACCGACATATCCTTATAAGATCCAAATCTCTAGAAACTTCCTTTATGTCCTATAAATAGGACAAGGATCTCCACTTTTGAGGTACAAAACTCCTTAACTTTCAAGCTCTTATTCTATCAAATCCCAAACCTGACTTAGGTATCAGAGAGTTCCTAGCCACCCTACGACACCTCCCCCCAGCCTACTTTCTTATTCTCTTGCATTTCCAACAAACTCAGGAGGGTCTCCAGCATCCTGCATCTAGGGAGAACTAGAGGGCGAAAGGCTACAAGGCTAGCCTCAGCTAACCCCACCCGTTGTCCAGATTTGTGTGACAATAACCCTAATTGTCTAATCAATGGCCACAAAAATGAAGGGTACATATTTGATGGAAAAATGATTTAATATTTAATCTTCATCTATATGGTTTCCACTTCTCCTATAACTTCAATGAATGACATGCATAAGAAGATATATAGTGCATTATATATATAATGGTGACTTGTAGAAACAACTTATTCTATAACACCTTTCATGCATACGGGGCCACCATAGTGTATGTCATCCAACCCATCCATTAGGGTCTCCCCACCATGAAATTTGGACTTTATAAATTAGGTATATTCAATCATCAATGGGCCACCATGCAATTTTGGAGGCCTTTGGGTGGTTATCACTTGTTTTCTATTGTGTGGCTCATGTGATAATTGGATAGTTTTGGGCCATCCCATCATCATGGCAGGGAACACTCAATTCATGGGTTGGATACACGTAACACAATGGGCCTCACATATATAGTTGAATGCAAATCTTGTTCAACATTTACAATAATTGAATGTGTTATCAAATAAGTCTCTTGCTTATTCCCTAGCTTGGGGTGTGGGCTCTAGCTCTTGTTTTGCTTGGAACAGACTCTTCTTCACCCGGGAGTGGGTTCTTCTCTCTCTCTCTCTCTCTCTCTCTCTCTCTCTCTCTTTTCTTTTTCTTTCTTTCTGTTCCTAACTCAAGGTGTAGGCACTTTCTTGCTTTTGGCTTGGATTTTTGGGCTTCTCACCCTTTGCAATTAATAAAATTGCTCTTATCTTCTTAAAAAAAAGAATAAAAAATAAGCTTAGCCAATAAAGTTGTAGAGGAACCAATAAGAGGAGTGGCATTTTGGGATTTATAATATTCTAAGGGGCTGTTTGGGGTGAAGGAATTCAGATAGAAATTTGTGAAATGCACGGATTCACCTTTTTGTTTTTTGTTAGCGTTTTTCAAATTTGTAGATTTCCTAAATCCTTAAAAAATAATAAGACTTAGCAAATCCTTGGATCGAGGGATCTTTAAAAAAATACTTCATTTACAATAAATGCTCTCTAAATCCATGGATTTGTAATTTAATATCCAAACAATGGACTTTGAAATTTGTCAAATTCAAATCCAATGCAAATTCACAGTCTTACTTGATCCCAAACATGGCTTAAGTGAGTTTTAAACATGAAATCCAATGGGCAGGGCATTTTGAGAAGTGTTTGATGTATAAAATACAAATATTCAGATAGGTGTGCAAATTTGCAATCTAACTTTAGGCATAGAAAGGACATAATATTTGCACTATTTAATAATGACCTCTAGTCCATTGATCTAGACTAGGTCCAGCACACATTTTGTAGACTACCAAGCAGATATCACACTGATTTAACAAATATCAAGCATTTGATCAATGGCCTTTAATATGGATGGTCAAGATTGTTTACAAAAGATAAGTCCAATCAATAATTTGATTCATCTAATTTTTAAGGGCCCATCTTGGATTACATATGATTCTAAAGAAGTACTTGTCTTGGGCAATCATAACCATCCCATCCATGGTTTGTAAAAGGATGGCTATGAAAAAAGGGTCAAATTAATGATGCATAGGATTGTCTATGTTGAACTTTATTTTTGGTTGTTCTTAAGGGAACCATTCATAGGAGGACACATGTCATTGAAACACATGAAAGGTAGTAGCCGAGCGAGGTACTGACCGAGTGCATGCTATCTATTAGGATAGTGGCCAAGCAAGGTGTAGTGACTAAGCGAGGTGGTGGCCAAGCAAGGTGCAGTGGCCAAGCATGCTGGGATAATGGCCGAGTGAGGTATGCAAACAGCTGAAGAAAAGGAAGAGTCTAGAGGCACTGGACAATCATAGCGTTTAAGGGAGAGGAAGAGTTCAGAAGACCAAAGGATGTTGAACAGTCACAGTAACGGCTAAAGTCTAGAGGCTTATTTTCTTCCCGAGAAAGCTTATAAATAGCAGAGGAAATCAACAGAACAAGTCATCTCACACTAATCAAACCAAATTAAACTTATCTCTTAGCTTATCCTTAGCGCAATCAGTTATTTAGCAGTAGCCATAATCTTTAGTTGTAATCCAAGTCTACGCTCATATGCTGGACAACACTATCTTAATACAAACAGTTCTATTTTAAAAGAAACGTTTTGCAATCGATGTTCCTCACTACTGACTTTAAGTAGTTCTTTCTTATTTATTAGAAAAATCCTTTCTTAGGGAAGGCAAGGTGCAACCCATTTAAAGAGTACAAACCCCACCCTTTGAGAATCGCCTAATCATTTTAGATAACATCTTGCGAGTTGTTGAATAGGCGACCGATCTAGTACTTAGAGTCATGCATGGTCGAGCACGACATATCTACCTATCTTGGTGCTCAGGGTCAAAGTTGATTGAATGGAATCGAGCCGCATAGTCGGTTTTGACACACTCACACACGCACATGGTAAACAATTGAGCTGACAGCCAACTGAGTACCGACAGACTGAACAGTGCAATTTTTGCATGAGAACACATGAAATGTGTTATAGACTTAATAGACAGTTCAGATTGGTCAATTGCACTATCAAAGTTAACCGATGCAACTAAGAGCACTATCACTTAAGAGAGCTCTAAGAGCATTGAAGCATTTCTCAGTTAGTTTCAACATCGAGAAATACCGATCCCTACCCAAATGAAAATTAAATCAATTTGGTCAAAGATATACTGCAATAAGTCATCCCCACATATCTGAAACGTGGCCCGCCATCACATTACTTCATGAAGAATGATTTTGCTAATAAGAATGATATGTATACATCCGATAACTATGGGAGCTGCCCCTGTAAAGATTGTCCGATATTCAGAACATTCCGTCCTCTTAGCACTACTTTCACGAGCCTCTGATCAATAATTACACCCAAAAGATGTTGATTACCTATCGGTTTATGTAGATGAATGTGGGCCATTGAAAAATATGTATTCTCAAAGTTTCGCATTTTGCTATAGTAATTAGTGTTCATGATGAGGACATCAGATCATTCAAGGTATATCAACAAAGAAAGTGAGCGCCTCAAGCATCTTCCTTGTGGCTAGACGACTGTTGATGAGCATTGAAGACTCTACACATGTGATTTGGCACGTAGAAGACCCCATAATAGGAAGACACATGTGTAGAATAAAAGAAGACCTGACTGGAGGTTGTCGGGCGCCCGACCGATGGTCATCGGGAGCAAAAAATTCACCCGTTTCGAAGACATACTCTCTGGACAGCTTTCACTGTATTCGGACGCCTGACCAGGCGCTCGAAATTTATCTTTTTTTTAGTTTAGTCGCTGGACTATTTTGGCCCCCATCAGGCGCTCGATGCCCGCGCAAATTATTTTTTTGGCTCCGTTTTTACTTAAGTTTTAGGGGTGGTTTGGAATTTTCCTTCTTTGTTATTATTTATTTAAAAAGATTAAGTCCTAATCACGAATTTAGTTGATTATTAATTAAGAAAAGCTTGGTGGCTCCTCTTCCTCATCTCCTTCTCTCTATGGATCTTTTTTCTTCTTCCCCTCCTAATTTTCTTCAAGGTAATCTAGTATTTTTCCTCTTTCTTTTAAACTTACTTTCCCTCATTCTCTAGAATTCTAAAATATGAGATTTGGCCTCAAAACCCCAATTCTCAGATTTTGATCCTCTAATCCGAGAAATCTTTTGATTCCCCAGACCAGTGAATTTCATTGCACGTTTGGATCATAACCATGCAAGATCGGGAGGGTTCATCCCTTGCCAAATCCAATCCACGCAATACTTGAAATCTTTACTACGTAGTTGTGATGATGGCCGACATTATTGCACGTATCCTTTTGATTTTCTTAGATTATGATGATGAATATTGAATCTTTTGCTGTTATTTCGCTGGAGTATCTATGATCATATGCATACATCATAATTAGGGCATCTTGCATGAGTTCAAAGAAACTCTATCCAATCATGACTCATTCAAACCGGAGAAAATCCCCACTTGATTATGAAAAGGGAAAGACTCAAAAAAAAAAAAAAAAAAAAAAAAAAAAATCAACAAAACTCAACTTCGTACAATTTGATATTATTTATACTTTTAAACATTTAATAATCCTGAAGGAAGCTAGAACAACTCAAACAAGTTTTCGAGAAACACGGTCGTGGTTTTGAGTCGACTCGACTCAACTAGATCTCGAGTCGAGTTGAGTTTTTATGTTTTTAAACTATGGCCAGAATATGGATGGTTATGATCGTAGGATCATATCCCCACATGGGATCCTGTGTTGCTACGTAGGCTAAACGACTCATATTGAGGGAGATGATTACTCACTTGTTTCCGACAGCAGAATGGAGTTGGATTATCAGATTTTCTTCCTCTGGGGCGAAGTTTCCTCTTCTTATATCTGGCCTTAGGTAATTCATCCATCTTAGCCTGCATGACTTACCACACCTCAACAAGCCTGCACAAAAAATCACTGAGCCATGTCAGTTGCATCAATGATCTTGCCTCTGTAAACCACATCCGCCGTCCAATTGATGTGGATGTGTTTCCATCGATCTAGAATCCAAAAAGTGGGTTGCTTCTAATGGACCATACTGATCAAATCATGGTTTAAAACTCAAAAAATAAAAATAAAAATAAATAAAAACCCTCACAGGAGTCAACTCAACTCAACCAGATATCTTCAGAACTTGAGAAAAAGTCTATCTGGTCACGAATCGGTCAAAACCTGACTCAACTAAAATAAATTAAATTAAAAAAAAAAAAAAAAACATGAAAAAACTCGACAAAACTCAGTAAAACTAGCTTCCAGTCAGTACAACTCAACATTATTTATATATCATTTGTAGTTTTAAATATCAAATAGAGATGAGTTCCCTATTCCTTTGGATCAGTATACCTATTCCATGGTTGCGCTATCCAAGCCATTGATCTGATGGAGCCCATCATGGATATATGGACTGTTTTCAAAATATGGTCTTGATTCGTCAAATCTAACCTTCCTGTTGTTGGCATGCAAATATATGGTTAATAAAAAAATGTATGAACAAACCACATTCGATGAAGGAAAGATCAAAGATTCGATGGCTAGGATCTTTCAGCTGGGAGATTTTGGAGGATTGATCCATATTCAATGGATTGGATAGAGCAAATAACGATTGGGCCTTTTATTAAATAATACCAAAAAAGCTCAAGGAAACCGGTACGAATTTTCAAGAAACTCACCCAAGTTTCCTAGTCGACCCAACTGTCTGGGTTTTGTGTCAAAGTCAAGTTCTCGTGTTTTACAACTACGGATCAAATAGTCATAGTTGTCTTATCAATCCAATCTTTCTTTTGAATCATTGCTCGTAGCTAATTTTTGTGAACAGTAGAAAGAAGGCTATTGATTGGAAAATAGGCTATGGCCTATTTAAGAGGTGGTCCATCAATTGGACAGCGGAGAATGTTTGTACATGAAAAGTCAGCACGTTGATGACTGCACAAACCTGCCTTTGGTGGGACTTGGCGCCAACTAGTGCTAGGGTTGTCTAGAAGAAAGGATCTGAGCTTTTGGTCCTCTTCATGTGTCCATGGACCCTTCTTCAGACCAGCATGCTCGCCACTGCAACATGGGGCTCGACCCATGGCTTGTGGTGCACACACACAAACACACAGGCCTTTGATAGTTTGGAATAAGATTACTCCAAAAAAATGCCGTTTGTCGTGCAAATAAGGAATGCCGTTTGCTGTATAAATAAGGAATGTCGCCCTGATTAAAGTATATTTTCTCGTTACAAGGATTGTGCCTTGTGGACAAGCTAATGGACCCTACAAGTTCTTCACGTAATCGAGCTTGTGTCATAGTAACCAAAAAGTCCCCCAAGACTTAGATAAAAATTACGTGTTGCCCTCTGAAAGTTGTAGGATTTTCAGGAAGGCCTAACTCACATCCAAATGGAGAATTATAGTTGTTTGGATAGGGCTGTCTCCACGTTCATGAGATCACCACTCGATTGAATGGATGTTGTTGGGTCCACCATTTTAGACCTATCTAAAAATGGTAATGTCGACCTTTGTAGGGCCCACAATGATCTGTGGATGACATCAATTCTGTCCAGAAAACAGGCCGATCAATTACTCAGGTGGACCACACATGAGGGAACAAAATAAAATATTGTCTAAAACCACTAAATAATTAATTGTTGCCCACCTGCATTTTGAAATAGCATTACTTTTGGTCTGTCCCTTCATCTTGGTGGGATGCATTTGATGAATGGATTGGATCGCTTATACAAGATATGGTGCTCCCTACGAACATTCTAAAGTTTCTTATGGTTGGGCCCACCTGTTCCCTATGATCAGTCTAATTTTTGGTCCCATGGCATATATAGTATGAAGCCACCTATGCCACACATCTCAGTGGGCCCCTTGGAGGTTGACACTGCAGTAGATTACTCTATGGTTGACGTTTATAAGATGGTGGACCGTGGTCCACAGCAGCGGTAAGGGATGACCACCTTCATTTCGTGGACAGCCACTTTGTTGTAATACACTACATCAAATCCGTACATATGAAATATCTGCCACAAACGAAGGGATGTTGTGGAGATCAGGCCGTTCTGAAACATGAGAGGGCCCCAGTGGAAATCAATGGTAGGCATCCTTCTATTCACTATTCCCAGCCATCTGGTCCACCTGAGTGTTGGATCATGCTAATTTTTGGAGGATGGCTAAACAAGGCGTGACACATCTGATTTCTGGAATAGATCTCATCAACACATCACGGTGGGGCCCACAGAAACCGTTATCATTGTGACCACAGTGAAAACGTTACCATGGAATCATTTCACACATGCAGACGTGCCACACTGGCTAAAGTATTAGTTTTTCTCTTCCTGTTGTTTGTTGGTCTTCTACGGCCTTGGGGGGGTCGTATGGAAGTGAGGGACTTTTTTTATTTTTATTTTTTTCTCTTTTTTAAGGAATAGGTATATCTCATCTACCATATCTTAGTCTGTATCATTCCGCATATAAATAAAAGTTATCTTTAACTACAAATGCATTGGATTATATGTGTACTTCCAAGAAAAGTGGAGGATTTTCAATGCAAAGATTAAAACGTCTCTATTTATTAGTGGCACTTGTGCTAATTGCTCTATGGTTCGGATCTGTAGTAGGTGTGCACATATACAACGATCATTGGAAATCAATTGTATGTTGAGGTACCACACAGTTGCTTGTTGAGGGTCTCACCATGACGTGTGCATGATATCCGAGGCGTCCATCAAATGTACGTTGTGTTTTTATGCATAAGGTCCAAAAGTTGGGTCAATCCATCATTCAGGTGAGATACAACAGTGGGAAACAGTTGGGAGGAGACACCCACAGTTTCACTATGCAGGGCTCACCATGTTTTTTTGTCCATCTAGTACATTCACGTGATGCATCTAATTAGGATGAAGGGAAAACCGAAAAAATCCGGTCATTCCCACACTCATTTGGGTCCCAGTGAAACCAAAGGTGAGAATCCCTCCAAATTTTCATTGTGTTGTGGCACACCTAATTCAGGGGTTGGCCGAATTCTTAGCGTGTGGGGCTAACATGATGGGCCACATCTGATGGACGGCTTGGATTGCTACAGCACATCACGTTGCAGCCCAAAGCAGTTGACTGCATGGTAAAACTTAGAATCATTCCTATGCGTACGAAGTGAGAAGATTTTATGGAATTTAGTAAAGTTACTTTGGCAGCTTCATCAATAGCATGCATTCTCTCGTTTAAACTATTCTCTCTTTCAAGAGATATCCAATAACATTTTTAGGCAGACCAAGCTTGAATGACTCAATGATGAAACATAGGCAGTCGACTATTGAGCTTTAGCCCTCTTTTCAACCAATGATTTGGTTCAGCACAGAGGATGTACGATGTCTGCCTACGGCAGTTTGGATGCAATATTGTCAAAAGGGTTTTCTTGCAAAACCAAATGAGTGTTGAATGAAATAAAAAAAATTAATCTAATTGGTTTTTACTAAATGGGCTTTTTGTTGGAACTCACTATTTTAGTATATAATGGAGAACAAAAGTAAAAGTTGATGGGACAATCAGATCCATCGAATTCAAGGCTCGATTTGAATAGTCAATTTCTTAATATAGATTAACTACCATTTTTCTAATAATTCCAGCAAGTGCAAATGAAGGAAATTAGTAAATTGTCTTCAAGATAGAATGAACTTTCAATCTGAATTTCAATACAAAAAATTACATATTTAAGTGTTGAACAGATCTCTAGATTTAACACCGATATGTCTTTAAAACGTTTAGAAAAAAAAAAAAGTAAGAAGTCAGATCTAAGAGTACTGAACAATTGATGACTTTGTCAAGAAAATGGATTGAATAATTATTCTAGACTATGGTATTCAGAATATATAACAATTGAAAGGTCATTGAGTCCTTTTTGGATAGATACTATGTACCTCTTTAAGGCATCCATACCAATTCACAACAAAAGATGATCTTCCATGAAAGGACATGACCCTTTGTCATATGACAGTTATTTATATACCATTTTAGACAAAAACAGTTACTCAGTAAAACAAAATTGTTACCACTATATAAAAGGTCATTATCATCATAATTGTTGCCATGTGTATGATACGTGGCATAGGTGCCATATGTACAACCATGTCACAGTCACTCTCAATCAATAAGGTTAAAAAAAATTTAGGCTAGACCTTAATTCAATTCAAGCTACACCATAGCTCAGATAAAGTTTGAACTACGTGCTAAAAAACTAAGGCTTTTAAAGCTCATTGCGATGATGCGTACGTACTAAGTGCGCCTAATAAAGCGCCAAAAAGTGTCCAAATAACCCTACAGCTTGGTTATGAAAAGTTTCATAATCAAAATATTTATTTACTTAAAAATTAAATTTTTATTTTTGAAATTTATTTTCATAATTATGAAACACAACACTTCTTATACCCCTTATTTTAACAATCAAGAGTTCAAATGCTATTTATGAAAAAAGTGCATACAAACGCAAGATGGGTTTGGTTGCATAAGCCCCTTTTGAGGGTCCACAAGAATGTACCCTTACATAGGTCCCGAAATTACATAGAAAAGCTCAATCTACTTTGAGATTAGGGTTATTTTGTTATTTCCCTTCATAATCAGTACCACATCCTCCTGAAAATCCAAATTCATTGTATACAAAGGTTACAAATACCTATATATAAATGGTTTAAGTGTCCCACAAGGACAAGGACGTCACGGGCTTTTAGGCTTCAAGGAAGGGGGGGAAAAAAAAAGGCCAGGAGTCCTTTCACTCCCAACTTGACCAATATTGAAATAGAGTCTTCCCTTGCTTCGTGCCGTAGTATTTGCTTCTCTGGGCTTTTGGGGCTGCAAAAGCAACTCACCACCGGCCAATCAAAGATCATAACCACACATCTCCAGACAAGGAAGCAAGCTTTGATATTTTATCAACATGTAGCCGTGATTTGCTAAATCTAGACATGTATCCGTCCATAAGCCTATCATTTCTCAAGATGGCATGCATGTGTGGTAGACATTCGAGCCATTGATTTAGATTGGACCCAATGTGTAGATACGGTGAAACAAAAATTAGAATGGTACTGTAAGCAGGTGGGCCGCAACTTCTGAAACAAATGAACGGCTAGAAAAGGAAATTGTTCTTAACCATCGGTTTTTATCACACAGTGTGGCCCACTTAACGTTGTGGGGCAGCCGCGTTTGTAAGATCGGTACCAGCTGATGAACGGATCCGATCATGCAAATTTCTGCCATATTTGTGCATGTGTGGGCATGTGAGTGAGTTGAAACTTGAATTATACAAGCGTGGGGGAATAGCGAATCTACGTATAGGGCTTTTACGTAGCCATTCAGGTCTCCGTTTACCCATTCATGTCTCATACTAATTCCTGGGGGAGAAATGCTCCGATAAAACTAGTTGGACAATAGATCCCTGTACAACTACTTGACAAGTGACAACTTGTTAAGTGGCCATGACATCCAAACCGTTCAAAAGTTTGGCCCAACCATGAAGAACATGTGGTGTAAAAATCAAACTAATCTTTAGGTGACAATGGACAGCTACCAATTTGATTCAAAGGTCCACCTATCGAGTGAATCAGCTTGATTTCTTTCACTGGTTGATCTTCATGGTGGGACATGTTGCCACATATCGGCTAGTTGGAACGTAACTCAGCTGTCCAACTAGTTGCATGTTTATGCGAAGTTGAGATTCTTAATCGATGAAAGATGTCACTCCACATACAAGTGGACACAATAATCACAAAGTTTGGGATTTAAAACCAAATCCAATTCATAGAATTTGATTAAGTAATATAATACGTAACTTAAACAATATATTTTCTCAATTAGCATATTTTACTTTTTTTAACAAGGAATACCATTTGAGGAGTAATTTGATCAGTTCCCTGAGCGCAATGATCCATACGCCTGCACAGAAGTCTACAAATAGACTGCATTCAGCTAAATCCAAACCATACAAATCGTGGGCCTCGTTTTTGAGCTGAGGTAAATCCCCAAAATCAGATTTCTCGAACCATACCAAACTTTTAATTAATGAATATTAGTTTGTTGGATTTGGACCCTTAACTATCTCTTGGCTTAATCATCATTTATGGCTGACGATCAGACACTCAAGATCATCCATCCAGTCTGATTTTTCTGGTTTGCAATAGGTTTTGGGCGGGGGGGGGGGGGGGGGGGGGTGGATGGGGGGGGATTTGGACGGTTTGGATTGAGGTGCATACGTGCCTCGTGTGCAATGGGATGTGTGCAGGCATATGGATTGGGATACTCAAAGCTGAGAGTTATGCACTCCTGCACAAAGAAGTGTAAAGTAGCTACATTTACCTCAATCCAGTCCATACAAATGGTAGTCCCCATTGTAGCTGGTGTAAATCCCCAAAGTCAGATTTCTTGAACCAACCCTAGCTACAATTAATGAATATTAGTTTGTTGGATTTGTACCCTTCGCTATCTCTTAGCTTAATCATCATTGTTGGCTGACGATCATCCATCTCCTCCGATTTTGTGGTTCGCAAAATGTTTACAGTGGGACCCGCTATTTGGACGGTTAGGATCGAGGTACCCAAATGCCTTATGTACAATAGGGTGTTTGTATGCATATGGATCGCTATACTAAAATGTTCTATCATATTATTTTGACGAAGTGGAGAATAAGAAGCACTACTCGTTGACTCCCAAGATTGGGGATGTGTGATTACACCATAGTGATGTGTCGCTGCACTAGAGTGTCGTGCGGTTGTAACGTAAACATTACAACACGCAAGGAACGTTGACTACGATATAATAATAGAATTACATTTCTTCCTTGCTACAAAACCTCCTAGTGGGAGTAACCGGGTCATGTGCCCGTTGCCGACATATGTGTGGCCATATGAGCGACTGATCTGGACCTCCCATCTAGTGGGCCGTACCTTAGATGGTCATAAGTTTGAAAATAGTGCAGACTTTGAATGCGGTTTCGCTAGTGACCCCAACATCAGCCAGCTAGTTAGTGTCAAAGCTTTGTGGACCCATATGGTGTAAGTGTTTTATCCACACAACCGATCATTTTTCCAACTTATTTTAGGGCATAAGCCCCAAAATGAAGCAAATCCAAAGCTCAAGCGGACCACACCACAAGAAATAGTGGGTCTTGTCGCACCAATTTGAACAACGGATCTGGATGGCTGAGATAAGCTATGTAGCCTTAAACCCGCATGTGGGAGCTTCCCTCGTCTACTGATCTTATAAGAAGAAGATGAATAGGCAGGGGGAGGAGCTGTTGTGCGGTAAGAGACTCTGATGCCTAAGTTAGATATAGGAACAAGGAGAATTAGGGTTTGAGAGCTAAGATGTTTTCGCACATTTGAGGTGAGGATCCAAGCCCTACTTGTAGGACTTGGAGGCGGTTTGGAGAGTTGGATCCCCATCGGATACGTCGGTAGAGTCCCTATTTTAGTAAAATTGTCTCTCTCCAACTCTGTCGGGGAAATCCCGTTAGGGATAACGAGAGATTTCAGAATATTCGAATCAGATATCCGATATCTCCATAGATATCTTCGGACCGCCTTTAGTTGGTCGGTACCGTGGACCACCTTAGGTAGTCGTCCATTTTCATTGGAGAGCTCAGTACCCAAGCTCTTTCACTTGGGTCCGTTTTGGCAAGGCAAGATCTTCAGTAGCATTCGTCTCCTGGGTGGAGTATTATTGACAGGTCCTTGGTCATCGAAAATAGCCGACAACCAGGCCTCATCAGCTTGTCAAAATCGATATAGGCTGTCATCATATGTCCTCGTCTTATCTCGGTTCGAGGATTATGTTGTGGGCCTTTTAGAATGAGCTTCCTTACATTTGTCGACCATGGGTCAACTTGGAATATCCCCATAACATTTGCCCCCTACTCCCGAGGACGAGCATGCGAGGGCTTGAGAGTAAGGCCAATAGGATTGTTAAGGTAAAGAATTGAAGAAGAAAGAAAGGAAGAAAGAAGGAAAAAATTAGGAAAGAAAAGAGGGAAGAAGGAAGTAAAAATAGAGGCCTAGAGCCCATTACGCAGCTGCAGAAGTCCATTACCCAGCTGCAGAAGTCCATTACGCGACTGCGTTACGAGCTCTCCATTACGCAACCACATAACACTTAGGGGGCGTTTGGCATCTCTACTCTAATTCAATAAGAGTTTTTGAATAAGAGCTACTTCAATAAGATCTTATTGTTCTAGCTCTTGTTTTAAATAAGCGCGTTTGGTAAAATCTCCAAAAAAAAGCTCTTATTTAAAATAAGCACGTTTGGTAAAACTTTCAAATAAGATCTTTTTTAAGGGTAGTTGATGTCATTTTTAAAGATTACAACAACTTAAATATAAGAGCAATCCAAATGGTTGTTTAGGTGGACCGTCCATCATGTGGAGCCCAGCATCAATCTTAATTGTCCTTTATGTGGGGCCCCTCAATGTCCACTACCCATCACCATCACGTGGACTCCACATTTGATGTGTCCATAGTGTGGGCCCTACCTTTGAAGTGTATTATCCATCATGTGGGGCCTAATTTTAATATACCATTCATCATGTGAGGTGCGCCTTCTATATGGATCATCCATCATACGGCCCACTTTGGATATGGGTCATCCATCATGAGAGACCCTGGATGTGGACTGTCCATTAGGTGGGGCCCACTTGATGTCAACTGTCCATTATGAGGAGCCACACTTTTATGTGAGTCATCCATCATGTGAAGCCCACTCCGTCCATTATGTGGGCCACCTTGATGTGGACCATTCTTTGTGTGGGGCCTCACCTTCATTATGGGTCATTCATGATTTGAGCCCATCTTTGATATCAACTGACCATCATGTGGGCCCACCTTCAATGACCATCATCCATCATGTGAGTCCCACCTTTGACGTGGACTGCCA
The DNA here is from genome assembly GCA_003013855.2 of Liriodendron chinense. Lineage (NCBI taxonomy): Eukaryota > Viridiplantae > Streptophyta > Magnoliopsida > Magnoliales > Magnoliaceae > Liriodendron > Liriodendron chinense. The sequence goes on along the minus strand of ML058480.1, from coordinate 4,378,495 downwards.
TTTAAATGGGACCTACTTGATGTGCATGTCCTGTCATGTTAGGCCACACTTTGATGTGGGCCATCTATCATTTGGGACCTACCTTTGATGTGAACCTTTCATTACGTGGGCCCACAATTCAATATGAGTCATTCATTATGAGGGGCCCATCTTTGATGTCCACCATCCATCATGTGGGTCCTTCCTTTGTTGTATACCACTATCATGTGGGGCCCACATCAAGTAGGTAGTCCATCATGTGAGACCCACTTTGATGTCCACCATCCATCATGTAGGTCCCACCTTGGCCGTGGACTGTTCGTCATATGGGGGTCTAACCTTTAATATGGGTCATTCATCATGTATGCCCACCTTTAACCTTCCATCATGTGGTCCCACATTCAATATCCACCATCCATCACTTGGATCCTACCTTTGATGTGGACCATCTATCCTGTGGGGCCCACTTGATGTGGATAGTCTATCATGTGGGACCCACCTTTAATGCCCACCATCCATTATGTAGGTCCCACCTTTGATGTGGACGTTCATCATGTGGGGCCCACCTTTGATGTGACCATGCATTACGTGGGCCCACCTTCAATATGGGTTGTTCATCATGTGGGCCCCCCTTAGAGATATTCTAAAGATGAGAATTACTTCAAAAGTTTAAGGACAAACTTATCCAAAAATTAATTAAAAATGGCTACCTGCTTAAGCTAAATAAGCTCTTAAAGAAAAAGTGACCTCCCTATCACTTATTATTTAAGAGCATTTTTGCTAGTTTCTAAAAAAATAAGCTCTAAAATGGAAGCTTTACCAAACGGTCTATTTTCATAATAAGAACTTATTTTTTTAGAATAAGTAAATAAGCTCTTATTAATATATTTGCCAAACACCTCCTAGTGGCGTTATGCGGGTGGGTTTTTGTGAGCTAAATGCTTTGTTGCTTTGTAAGATTTCGGTACCAGACACCTTATTCCATGGAAGTTGAAAAGGTATTATTCCCAGTTGGCTTTAAGTGCCCAGAATTCTAAATGTTCAATGGTGAAGGATTGTCCGAAGAACATATGATGCATTTCATGACGGCAATGGGAAAATATGCAACAGTTTCACAGTATTGCCTGCAATTGTTCGGGGCGACGTTAACTGTTGAGCCTCCAATTTATACATTCATTAGCTCATTACATTACATTATATGTATGGTTTGCATGCTTAAAAGGCCCATCTAATGCGTGATTTGTGATTGTAGGAGCGAGGCGGAGATTTCACTGATTTAATGCTAAAAAGGTCATCAAAGGCACAATGAAGATCAAAGAATTAAGTGCCTAAGGATGGGAGAAAGAAGCAAGGGAAAAAGAGAAAGAACGAAGGAAGACGTGCAACACTTTGCACTGAGGACCGGTCATCCGACCGGTCTGCCAAGACACAGGACGGGCCGTCCGACCAGTTTGCAATTCAACAGAGACCCCCCATTCCTGCACTTCTCACTGGACCAAGCTAGACCGGTCGTCTGACCGATTGGCCAGCACTCAGACTGGTCGAGCACTCAACAAAAGGGGGTGGAAAATCCAAAAAGTCACTGGACTATTTTTGTTGTTTTACGACCGGTCGTCCAGGAGCTCAGACCAGTCGTCCGACCAGTCAGCTACGTAACAGAGCTTGTCCTACAGGCTTTGATTTTCTCTGCGCAACTTCGTGATTTCTTGCACAATCTGGAATCTTCCACACTATTCTATAAAATGGGACCTAGGGCTTCGTCTAAAGGCATCCTAGAAGAGATTGGAGGTCGTGGGAAGTGAAGAAGAGCACCGTAGAGCGTCCACAACTTCGTCGATTCTGGTTTTTCTAGTTTTTCATGCTTTTATTTAGTTTTTCTTTTTAATTCTAGTTGTAGTATGACAATGCTCGGCTAGAACCTCTCAGCTAAGGCTGAGAGGTGAAGCTTGTAGCCAATTTTATGTTTAATTTAGTTTGATTCAAGTAGTTTCACTTTAAGTTTGGATTTTGAATATTCTAGTTCATAGAAAGTTGATATTTTTAGAAGTTTTATGAGAGATCATGTGCTCCGGACATGGATTCTTTGCAATTCTCTGAGATTATCATGTTTTGCTTGATTAGATTCGAATTATGGTAACCCTTGAGCATGCCATAGTCCATAGACATGGTTGTTACTTCGAAGGCTATGATTTCGAATGCTATGTGATTGAATAGGACTAGAACTTAGAAGTTCAACTTAAGTGGGATTGAATGTTTTTTAATGTTTTATCTTCCAACTAGATGAGAGATAGAACTTCGAATCTAGTTGTGTTTTATGTTTGAATTGATTGGATTGACATGGGATTGCTACAAGTGGATCCTTGAAAGCCTTAGTTCCTTTAAATTACTGAATTTGTAAGTTACTGTTTTTAGATAGTTTTCTTAATTGAATTTCCAAATTGTTTCAATTCTAGTTGCTGGAATAGTTTAGAATTGGTTTTCAAATTCCCTGTGGATCGACCTCGGTCTTACTGAGAATTATCACTATATCGCAGCCTTGCACTCGAGGCGAGTGAACATTAACAGGAAAGGCTTTCAAATGGTATGCCGCGTTGGCGCCAGGGTCTATACATACCTGGGAGAAAATGCAATAAGCATTCATGACCAGCTTCTTCTCTACCGAAAGAGAAGTCAGTTTAACTGAATTGGTCGTTGTTCGACAGAGAGAATCAGAACCAGTTGATAAGTTTATCACGTGTTGGAGGGCCTTAAATGCATCTTGTAAGCACCTTGCAGGAGAAACTGAGCAGGTAGAAATGTGCATCGAGTGTATGGAACCAGAGATCACCTTTGTACTAACCAGAGTGTTATAGAATAAAGCTGGTCGAAGGAGCATGCGACCAGCAACTCCTCCAAGCAGTCTTATATGGTCTACATACGACATGCGAGCGTCTCTTTGATGACTATAAACTACTAGCAAGTCAATACAATATATATCATCCAGCAAACAGGATTGGGCGCATCTCGGCTTATGAAGAACCAATCCAGATAGATGTCTTTACTAGCTTATTGTCTATCCATATTGAAGCAAATATGGTCGTTCGTCGATTGAAAAAGACATTACCTAGGTTGTAGTCCCAGCACTCATATAGTTCAAGAATTGGCCCAGATTACAAATCCACTTATATCTATTCTCACCCGCCAATCCTGGATTAAAGGGGATTAGTATCAAGCAACATGATCATCTAGGTCCCTCACCAGATAAGATAATGTCTTATCCCTTGATATCGGGAAGATCTTAACCACTTTCGTGACAAACTAGTCCATCGGGACCTAAATAAATAGAGGTTCATATGGATGAGGAAGGTACGTAAAAATCTTAGCCTATGTTTCACACTTTATCTTACTTTGAAGCCTATCTCTAACTTATGCATCGGAGGGCTAACGGCCAGACATCGGCCACCCTTAATTTCCTTTGTGATCTTCAGGTGACAAGAAAGAGTTTATCTTCAGGAGGATAATAAATCAGGAGGAGGAAAAGTTGTTACCAGTTCTCGATGTTAACAGATTGGCGCCTTCTGTGGGAACAACGTTCAATTCGCCCTCACTATTCCTTACCCTCCACCATGCCTCCAAAGAAAACTAACCATCCCTCCACCTCAAGGTAGATATTGCCTCTAGTGGAAGCCCTTGAACCAAATCCAAATCCCCCTCAATCGACATCAAGAATTCCTCCATTGCTGCCCAATCCGCCTGACCATGTGGTCCAAAATCCATTCCGAGACTTGTCTGGCGGATTGGATGGTGATATGGATTGTCTGGGAGACACTCTCTTTACTCTCCAAGCCGAATTTCAGACTCTTTCAAATTGGTTCGATCAACACTTTCCTCAGCTACGACAAGTTTTGGAAGGGCTTCCATTACAACCTACACTTACAGCTTCCAGGTATTCGCCAGACGAACGCCAAGCCCAACATAACCCCCCTCCAAACCGTATCTCCCACGACAATTAAGCCCAAATCCAGCGTTTGCAGTCTATTCGTTCCAGCTTGTATAGGCAACGTTAGTCGGAAGAGCCTGACGCTAAAACCTCCAGTTACACTCTACCATGGGAAGGAGACCTCAAAAGAATCGAAGAATGTTTCGCCCACATTGAGCAACGATATCAATCCAACTTCCCAACCACGGCTCTCACATCAATTCATCGAGCAGAACCTCCCTTTACTCGCGAAGTCATAGAAGCCCCTTTGCCCAAAAAATATCGAACGCCCAACATAGTCTTGTATACTGGCATTGGTGATCCTCTCGAACATTTAGAGACGTATAGGTCTCTTATGAAATTGGAAGGACATAGCTCGAAAATTATGTGCAGAGCTTTCTCTATAACCATGAAGGACACTATGCATACATGATTCCATGGATTAAAGCCCCGATCGATAGAATCTTTTTCTCAATTGTTGGATCTCTTCTTATCCCAGTTTATGGGAAGCATTCGCACAAAGAAACCAGCGTCTCATTTGTCAAATCTGAAGCAGCACCACAATGAGACGATAAAAAAATTTACGATTCGATTCACAACTGAAGCCGTTCAAACTGAAGGTTACACTGAGGATAAAGGCCTCACTGCTCTGATTGCAGGTATAAGGAGCGAAAGGTTCCTTTTCACTCTAGATAAAAAACCTCCAAAAATGATGGCTGCATTTCAAGCTGAGGCTTGAAAATACATTAACACCGAGGAAGTGGCCCCCGCCAGTCATGATGGCTAAGGGCATAAATATAAATTCGAAGAAGCATCTCCCTCTGACAAAAAGTATCATCGCGATCAACGTGATCGTTCTCCCCGAAAGCCATATACAGGGAGATATCATAATTATACCCCTTTAGATCGATCTCTAAAGAGGGTGCTGATAGAAATTAAGAATAAGTCTTATATCAAGTGGCCCCTGAGGATCAAATCAGATCCGCAAAAAGAGATTAGAGGAAGTTTTGTTACTTCCATAAAGATCATGGACACAACACCCAAGAACTATATATCCCTTAAAGATCAAATAGAGACACTTAATTCGCAGGGGCACCTTCATGGCAACGTCACACAATGGAATCATTCTCCTCATAAACTTAACGCACCAATGCGTCGTGACAGTCAACCTCGGAGGGAAAGATTGCCACAACATCGTCAGTCGCAAGAAGATGCAGAGCCAGCTGGTGAAATCAAAACCATTGTGGGCAATCCGGCTTGTGGAGGCGATTCCCAAGCTGCAAGGAAAGCTTATTGAAATTGCGGTTTTACCGCGATTAGAGATACTTAGAGATATGCCTAATGTCCTAAAAGGGGGTGAAGAGGACTTTTTAAATATTCTTGCTAATTTAAAACTCAATCGTATTCACACTTCAATTAAACAATTAAGTACTTAGCTAGTGAAGACAATTGATCAAACAGTTGATATGCGTGATTGTACTAATCATTCAAATATGGCATATGGGCATTTTATCAATTAGTAGATGAGCATTCAGATAAGTATTAATAAACAAGACATAATAATGGACACAATGCATTCACCACATTATGCACGATGTATAGTGGATCGACGATGAGTCTATTGCACTCCTAGTTCAAGTGTTCAACTCCTTTGAGCACACCGGCATTCACTATCAGATGTTTTAAATGAGGTTCACCTCTCAACCTTTACAACCTACACAGGGACTAATCCTACACAAGGACAACACACGTATTCTCCCACGTCGGAGGCCTACACAAGGACTTCCAAGTCGTACACAAGGACACACATGTCCTACTCAAGGATAACTCCGAGATTGGGTCACAATCTCTAGACCCTAATCTCAATAAGAAGGGGGAATCAAACAGTGGACTTTATAAGCTTAACCACTTATAAGAGATGAGCCCCGATTCAGCGATGTTGATTGAAGAAGCTTCATCTTGCACAAATGGTCTCTTCTTCAGCTCCCTCGATCAGCAACCTTGCATTAAATGCTGGCTTGTAGCTTCCAAGGTGAGGGATTAGGGTTTGGAGAACCTTCTATGGGATATGACTTTTTATATGAAGGATCGGTTCTACGTAAACCATCATTAATGGCATTGATGACAAGAGTAGACTCTATTTGGGGTAGGTCAAGAAGCCATTAAAGAGGGGTTGAGTTCATGATTCAATCCAAGCTTTGAATGTTATTCAATGTTGGTCAAATCAACATGAATTGAAGTATGAACTCAACAAATCTAAGGGAATGAGAGAGAGATATCAAAAGGAAGAAGCCCAATTAAACCCTAGATGATGCTCAAGGTGGCTCTATTAAGATCCAAGCAAGATGACTATATAGAGTGATTCACAACGGATAGAAAACAGTCATCTTGATAGGATCGGAAAAGATTCCGATCGATCGAACATAAAAATTAGCACCTTTTTTATTTTTCTGAAATAGGTTTTCCAATTGATCGAACATCGTTCATTGATCGGAGACAAGGTCCGATTGATCGAAAATGTGTCCAGATAGATGTTGGAATTTGCTGGACGATTTTTCGATTGATCGGAGACACCTAGTCACAAAATAGTGTCATTGTGCCTTGGTTAATCCCATAATCCGTCAAGGTTTGTTTCATCCATAATAATTGTGCACAACAACTTCCGGCAGCAATATACTCTGCCTCAGTCGTGGACAGAGAGATGGAGTTCTGTTTTTTTACTATGCCATGCAACAAGACAGTTTCCAACATAGAAACATCCACCACTGGTTAACTTACGATCATCAATGTTACCTGCCCAATCAGCATCTGAATACCCCGCAATGTCTGTAGATGAATCAAATGGGTACCAAGACCGAATTCAGTGGTGCATCCTACAAATCGGATGATACGCTTAACAGCAATGAGGTGAGATTCTTTAGGATCAGCCTGGAATCAAGCACATGCACCTACACTAAATGCAATGTCTGGTCTGCTAGCAGTGAGATAGAGAAGACTACCAATCATGCTTCTATAAAGGTGTTGATCTACACTTTTCCCTGCTAGATCTTTAGATAGTTTAACAATGGTGCTCATATGTGTAGTGTGTGATTGACCTGATTCTAAGTCAAATCTCTTAACAAGGTCTCTAGCATACTTTGTTTGGGTAATGAATATACCTGATGCAAGTTGTCTTAGTTGTAAGCCTAGAAACATGTTAAGTTCTCCTACCATATGTTCGCTCGCCTCAAGTGCATGAAGCACATATCTGGGCCTGATATGATTGCAAGAATTATTGTGCGGCAAGTCTCTTTTCATCCAACGTATCCAACTCTCGTAGTCGGATTTTAGCGTTTTCATCTTCCGTAATTCCTTGATGCACTGTCACCCTCAAAGATGCGACTTGTATTTCGATTGGGCGTACCTGCTTCTACCCTATACACTAAAGAGTATGGTGTAGATTTTATAGCTGTGTGATGCAGTGTTCAATAAGCCTATAATGCCTCTTGTAATTTTTCATTCCAATCTTTTTTATTCCCACTCACCATCTTCTTTAATATTCTGACGATTGTCTTGTTAAATGCTTCTGCCAATCCATTCACCATTGGATAATATGGTGTGGAGTAAGAATGCTTTAACTTTTCCATGTTCTTGTTTTTTAATGGAGTACTGTTATCTGTAATAATTTTTTGAGGTACTCCATTCCTCTAGATAATAGCACGTCTGATAAAAGCTGTCACATCTTTCTTTTCACACTTCGTAGTGCGACCGCCTCTGTCCATTTGGAGAAATAATCTGTGGCTGCCAGAATATACTATCGCTCTCGCAAAGATGGCAGATTAATTGGACCGATTACGTCCAATCCCCAACTAGTGAATAGCCATGAAAAAACTGTCTGATGAAGTTCTTCGGGTGCCATATGAATAACATCACAGTGAATTTGACATTCATGGCATCTTTTTACAAAATTGATAGCATCCTGGAACATCGTCGGCCAATAATATCCCATACAATGCACACGATTAAAGAGATTTTTGCCTGCCTAGTGAGCCCCGCATTCTCCTAAGTGATCTTCTCGTAGTATATTTCTACCTTCATCTATATCTAAGCACCTTAATAGCAGCTCATTATACGATTTTTTGTATAGTGTATCATGAAGTAATATGAACTTCCTTGCTCTTTGCCTTATTTGTGCTTTCATAGAGGAATCTTCTGGCAAGATTTCATATTTCAGGTAATCGAATACTGGTTGTCGCCAGTCATCCATTGTTATTTCATAACAAGAAACAGGCTTCGCTTCATCGATATTTTCAGTTGCTTTTTCTAGGTGCAAGAATCTTCGCTCTTCAATTGTTACTTAGATAAGACTTCTGATAGTGCATGTTAAGGCTGCTGCTAGGCTCGTGAATGCATCTGCCTTTTCATTTTCTCTACGAGGCACTTGCTGTATGGAAATGTCCCGGAAGCTTTCAAATATTTCCTTGCCTTCTAACAGTATGGCAGTAATTCTAACTTTCTTATTTCGTATTCCGTCGTCAACTAATTTATAACTAACTGAGAATCTCCAAATATTTTGACTGGTTATATCTGTATTTCTTATGCAATTTCAAGTCCAATGATGAGGGCATTATATTTTGCTTCATTATTCATACAAGTTGTTCTCGGTGTGAAGGAATATGGCAAGAGATCATCTTGTGGGCTGATAAAAATCACACCTACGCTTGCCCCGTAATCCTTGCAGCACCATCGAAATAAATTTTCCATGGTTTCACGATTTCTACCTAAAATACATGTTAATCTGGCAAATCATCCGACAGCTCCTTTTCTTCAAAAGTGGGATGTGCAGCCAGGAAGTCAGTTATCGCTTAACCTTTAATTGCTTTTGAGGGTACATACGTGATCGCATACTCTAATAATAACAGCATCCATTTGGCCAATCTTCCTGATAACATCGGCCGTGTCATCAAATATTTGATAAGGTCAACTCGTGAAATCAGTGTTACATCATGGGAGAGGCAATAGTGGTGCAACTTATGCACAACCAACATGAGGGCCAAACAGATTTTCTCAATCGGCAAATAATGATGTTTGGCTCCCACCAGCATTCTGCTTAGATAATATAAGGTTGCTTCTTTCCCTTATAAATTTTTCTGTGCCAGGAGTGCATCGAGCGAACTATCGCAAGTAGCAATATACAAGATGAGTGGCTTTCCTGGTATTGGTGCTGTTAATATTGGCATTGTTTTAGCAACTGCTTGATAGATTCGAACGCATTCTGGCATGCTGCATCCCATTTGAATAGTATTTCCTTCTTCATGAGAAGAGAAAAGGGCTAACATCTTCCTGACAAATTTGATATGAATCTTCTGATGTATGTTAATTTCCCTTGCAAGCTTTTCAATTTTTTCAATGTTTTTTGCGACTGCATTTCTTGGATTGCTTTTATTTTTCCAGGGTCGATTTCGATCCCTCTATGTCATACAACGAATCCCAGAAACTTGCCAAAAAAGACTCCAAAGGCACATTTTAGAGGATTCGTCTTTAATTATTTCATTCAAAGCCTTTAAAAGACAAACCGCAAGTGTCCCAAATGTTCTTCATGGTCGTCAGACCTCACAACCAGATCGTCGACATAGCATTCTACATGTTTGTGCATCATATCGCTGAAGATATATTGCATAGCCTACTGATACGTTGCTCGTGCATTTTTTAACCCAAACGGCATAACTTTATAACAATATATCCCTAGGGAAGTCCGAAAAGCAATTAATTCTTCATCCTCTGGTGCCATGCGTACTGCTTATAGCCTGAATAGCCATCTATAAAAGACATGACAGCGTATTTCATGGTGCTATTAATTAGCTGTTCTGTGATCGGCAAAGGGAAATCATCATTTGGGTAGGCTTCATTCAGGTTTCTAAAATCAACGCACACTCATATTTGCCCATTTTTCTTTTTAACCGGGACGATATTTTATATCCATTTAGGATATTTAACCTCTCTAACGAATCTCACCTTAATGAGTTTGTTTATTTCTTCTTCAATTCGCGGCAGAATGTCTAGATGAAAGCGTCATTGAGCTTGCTTGACCAGCTTCTTTTCTTTGGCAATATTAATTTTATGCATCGCCACTGTTGGTTTTAAGCTAGGGATTTCAGCATACGTCCATACAAATGCATCGCCACTGTTGGTTTTAAGCTAGGGATTTCAGCATACGTCCATACAAATACATCCTTATTGTCTTTCAATACCTGACAATATCATTTAGCTTCATCCTTTATTAGACATGTGCTGATATACGTAACTCACTTTTCCTCTTCTGTCCCCAGATTTATTTCACGTAACTGGTCAATTGTCGGTTGACCTCCATCTTCTATCTGTACGGGGACCGTTTCTGGCTCAGATATTTCTTTCTCTGTTGATAAGTCTATTTGCTGCTCCATAGGGCTAATTTGAGTAATTTCACTAACCATATTTACTTGCGCAGCCTCTGGAGATGCCCCCAACCCCAAAAGTTTTTCACGCTTCTAAATCATTATGGGCATTGATATCCCTTTATCCTTTTACTTGCTGGACTGTATCGTCCCAGTTCTTTTGGATCTAACTTTACAGGTTTTCTTGTCTATATGTTCTATTCTTCAGTTGTTTTTACTCCTACAGAATAAAATAATATTGGGGTATGTTCTTCATTTCGTGACACTTGGAATTCTCAAGGTCCTTTGGAGAAAGGCTTGCTTTTCTCTATTCTTGGTGCTAGCATGGTGAAATTAGCTTGAAGGGTTTTTGCTTATTTTGCCAAGAATAAGACTAATGGAGGTTGCCCTGGTTGCCGCATGCTTTTTGGCACGAAGTAAAATCTTTTTTCTTTAAGCCCTTTCTTTTTTCTTGCTGAACTTCCTCTACTTGCAGATTATTTTCGTCCTTTTGTTCTTCGCTAGTAAACAATTCATAATACTGCGCATCTGCAAAAAATGATTCTGCAATTGTATATGGTTTGTCATCTGCTGAAATTATGTACTGTACACCTTTCTGACAATACTTGAAACATTGATGTAAAGTAGAAGGAAAAATTTCGTATCTGTGTATCCATGGCCTTCCCAGCAACGAATTGTATGTTGTTACTGCATTAATCACGTGATAAGTCACTTTGGTAACTAGATTCTCGATTTCCATCAACATGGTAATTGTGCCCAGTGCTTTTTATCCATCCTGATTGAATCCTTGTATCATCATATTGCTTGTGTGCAAATGATGTTACTTATATCCCAGTTTAGAGAGCATATCTAATGGCATCAGATTCACAACGGACCTATTATTGATTATGATACACTTTATCTGTCTGTCGTTGATATATCTTGTAACCATAAGTGGCCGATTGTACTCTTTCTCACCTAGCATTATGTCGTTGTCTGTGAAAGTTATTATCGACATACAGTAGGCTACTTTGGCTTTCTCTGACATCGCGTTTCAATCCTTGTCCTCATCTTTACTGATGTTTGTTGTTTCCATTTCCGTTATTAATGCCTCTCGAACATTATCGTCCAGTAAATCTTATATCAGATCGATCTTGTCGAAAATTCTTAGACAATTTCAGGGCATCATAAATACTCGGTCTCACCAGAATCCTCTTCAGATGGCTAATCACATCGTACATTACACTTGACGCCAATGGTTCTTCTGGCCATGATGGTCTATCAGTTCTTTCATCAACCCTTTCTTGATTGGATATCTGATAAGAATATCCCTTTTGTGATTTTTCTGAGATTCCTGTCGTAGTTGTTTTCCCAACCTTAATGTTATTATATTACTTTCCATTCCTCTATTATTGAACGAGCTGTTCGAATTTTTTGATTTCTCTACAGCTTGAATTGTCGCAACATCGCACAATTCATGAAACTGAAGCACCAATATTTTCAACAGTTGCTGGAAGCTTCATGGGATCTCTTGGTTCTTTGGTATTAGCTGTTCTTTGAGCACGGATGCTCGAATGCATTCTCTTACCATAACTTCTTCGGTCAGAGGCAATGCATAACTGCAAGCTTGTACATTCCATCATCGACGAACGAAATCCAATCGTCTTCGCCCTGGTGCTGAACTATCTTTCGGAGTAATTCCTTTGATATTCTTGCATCATATCTGTAAAAATGCATTGTGAACATTTCTTTCATATCCTGCCAATTTACGACAGTTCTTTCTGACAAAGTGAAATACCAAGTCATGGCATTACCCGAAATAGACAACAAATATATGAAGTTTCGTAATAAATATTTCTAAGAAATATTGCCTCTGAAATAAGCAGTTTTTTCGTAATTCACCAAATGTTCTATTGGTGATTGGGTTCCTCCTTTGAAGAATATAAACTTGGGGAATCCTGGAGTCCATTCTTCCTTTCGAGAATTTGTTTGCTTCAGCGGGTTGGTCCAAGCAGCATTTAACATTTGCTTGACTTTATCGGCATGCGTATTGCTGAAGAAATATATTACTTCTCGCTCTCTGTTCATTTCGGGCCCCATCATTGCGGCTTCTTTCATCAGATTGAACATAGTGTATGGCTTATATCTGTCTACGGCCTTCATTGCCATACTCTCGGCACATGACCCAGCTATCTCTATTTCTGTATGTTCAAGTGATTTTTGTGAACTTGTTATTGCATTTCTCCATTTCATAGTGTACTGGTACGGACATTCTCTTAAACCAATTTCTCACCTTATTCACTCCGTTAAAGGAGCTAATTTTGAAACATTGACAAAAAAAGAGGATAAATGGTTCAGGGGTAAAATGGGCCTTTTTTTATTGGGGATAGAGGGACTTGAACCCTCACGATTTTTAAAGTCGACGGATTTTCCTCTTACTATAAATTTTATTGTTGTCTGTATTGACATGTAGAATGGGACTCTATCTTTATTCCCGTCCGATTAATCAGTTCTTCAAAAGATCTATCAGACTCGGGAGTGAATGATTTGATCACTGAATATTCGATTCTTCCTTCAACTTGGAATCGATTCACAATAATTCTTAAATTTTTCATATAAAAAAAATTTCATACCTTTCGTGGTACCCAGAATCGTAACATGAACAATTCACAAAACTGTCCCCAGGTTCGCGCCTCTCGCAGGGTTCCTGATTCATACCATTCTTTGGCTAGTCCTATCAATGTTTCCTGAAACTGTCTTATCATCTGCTCTTTACCCACTCCTCGACAATCACAATATTTTTCATACTAGAGTAAATGATAGAGAGGAGAATCGTGTACCAAAAATAGCATCGTCTCGATATTTGAGGTCTAACGTGCTCTACGACATCTTGATGGTCGGCAAGCTTTTACCTTCAAAACAGCACTGATCCTTTTCTATCGCTGACTTTCTTCTGGCGTGGCGGAGACTGTCATACTTTGTACGAACTGTGTTTCTTGTTCCTCAACTTTCAGACTAAATTGTCCTGAAAGGAGTGCTGAAGATGATTCACGCTGATGTTTCACGCTTATTACAGACACGGCGTTTGTAATTGCTTTCTTTCCTTTGTCTCTTTCTTTCCCAATGAATATTTCTTCTTCGTCGATCATTCTTTGGAGAATAGCTTTGATGGTGTAACATCTGTGAGTAGGATGCCCTATCATGCATTGATAGTAGCAATAATCTTTGTCTCATGTTTTATCTGCTTCTTCGGGTCGCTTCAATCGTGGTAATTCGATTGTTCCTACTGCGACCAATTGATTTATAATGGGGACGATATCTTCGTTTGAGAAAGAGTATTCTTCTCTTCGACTAAACTGTCGATATCTTTTGTCAGCTAGCTCATTGACAGAATAGTTTTGCCTCTCTCTCCTGTTGTCCCTTGGTTTACTCCAAAATTCTTCTTTACTCTTACCCTTATCTGTAACATTGGCTAAAGACTTGCTGGAGATCCGCCATGTCGACTCTATACGAAATGCAGGCACCTTCTTAATCATACTTTCTAAAGCGTGAGCACTTGTAGCCAATTCCCAGAATGTATGCATTTTTTCTCCTGTAAGTACGAAAGCAATTTCTGGTTTCATGCATCCAATGCACATTTCTACTTGTTCAGCTTCCCCGGAGAGATATTTGCACGTCGTACTTAGGGCTCTCCAGCATATAATAAACTTGTCAATAGGTTCTAATTCCTTTTTTCATAGAGCGGCTAGCTCTATCAGACTAACTTCTCTTTTGGTTGAAAAGAAGCTTGTCAGAAAGGCTTCCTGCATTTGTTACCAGGTGCGTATTGATCCCGAAGCAAGGGCGTACCATTTAAAGGCTTTTTCGGTCAGAGTCACACCGAACAATCGTAAACAATATTGTGGCACAACGGCATAGCTTCCCATCGTGGTTATAAAATGCATCATATGTTCTTCTGGTGAGCCATCCCCATTAAACTTTTGAAATTCTGGGCATTTGAAGCCCACAGGGAAAGGAATATTATCAACTTCTCTTGGATACTGTGTTTTATACCGAAATCTTTCTTTATGCATCCTTTCTCCTTCTAATCAGATAGTTTCGGCGATGATTTGTTGTATTTCCTCTGTTGTTATTCCGATATTTGTCATCGAGATGGATCCGTGTGACATGGTCTAGGGCGGTTTGACCCTTCAGCGGGGTGTTCCGTATTTTCTGTGGGGGCCATGTTTTGCGGAGCAGCGTTCTGGGATACTGTGCAGGCTATTATAGATAAAGCCCCTCGCATGTTTCTACACTCTTCTATCAGGATTGCTTGCGTTCGCGCCATTTCTTCGAGACGCATTTCCTTTGATTGTCTGGCTTGACTGGTCCCAGCTACAATGACAGAGGCTCTTCTTTTGGATGTTTCTAACCCTAATGATATAAATGAAGCGGTAACCGAAGGTGTGAATGATATTGAGTTTCTTCTCAACTCGTAACTATTACATCGTGAGGAGTCGACAGACTCAGTATGTTTGGTCTGTTTTGATGTAGTTTCGATTGAACTTGCCTTTAAAATTTCTATCAAAGAGAGTTGATATGGCATCAGGGTTTGGCTTATCTGTCTCTGCATAACAATGGAGGTAGGGAGTGCAAGGAAGTCTTTTTTGACAAAGCATATTTCTGCTTCTCCTAGGTATAGGGATGGAGGAGCCATAGATGGGATTTGTTTGGCCATACTTCATGTAA
Organism: Liriodendron chinense; assembly: GCA_003013855.2. Taxonomy (NCBI): domain Eukaryota; kingdom Viridiplantae; phylum Streptophyta; class Magnoliopsida; order Magnoliales; family Magnoliaceae; genus Liriodendron; species Liriodendron chinense. The sequence goes on along the minus strand of ML058480.1, from coordinate 4,363,438 downwards.
TGGGTCTCTGGTAAGTTCGAGTGAGGAACTTTGACTGTAGTTTTGGCAAGAATTTTGGATGATATCTTCTTTCTTTTTTACCGTACCATTACTCATCTACTCTCGTCTTCTACAGCGAAGGGTGAAGTGGAAATCACCATGGAATTTGCTTTAGTTGCCATGTTTTGAATTGTCTTCAACTGGCATTTACTTTCTATATTCTAATTGTTGTAGGAGATGGTAAATCTTCCTTTCGACGTGAAATAAAAAACGATCTTATGAGCTGAATAAGCCATTGCGAGTATCTGATTGAAGGATGTAATATACCTGACATTTGAAAATAATGATAATTAATCATTTAGAATGTTTATATATACAATTTATTCTAGAGATGAAGGGTGGAATGTTTCCGTCGAGAGTCGCCATTTTGGCACTATAAAGCGTCAAAAAATGACAAATGCTTTCCTTACAGTCTCTTATCAATGTTAGAACATAACTCTTCATTGTCCCCAACAGAGTCGCCATTTTGTTGCGTATATAAAACCTTTAGTTTTATGGCAGAAAACAAGAGCCACATTCTAATATTAGACAAGAGAAACAAAAAAGTATTCATCATTTCATTTTATTCACTTATTGGGTTCTTTATGCATTCCATATTTACATTATCCCTTGATTCTAGAATAGATTGTACATTGTACAAAATGAAATATATTCATAAAGTAATTTCGACAAAGCTTCACTCAATTCTTCTTTCATCCTGTCGAAATGACAAGGGAATAACTGGCTGATAATTTAAGCCAAAGCTATTCTTCAATTCAAAACTAAAGCGAGTCGACCAAACTAGTCTTCATTCCTTTGTGATATTCAAGAGATTCCACCATAGTATCACCTAGCATATCTGCCACTTTTAAGGATTGTACAAAGTATGCTCAACTTGAAGGAAGAGAGAAGGGCCTTCTGTTCCATGTTGATATCATCTACACAGTCATCTACTTACGGGGATTGTACAAAGTATGCTCAACCTAAAGGGAGAAAGATAGGTCTTCCGTTCATAAAGAAATAAACTCTCCAATTTGGATTGCTCTCTCTGCATCATTCATCCTTGTCACAGTCTTAGTCTTCAATGTTCTCCACAATCAAAAGGGAAACGGATGCTAAAAAACCACCCAACATCCTTTATGAAAGGAGAAAACAAGTGTCTTCTGGGCAGCTTTACGCCGATCGCAGAAAGTTCAGAAGCTTACCACGGGTCACGTAAAGCACCTCGCAAGCAAACTCTACTTCTTCATCTTTCCTTCTTCATTCCAGTAGCATCTCCCCCTTGTTCATCTTTGATCCTCAGGGTCCGCACATTGTGCATTCAACCTATAAGGAGAAGGAAGAACTCGAGGTCCACCCCGTACCTCTGAAATCCTCTAGAGCTTTGAACTTTAGAAGCAAGTACCAAATGAGGACCCCTGAGGGGGTATTTATAACCAAAAAGTGATGGTTTTCATGAAAAGGAGAAGTCACCAGACAGACACTTTTCGTGACACGCGGCAAGCTAATGAGCTTGCCGCAGTCTACGGCAAGTGCATGTTTTCTGCACTTTACTTCTTTTTCATCTCTGTTTCTTCCAAATCTTTCTTAATTCTTCTTCTTTTGTTGTTTTCTTCATTTTTTCGTGACTCAACAATGACAAATCATTTTGTGTCGCCTTGAATGGTGCTGAAGCTTTCTACTATGAGGTGGGTGTAGGACCTACAATCTTTATAGGTTGTGACAAAAATGGATGACCCACGGGGGTATCTAGGTTAAAGAACCCATTGATCAGAGTGAGAGATATAGTCATAGTTAAGGATCACGAGTTGGTTGTGCGAGAACGCATGCTATTTTTCAGGCCAAGACAGTCGCACATAGTTGAAGAGTTACCATGATGTGTACAACCTCAACAGAGAAAGGTTGGCCGATTACACAGGCCTGGACCAGAAAGCTTGCAAAAGCCCACAAAAATGGTGAATTAGATAATGGTTGTTTCATCAATATAGCAGAATGTCTGACTCAAAATCAAAGAATTGAAACCAGCTCAAGCAAAGTTAGATAACTCGAAAGTCGATGTGCAAGATCCTTTGTTCGAAATAAATTTGGGAACAGAACAGGATCCCCAACCAACTTATTTTAATGGATACTTGACTTTGGAAGAGCAAGAATTGATGATTGAATTACTCTATGACTACAAAGATTTCTTTGTCTGGGATAATCATGACATGTCAGAATTAATCCGAAAGTTAGTCGAGCACAGGTTGGCCACAAAGGAAGGTTTTTAGTCAGTCAAACAACCCCACAGAGAATGACAATAGAAGTCATAACCAAAATCAAGGAGGAAGTTGAACAACTTCTAAAAGACGATTTCATGCAACTAATTAGATATGCATAATGGATTTTAAATATCATCCCAATGGTAAAGAAAAATGGTAGACTTCAAATTTGTATTAACTTCAGAAACTTAAATCATGCCACTCCTGAGGATGAATATCCTATGCCAGTGGCAGACTAATTAATCGACCAAGCAGCCAGTCACAAAATTATATCTTTCATGAATGGTCATTCGAGTTATAATCATATTCACATTGCCGAGAGTGATGTTACTAGGACTGCTTTCCAATTCCTAGGAGCTATCGGAATGTATTGCTAAAAAGTCATGCCTTTTGGACTGAAAAATGCTGGAGCAACCTATCAGAGGGCCATGAATGCCATTTTTCATGGCATGATCAGCCAAACTCTGAAAGTTTATATCGATGATGTGGTAGTTAAATCGTTTGATTTTCTTAATAATATTACCCATTTGTGACAGGCTTTCAATCGTTTAAGAACGCATAAGTTAAAAATGAATCCAATAAAATGTGCATTTGGCGTGTCGCCCGAAAATTTCTTAAGATTTCTGGTTCACCAAAGAGGAATCAAGGTAAACCAGAATAAAACCCGGGCCATACTCGAATCTCAGTCTCCAAGAAACAAGAAAGAATTATAAAGATTCCTGGGCCAAGTGAATTATTTGCAGTCAATTTATTTCAAATTCAGCCGAAAAAACTAACTTCTTTTCTCCTTTGATTAAATTAAAGCCAGGGGAAGACTTTGTATGGGAAGAGTGTCATCAGAAGGACTTTCGACAAGATCAAGGAATATTTGACCAAGCCATCAGTTCTCATTCCTCCTCGCAAAGATAGGTTACTTTGGTTGTATATCGCAGCATCAAATTAGTTGATCAGAGCAATGATGGCCCAAGAGAATGACGAACAAAAAGAACAAGTTGTGTATTACTTAATTAGATGGCTTAATGATGCCAAAATAAGATATTCACCTGTTGAGAAACTATGTTTGTCATTGTATTTCACAGTCGTAAAGTTACGGCATTATTTTATGTTTAATACTGTGCATGTTATTGCTTAAACAGATCTAATTAAATATATGTTGACTCAGCCTATATCGTGAGGCTGAATTGGCAAATGGATGTTAGCACTCTCTAAGTTTAATTTTAATTACATGCCCCAAAAGGCCGTGAAAGAGCAAGTCATAGCCGATTTCTTGGCTAATCATCCAGGAAAAAAGTAGACCAAGAATCATATGATATTCCTCATATATGCCATGTTGCCCTTCCTACTTAGAAGTTATGGTTCGATGGTTCAAAAATAGACCGATCAACAGGTGTCAAAGTAGTCATCACAGCTCCTACTCGTGAGGTCTAGGAGCTAGCTTTCCATTTGGAATTTGAATGCACAAACAATCAAGCCGAGTATGAAGCTTGGATCATAGGACTGAATTTATTGCTAGAATTCAGTGAGCAATGGGTAGAGGTATTCGGTGATGCTTTATTAGTTATTAACCAAATCAATGGGGTTTACAGGTGTACGAATGAAAAATTAATCCCATATGTTGATATGGCATGGAAGATTCTTAGTTGTTTTAAGGAATACACCTTGACATATGTGCCTAGGAAGAAGAACGACAATGTAAATGTCATTGCTCAATTAGCTTCGAGATTGAAACTCCTTAAGGGGATAGAAAAGAAATTTATTTCTATCCAGCGAGCATCGTTACTATTAGTCAATGAACGAAAGCCGATTTCGAGAATCTGTAATTTAAATGTTTCTTCAGATGATTGGCGGTTACCGATAAAGCATTATTTGAGCAACCCCAATTCAAAGGTAGACCACAAAGTGAACCAAACAACCCATAATTATATGCTAATTAATGACGAGCTATTCCGAAAGTCTTACGATGGTTTGCTCCTGAAATGTTCATCCATGGGTGAAGCCCTAAGAGTAATGGGAGAAGCTCATGAAGGCATATGTGGAGCTCATCAAGCTGGAAGGAAAATCAGAGCATTGATTCAGAGATATGGATATTATTGGCCACAGATTATAAATTGGTGTATTAGATATGCCCAGGGATGCAGACCTTGTTAATAGCATGGTTCGATACAGCACATCTCAACTGGAGAATTGCACCTGATCATCAAGCCATGGCCCTTTCGGGGATGGTCAATGGATTTAATCGGCATGGTTAAGCCTCCCTCGTCGAAAGGACATCATTACATTATTGTTGCAACTAATTACTTTACTAAATGGGTAGAGGCTAAGCCTACGAAAGGAGTCAAGCATACCGATGTAATTGAGTTCATTCATGAACATATCATTCATCGGTTTGAGATTTCTGAATCAATTACAATGGAGCACGACTCAGCCTTTAATGTCATTCAAGTAAAGGATTTTGCCAAATAATACCATATTACAATGTTGAATTCCTCACCATATTATGCGAAGGCGAATGGCCAAGCTGAGGCCACCAACAAAGTTTTAAAGAATGTTATAAGAAAAACAATTACTAATAACCCAAGAGCATGGCATTTGAAATTATCTAAAGCACTTTGAACATGTAGAAACTCTCCAAAGACAAGAACAAATGTGACTCCATTTTCTTTAACCTACGGTCATGATGCAATATTACTAATGGAAATTACGATCCCATCATTAAGGGTTGTTTTTCAGAACAATTTAACCCCTGATGAATTTATAAAAGCTATGTTCATCGAATTGGAAGATTTGGATGACGTTCGGCTAAAGGCTTTAGATACGCTGAAATGGCATAAAAGTCAGATAGTTGAGATATATAAGTAAAAGGTAAAAGGGACAGCCTTTGTCGACGGGGATTTGGTGTGGAAAGCAGTTTTACCAATTGGGGCAAAAGATCGAGTACAGGGTAAATGGAAGACAAACTGGGATGATGTGTACGTTGTGCACAAAGTTTTAAAAGGTGGAGCCTACATCTTATGAGATTGGTAAGATAACTTGGCAAAATCAGCCATCAATGGTCAATTCCTTAAAAAGTTTACTCCTTCTATTTGGGAGTCTTACGGATTTGAGCACCAAGAATAGCACAAAGAAGATTTGGCCTAAACTTGGCCGAATCAAATAATTATGGAAAGGCAAAAGTCGAATACAGCCAAAATTAGTTCACTCAAGATAGAGTTATTTACATTTTATAAAACAAAAATAAAAATAAAAAAGGAGAATGCTTAAGTCTACGGAATGCATAACCATAGTCTTCAATGGTTGCTTCTGCAGAGGTGTCATAGCTAGACGTGACCATGTATCTCCAAGAGCCAAAGTTGTGCTGTGTGGAGAAGTCATCGAAGCCATGTTATGAGATTTCTAAGTGTTGCACAGCAAGAATGCAGGCTGCTTCCTTCGAGCGCCTGAGATCGATGGCTGCTTGAAGTTTGATCTCTGTCTTAGTTATATCTTCTCTCATATAAGGACTGGGACTCTCCCCTCTCAGTTGTTGTTGCTTTAAGAGTCAATCAAAAAGATGTTGAATGGAAGTCTGTGCTTCCGAGATAGCTGCTTGGAGGTTATCTACGGTGGCAGATCGGAATCTCGAATTTGCTTTAGTTGATGGAGTCATCATTCTCCGGCGCGGCACTAGAGGTGATAACGACGATCGGAATAGTCCATGCGCTGGGCCACTATCTAGTCATTCACAAGGGTCTGGACCTCGCAAAGGGCATTCCTCCATCTCTATGCATCGAGGTGATTGACTTCAAAGGGCTGAAGAGCCTTGAGGACCCGGGGATTCACCTCATTAAGTCAACGCCTACCAAGTTGGGCAACTTAAAGTTGAAAATATCCTCGAGAAGAATTCTAGCATCTGAAGCAGCCTGATAAGCCATTGTTGTTGAGGTCTAATTTAAGGAATGAGAAATTGTAATCCTTAACAGGTTCATTTATAGTCGATTGCGAAATCCCACATTTAATGCAACGCGGCCGCATTTGGTGGCTGAATGATGGTTGGGTTTCCAATAGACCTTTTTTACTCCCTCGCTGGAAACGAAGGGGTATAATCAAGTACACCTATTCGATATGAAATAATGATTATATTTTGGCTAGAAATGCAAGGTCAAATCTCATAGATAGATTTGGACTTTTCGGTCAAACAGCAGAGCGATTTTTTATTAAAGAAAATTAATTAATATATTTACAAAAGACAAAATCTTTATAAAAAAAAAGTCTAATTTGACCAATCACAGAGTTCTTCGTATTGAGAGATGTATTTGGCCAAGATGCTTTCTTCTTCTTGCTTGTGAGCGAGCCAGAGTGGAAGTTCTTCGATTTGTTCATTCAGATGATCCCATATTTCTCTAAGGAGTTGCGTCCTTACTTGAAGGCAAGTTTCCTTCATCCCATCTAAAAGAAGCAATTCTCACCTCCAATCGAGCTTCACGGTACTGGAGTTTGATTATTCGGTATTGATCCTTCAGACTGGATGAAGGTTGCTTTAACTTGCAGCCTGAACTTAAGCTCTTTTCGGCTCCGGTGAAGTTTTCTGGCATGGTACCTTGTATAACAGTAGGCTTATTAAACTACAGAAAGTGAGCTCCAAATAGAATCATGTTGAAGTTCCATCCTCCTAATGCAGTCTTTAGTAGACTGAACATTTTTTGCCCAACGGTCAATCGTGTCCCGAAAAGCCTGAGCCTAGCCAAATTCCAAGAGAAGTTCCTGAAGTCTCCGCAGCATTGACGTATAGATTCGCACCAATTCTTTAGAAGCCAACAATGGCTGTAGCAAGTGGAGGCGAGCTTCCACTTCATCTTCTTTCTTCTCCTAAAATAAAGAAGACAAATCAAACTTAAAAATAAGAACGATGCGAAGCCCAACCAAGTTGATAGCATCGTGCACCATTGACGTTGATGGTTAGAAGGCAACAAAGCTATATGAAAATCAGAATAAAGCATAAAGAGTATTTATAAATAGCAGAGGTGAAGAACGTAGATCCAGATCGATCCACCGGAAGATGAGGAAATTATACCACATTCCAATGCACGACTCTTTGAAAGAACGTTGTTCTCTCCGAAAAGAGGACGTGTTCCTTCTAACATTTAAGGAGAACGTGGGTCCTTACCGATGACATATACTACGCTATTTTATTCATACATCTGAAAAGAAACATAAATCCAGTTAAACCAAACAAACGGTCAATTACAAGTCTAAATAAATAATTAGATAGAGTGTTTTGGCAAACATAGGATGATTATTATGAGACAAGCAAACGGTAAATGATAAGGCCATGTTCATGCTATTCAGCAATATCAATGCAATTAACAACGGGGTGAGTTTTCACTGCCTGCAGGGCATTGTATGCATTGATGGCCTCATTCATGGTCTCGTTGTTGGTGCGTTTAGCCGTGAGCCATTGCTTGTATTCCAGTAAGCCTCTCCTAAACGAAGTCAGCACCACATCAATGCACTAGCTAAGTTCCAGTGTAGTTTGCTCGGCCTCCAGGAGAAGCTTCTTACTATGGTCTGCCGCTAGCTAAAATTGCGTCACTTTGATTATACTTGTGAATGTGTGTGCATACGGAAGCTTAGAGGAGCAACTAGAATTATGACTAAGTCCTAGAAGGGGGGTGATTAGGACCTTTTAAAAATTCTTTTCGCCTACTTAACCAATTTAACAATTTAAACTAAGCAAGAACACTTTGGCTTCCAAGCCTACGTGGGTCCAATCACAAGATTAACATATGATAAGCAATAAGTTATCTAGTATAAGCATGCATAGATTAACATATGATTAAACTAATCAAGTACCTAATCAATGCAACCTAAGTAGACTATATGAGAATGAATCATATAAGCTCAAGTCTACTCTAATTAGTAAACATACATCTTGTGTGTGAATGTGCTTATCTAGTGCATAGCATACATTCCAATTAAGCATTCATAATTAAACAATTAAACACAATGCATAATAAGAAATGTGCTCAAATACAATCTCAAACACAACGATGTATAGTGGTTCGACTTTGGGTCTACTCCACTCCCGGTTCAAGTACTCACCCATTGAGCACACCAGCATTCACTAGGGAATTTAAATCAGGTTCCTCCTAACCTAGGTATTTTAACTCGGTTTCACCCAACCGGAGAGTTTACAGGTTCCTCCCAACCTACACGTTCACACCTGTGTTGGTGGCTCCCCTTGAAGACTTGTTTAAGCCCGACATACGTGCCAAGGATCTCCAAATGACGTTAGAATTTGGGCCCAACAAACGTGTCAAGGAACGGCAAATGTCCCTAGAATTTTAGGATCAACTAACAAGCCAAGGATCGACATATGAACCTAGTTTGAGTTTGACAAATAAACTCTACACTCAATTCTCACAGGGAAAAGAGTGGATGGACTCAACACAAATTGTTGCACCGTTTCGGGTTATTTCTTCTCGCTCTCCTATGCTTGAATCAGCTACCCTTGTGCTCCCCCGATGTTGTTAACGATGCTTTACCAATGCTCCAGCTCCAACAATCAATCCCCTTGTATTTGATCTTCTTGAGATGTCTAAGGTTGATGGGAGGTAAGTTTAAGATCTCTTCAACTAGTGAGAATGGGTTGCCTAAAGAGTCTCACCTACAATGATCTCATCATAGAGTTTAGATAGGAATATGACTATCTAGATCGGTCTAAACTCTAGAGATTAAAAGAGGGATAAGTGCATCTTCTTCATGAGCTTGGGATGCTTCATTCTTGTGATAATGGCGGTAGCTTCTAACTTCTCAAAATCTCTCTTCCCAAGCCCAAAAATCGTATCTCCCGTATTTAAAGAAAAATTTCCAACGGTCATAAAATGGGCAGAAAAATAGTCACTTTGATATATCGAAAAGGGGTTTCGATTTATTGAAGCGATCTTTGATATATCAAACCATCAGTTCGATGGATAGAGAAATCTGTCCTAGTGATCTGTGTAAGTTGTTGGACATATTTTCGATATATCGAATTGGGTTTCGATTGGTCGAATTACTTATTTTGATATATCAAAATCACCAATTCGATAGATCTAAGAATCTGTCCAAAGAGTTGGTAAATTACTAGACATAGCTCGATATATAGAAATGGCCTTTTTGATGGATTGAAGACCTATCGAAATTGGTATCTGATCTATCGAAAATTGTTATTTGGGTTGGTCTGTTTACAGCAGCTTCTACCTCTTTTATTAATCTAATTTATCATATTTTTCTGTATGATCTAAGGCTGATAAGGATGACTAAGGGTATTCCTAGATGGTTCAAGTCATCTAAGAGGATTTGGGTGTTTTGGTTCAAATGGTTAGGGTTACCAAGGCATACCATTTACCTGTTCTTCTTCCTTGATGCTTCTGGTCGACTTGTATCTTCGATCTTCAGCTTGCTAAGGCTCAACCGACATTACAACACATAGATACACGTGATTGAAAAATAAGGTGCACTAGTATGCCCCAGAAAAGTGCACTAACACTAGCTTATGAGTCGTCAGATTATTGTTAAAGGGAAAGGAGGTCACACCTAGTGCCTAGAGCATCGTCGGTAGTGAAGTTTTCACCATCCGACAGGATTTCCTCATCAAATAAGTCTTTGTAGATTCAATAGGCATTGATCTCAACTTTTTCGGAGACAGTATTGATGGCGCCTGAGGCAGCGAAGGTAAACTCGCTCATATGCCTGAGGTAGCCAGTCAACTTTGGCTTGGTGCATTTCATAGTCATAAATGAATTTGTCATAGTACTCAAAATCCCTATAAGCGACATCATAATCCTGAGCTAGGTCATAAACCTGCTGCAAGGTATTTAGAATATCCTGTAGTTCAGAGTTATTAGCAGTTAAATCCTTCAAATCTTTAATGAAAGGGAGAATATTAAATACATCTACAGAGATAGAAAGGTCATTCAAACTCATGTCCAAAAGCATGGACAGAAAGGAGTTAGCCTTCAGGACATCCGGGGGGTGTTTAGAACACACTCAAAATCAAATGAGCCTGTAAATGATGACATGATGTAAGGTAATGGAATGGCAAAGACTGGCGAGAAAATCATTCACAAACGGGCCAGATTTATAAGCTGATGTAGCATCAGAGTTTTGCAACCAAAATGGCATCGTGCGGAATATGATTAGTCGTGGATTACCAGCATCATGCCTATAACCAAGGCACATCAAGAGTACCTGCAAGACAATTATCTTAGGAAAGAAAGATAAGGCCTTATTGTCAAATGTGCAAACAGGAAAGCAAAGCTTCTTCTCCATTTTACATCATCCATCAATTACAAAAATAACAGAGAGATTACTATTTGGCTATGAAACATGACAAGGAGAAAATGAAATTCTTTCATTTATCTAAAATGGATTATAGTTACACCCATTAAAAAAAGATAATTCAAGGTCGATGATTGCATCTATTGTGCTAGCACACTAAGCAAGGATTGGGGAAGCAGACTATTTAGCCAGCGTTGACAATAGTGATTGTAGGTGTTAAGAAATCCATAGCAGGGGATATGCACTAATCTCTTTTCCCCAACAAGAGAAAAGTTTGAAGTCATGCATCTGCATGACCCAATCTTACCAAGCTGCCTTCCTGCACTAGATCTAAATCCTTTTTTCTATACAGGAAGGTAATGGCACTATGTTGACCCTGGACCGCTGGTCGGTCCAGGGCACGTTAGCCATTCTCTGATTTCATCAAAGGGGGAATATGAATTTAGCTGACCCCCATGGAGGCTTTATGATAAATGCCCAATGTTCGCTCGCCTCAAGTGCAAGGCTGCGATGTAATAATAAATCTCGGTAAGACCGAGGTCGATCCACAGGGAATTAGAAAACAACTTCAAAACTATTCCAGCAACTAGGATTGCAATAATTAAGAGATTCAATTGAGAGAGTTATCTTAAACAGTAATGTAGAGAAATCATGAATTAAGAAACTACGGCTTTCAAGGATCCACTTATAGCAATCCCATGTCAATCCAATCAATCCAAGCATAATACACAACTAGATTTAAAGTTCTATCTCTCATCTAGTTGGAAGATGAAGCATTGAAGCACATTCACTCCCACTTAAGTTGAACTTCTAAGTTCTAGTCCTATTCAATCATATAGCATTCAAAATCATAGCCTTCGGAGTAACAGCCATGCCTATGGACTATGGCATGTGTTCGCTCGCCTCAATTGTAAGGCTGCGATGTAGTAATAAATCTCGGTAAGACCGAGGTCGATCCACAAGGAATTAGAAAACAACTTCTAAGTTATTCCAGCAATTAGGATTGCAATAATTAAGAGATTCAATTGAGAGAATTGTATTAAAATAGTAACTTAAGAAAAATAGTAATTAAGGAACTAAGGCTTTCAAGGATCCACTTGTAACAATCCTATGTTAATCCAATCAATCCAAGCATAAACACAACTAGATTTGAAGTTCTATCTCTAATCTAGTTGGAAGATAAAGCATTAATCACATTCAATCCCACTTAAGTTGAACTTCCAAGTTCTAGTCCCATTCAACTACATATAGCATTCGAAATCATAGCTTTCGGACTAACAGCCATGCTTATGGACTATGGCATGCTCAAGGGTTACCATAATTCTAATCCAATCAAGCAAAACATGATAATCTCAGAGAATTGCAAGGAATCCATGTCCGAAGCACATAAACTCTCATAAAACTTCTAAAAATATCAACTTTATAAGAACTAGAACATTTAAAATTCAAACTTGAAGTGAAGCTACTTGAATCAAACTGAATTAAACATGAAATTGGCTACTTGAATCAAACTGAATTAAACATGAAATTAGCTATAAGCTTCACCTCTCAACCTTAGCGAAGATTTTCTAGTCGAGCATTGTCATACTACACTAAAACTCAATGAAAAAGACATAAAAAGCATAAAAACCCAGAGTTGGGAGAGTTACAAACGCTCTACGACGGCTTCCTTCACTCCCCACGAAGTTCCTCAGCTTCTATGATGTCCTAGGAAGAGACCCTAGGTGTCCTTTTATAGTGGGGAGGCTCTACTGCATGGGAATCTTCCAGAATTGCAAGCATTACGCACTTGCACAGAAAATTTAGGATCCCGAATTGGAAACTGTTGTTTAATGCATGGCTGACCGGTCTTGACCAGTCGGACTGGTTTGTTGCGAGTCCAGGGGTACAGTAAGGTGACCGACCTGATGGCCGACCGGTCGGACTGGTTTGGTCCTTTGTCCAGCGAACTTCCAATGTGGGCAGCGGGGTGGCCGACCAATCAAGACTGGTCTAGCTCTCTTAGCCGACCGGTCATGACCGGTTGGACCTCTTTCCTTCTTCTCTTTCTTCCTTTCTTTCTTCTCTTTTCTCCCTCTTTCTTCTTCCTTCTTTGGTCCACCTTGGGCCTTCATTCAAAGGCTCCTAAATATGCTCTTTTTGGTCACCAATTGGACAAAGACGCTCTCATTCCTACAATCACAAAAACATGCATTAGATGGGCCCTTTAAACATGCAAACCATGCATATAATGTGATGTAATGGGCTATATTATGTATAAATTGGAGGTCCAACAGCATGCTCAAGGGTTACCATAATTCGAATCTAAACAAGCAAAACATGATAATCTCAGAGAATTGCAAGGAATCCATGTCCGGAGCACATGAACTCTCATAAAACTTCTAAAAATATCAACTTTATATGAACTAAAATATTCGAAATTCGAACTTAAAGTGAAACTACTTAAATCAAACTGAACTAAACATGAAATTGGCTACAAGCTTCACCTCTCAGCCTTAGCTGAGACATTCTAGCCGAGCATTGTCATACTGCAACTAGAACTCAAAGAAAAAGACTAAAAAGCATAAAAACCCAGAGTTGGGAGGGTTGCAAACGCTCCACGACGGCTTCCTTCACCTCCCACGAAGTTCCTCAGCTTCTATGATGCCCTAGGAAGAGACCCTAAGTGTCTTTTTATAGTGGGGAAGCTCTAATGCGTCGGAATCTTCCAGAATTTGCGTAGCATTTATGCATTGCGCAAAAAATCTCAGAGTTTCAAAATAGAAACTCTATTTACGCATGGCCGACCGGTTTTGACCAGTTGGACTGGGCTGGCCGACCAGTCGGACCTATGTGTTATGAGTCCAAGGGTTGCACAGAGGTGGCTGACTCGTTGGCCGATCGGTCTTGACCGGTCGGACCAAACTGGTCATTGGTCCAGCGAGTCTCCAAGGTGAGTAGCAGGGTGGCCGACCGGTCTTGACCGGTCGTGGCTCCCTTGGCCGACCGGTCATGACCAGTCGGACCTTGTTCTTTCCATTTTTTTCTTCCTTTATTTCTTCTCTTTTCTCCCTCTTTCTTCTTCCTTCTTTGGTCTACCTTGGGCCTTCATTCCAGGGCTCCTAAATATGCTCCTTTTGGTCACCAATTGGATGAAGTCGCTCTCATTCTTACAATCACAAAAACATGCATTAGATGAGCCTTTTAAACATGCAAACCATGCATATAATGTGATGTAATGGGCTAGATCATGTATAAATTGGAGGCTCAACACACCCCCCAACCAGCTTTTTGCTTGTCCTGAGTAAAACATGCGTGAAACAAGATCAAACCTCCAAAAACCAACTCTCTTTCAAAAACAATACTTCTATTCATCCCAAGATATACAAGTACAAAAATTAAAGAAACTGGGCGATAAAGGTTGCAACCTTAAACTCTCAAAACATATAAAGTGTTCACATAGAATTCCCGCTGATTGATTGATAGATAGAAGAACTTTGAACAAAATTCAATCTAATGTGCATAGTGATAGCTCATCTCATGAGTTTCCAGGATCATCTTCTTCCTAGATCAACTAAACTATAGATCTCAAGGTGTACAGATCAACAACAAGCCAATGACAGGAATTTGCCTTACCGTCCTTCCGACGGCTTTCACACTACGTCCCATTTTCGGCTTTGGTTACGGGTAGACCAAACCACGATTCGTAATAGGTAGCCCTTTTCGAAAATTTCTACCATTTTCTCCATCATTCCCATATTTTCATCCTTCATTTTCCAATATTTTCTTTTACATTAGATAGGATTTTTAGAAATCCATATCTTTCATTATTTTCTAATGGACAAGGATGGACAAAGTACCCCGGCTTGGTTCCTCAACACCTCAAATCTAAGTCTAGCCAATCCACAAATCACATAATCCTTTCAAACCATGAAAATCGTGTAATGTGAACTAGGTATAAAAGTGTTCAAATTTTCATCATTCGCATAAATAGGGGAACTCACATATAAAACCATTATATTAAGAGTAGTTCAAGACTTACAACATCACTCACTTCGTATCTCCTTTTCTTATACTTGTAGCATCTCAAATGCATAGAAATAAGGTTTTCTAAAAGAGTTTAGAATTTTTAGAAATTTTGAAAAAAATTGCACATATGATGCTCGAAATGTTGCAAACTGCTAGATGAGGAATCTCATCTCACCCCCAACCAAATCTTGCATTGTCCTCAATGTAAAAAGATATGCAATAAGCATGAACAAGAGAGCAATGGTAAAATACAAGAGAGTGAGAACGATAGTACCTGAGAGAGTTGATCATGGAAGTCTACAACTCCAACAACTAAATCTACTAAAGCAAACAAAATAAATAAACTAAACCTAATCCTACTTAAAGCAATAAACAAAGCCGAAGTTATCCTTTTAGAAAGAGAATCTCCATTAGACTAGGAGATTAATCAGCATTATATCATCCAAAATGACAAAGTTGAGTAAAATCATCAAGTGGTGTAACAAATTTTTCAGTAAAACTATCCACCATCCTACTTTGAAAAGTACATTGGTGACATGAATCATTCTAACCCATTGAAAATCTTGCTGAAAGGTTTCAGCAGGTTCCTCAATAAAATTGTCACATGTACTAGGAAAGGAGAATTGCATTGGTTGGAAATTATTGAAAATGAATCTCCTTTCCATCTTGTCTGGGCAAAAATCATTCAAGTACGGGTCATCCCAGAAGTTATGTTCTTTGGTTTGAGCAACCCAAAGAGATGTGGAGATTTGTATTTCTTCTTCACAAGTCGATATGATCTCCACAAAATCAGATTTCATCGATGCTTCCACAATTGATTTTTCAGTTTGGCGTTCTGTGGAAGGAAGCTTTTTAGGCACCAGAGGGGTCTCCTTCAAGGCATGAACTATATCCTTAATCATGGGATCATTCCAATCTTCAAAATACACTAAACACTCCTCTAGAGTGTAGGAGACCTCATCGGAGGAAGTTTTCAGATTTGGACCCTTTTCGTCTTCCTCCTTCTCAGACTTTTGTGTACATTGAAGTGGGTCCTTAACCTCTACACTTTCAGAAATTGGCCTCTCTGTAGGCAAGTCAAGCACCAATTCTTTCAATTCCTGCATAACAAATTTATGTAAATCAGAATTTAGTGACTTGTAAAGTAAATTTTTAGAAATTGACACTTCCAAGATCTCATTAATAATAGAGTTGAATTCATCCTTGGAGTGTGTCAAACATGTCCCCAGGCTTCTAGGTAGATCGTGTTTGAAAAACTCCCCATCTTCCATAGATTTTATCATGTTTACCTCATGGAGGCCATCATTGTCATCCCAATCCTCAAAAGGATCGAAGCTAACAACATCTAGAGGATCAAAATTCTGATTTAAAGCGAACTCATCTTCCACGATTGATTCAATCATATCAACCTCGTGGACATCATCATCATCCCTATGCCTTTTGCCCAAATGGAACACATTAACCTCCAACGTCATGTTTCCAAAGGACAATTGCATTACCCCATTCCAGCAATTTATAATTGCGTTTGATGTAGCAAGGAAGGGGCGGCCTAGAATCACCGGTATTTGAGTGCTAGCATCCATAACTGGTTGCGTGTCCAAGACGATGAAATCTACCAGGTAGTAGAATTTGTCAACTTGGACTAGTACATCCTCAACTATCCCTCTCGGTACACGGATGGATCTATCGGCGAGTTGCAACGTAGTTTTGGTAGGTATTAATTCACCAAGGCCTAGTTGCTCATATACCGAGTATGGGATTAAATTTTGCGCTTGCCCCCAAGTCTAGTAATGTAATCCGGTAGTCACCAATGATCTATGAGATTGTGGGACTACCAGGATCTTTGAATTTGGGGGGGGGGGGGGGGGGGGGGGGGGAGGGGGGGGGTCTTTTGAGTGAGAATGGCACTCACTTGCTCATTCAAAAAGGCCTTTTGCTATACATTATATTTACGTTTAGTTGTGCATAAGTCCTTTAGAAACTTGGCATAAGAGGGGATTTGTTTGTTAGCATCAAACAATGGAATGTTTATCTTGACTTGTCTAAAATCTCTAAATATCATGAGAGTTTGGGAGAGATTTTGGAGCGACGAATCTCGAAGGGAATGGTGCTACGGGCTTGTAAACGTATTCCGTTTGTTGTGGGGCTAAGTTAGATCCGTCCTCATCCTCAGAATTTACCGGATCATTAAGCTTGTCGGCCTTGACCGGAATAGATTTGTCAATTTTCTTACCACTTCTAAGAGTGGTGACGGATTTGGCTTGCTCCATATGTTGATTGGAGAGATTAGGGATGCTTACTTCATGTACTTGCTTTGAATTAAGCTTAGGTTGGGCCGGAAAGGTCCCTTCTCTAGCATTCAAGCGTCCATTAATCTCATCAATCGAGACTTTAAGCTCTTGGAACATTTGCTGATTTGATTGATTGATTTACGTTTGCCCTTGCATAAACGCCTTTAAAGTATCCTCCATTGAGAATTGAGGTGGGGCCATATTCTCCATGGGTAGCCCTCCTTAAGAGTTGGTAGGATTGCCCGTGGGAGCATTCTTCCAACTGAAATTTGGGTGGATCTTCCAAGTAGAGTTGTACGTGTTACCCACCGGTCCATTAAAAGGCCGTTGATAACCATATGTGGCATTCACATGTTCTTGTAACACCTCTTAAAACGCAGGAATTGTAGGACAATCTTGCGTAGCGTGTATATTAGTGAAACAAATCCCACACGTGTTCTCAATAGATTCATTGGACTTTGAAACTCCACTCTTACTAAGTTCCATGGCCTCGATCTTCCTTGTGAGGCTGGCTAGCCTTGCATTCACATCATCTTCCTCCTTATGGATATAAATCCCTCCTTTCTCTTTTTCTTGAGGAGGCTTAGGGTTATTAGATTTGTCAGAGGTATCCCATGATTGGGCATTCTTGGCCAACATATCCAAATAACTCCAAGCTTCATCTGTATTTTTGCTCATAAACTCGCCGTTGCACATCATCTCTACGAATTGGCGCATATTGGAACTTAATCCATCATTGAATAAGTTTATGATTCGCCAGCTTTCGTAGCCGTGATGTGGGCAAGCAAGTAGGAGGTCTTTAAACCTTTCGCAACATTGAAAAAATATTCACTCTCTTTAACCGAAAAGTTCATTATGGCTCTTCGAAGGGTGTTTGTTTTATGGGCTGGGAAGAACTTTTTCAAGAATTCCCGAGTCAACTCGTTCCACGACCCTATCGAGTGTGGTCTAAGAGAGTGAAGCCAAGTCTTGGCTCTTTCTTTCAATGAAAAGGGAAAGAATTTGAGTTTTATGGCATCTTTAGCGACATTAGTGTATTGCAAAGTAGCCACCACTTCTTCAAATTCCTTTTAAGTGTAAGTATGGGCTCTCATAGTCTAGCCCATGGAACTTTGGTATAAGTTGAATCACACCCGGCCTTATATCAATATTTCCCCCGGTTGGTGGTAAGACCACGCATGAGGGTGTAGTTGTACGGGCCAATTGTAGGTAGTCCCGTAAAGATCTCATTGGAGGAACGTTGTGTAACTCATTTCTCCTACTCTCTCTTGATTTGTTTTTATAGTTGGAGTAGGGGGGAGGATTCCTTAAAGGTGTTTGATCCATACTCCCTAAGCTATCACAACGCTTTTGGTATTTCAGACTCGTCTATGGACTGATAATGGTCCAACTAGGCCACCTTCGGATTGGAGACGATTGGAGTGGTCACATTCCCAACGGGACATAAACCACTCAACTAAGAACTAAGCTAATCCTAAGTCCTGAAATCTAAAATTAATAAAAAATCTACAAATTGACAATATGCAAAAAGCACTAAGTTAGAAGGATATTACCCGATTCGCTTGAACTAGAGAAGAAGTCCTACAAAGCAAAAAAATGTGTTAGTTCTAGGAAATCAGAAAAACCTATCTACTTCTACTTCTACAGCCACTAAAACAATCTAGAACCGTTATCTAAATTCCCCGGCAACGGCGCCAAAAACTTGTTCGCTCGCCTCAAGTGCAACGCTGCGATGTAGTAATAAATCTTGGTAAGACCAAGGTCGATCCACAGGGAATTAGAAAACAACTTCAAAACTATTCCAGCAACTAGGATTGCAATAATTAAGAGATTCAATTGAGAGAGTTATCTTAAACAGTAATGTAGAGAAATCAGGTATTAAGGAACTAAGGCTTTCAAGGATCCACTTGTAGCAATCCCATGTCAATCCAATCAATCCAAGCATAATACACAACTAGATTTGAAGTTTTATCTCTCATCTAGTTGGAAGATGAAGCATTGAAGCACATTCACTCCCACTTATTGAACTTCTAAGTTCTAGTCCTATTCAATCATATAGTATTCAAAATCATAGCCTTCGGAGTAACAGTCATGCCTATGGACTATGGCATGCTCAAGGGTTACTATAATTCGAGTATAAACAAGCAAAATATGATAATCTCAGAGAATTACAAGGAATCCATGTCCAGAGCACATGAACTCTCATAAAACTTCTAAAAATATCAACTTTATATGAACTAAAACATTCGAAATTCGAACTTAAAGTGAAACTACTTAAATCAAACTGAACTAAACATGAAATTAGCTATAAGCTTCACCTCTCATCCTTAGCTGAGAGATTTTAGCCGAGCATTGTCATACTACAACTAGAACTCAAAGAAAAAGATTAAAAAGCATAAAAACCCGGAGTTGGGAGGGTTGCAAACGCTCCACGACGGCTTCCTTCACCTCCCACGAAATTCCTCAGCTTCTATGATGCCCTAGGAAGAGACCCTAGGTGTCCTTTTATAGTGGGGAAGCTCTACCACATGCGTAGCACTTACGCATTGCACAGAAAATCTCAGAGTTTCAAAATAGAAACTCTGTTTATGCATGGCCGACCGGTCGTGACCGGTCGGACTGGGTTGGCCGACCGGTCGGACCTATGTGTTATGAGTCCAGGGGGTGCACAGAGGTGGCCGACCCGTTGGCTGACCAGTCTTGACCGGTCGGACCAGACTGGTCCTTGGTCCAGCGAGTCTCCAAGGTGAGTAGCAAGGTGGCCGACCGGTCTTGACCGGTCGTGGCTCCCTTGGTCGACCGGTCATGACTGGTCGGACCTTGTTCTTTCCATTTTTTCTTCCTTTATATCTTCTCTTTTCTCCCTCTTTCTTCTTCCTTCTTTGGTCTACCTTGGGCTTCATTCAAGGGTTCCTAAATATGCTCCTTTTGGTCACCAATTGTACGAAGTCGCTCTCATTCCTACAATCACAAAAACATGCATTAGATGGGCCTTTTAAACATGCAAACCATGCATATAATGTGATGTAATGGGCTAGATCATTGTTTTCCCGGTTAATTATCCCTCATTAGGCGAATTTTCAATGTTCAGATAATCAAGAGAGGTTGGACAAGATCTAAGCCAATTAGGGTGCTTTAGGACCCAAAAGTGATCAATGTCAAGTGGGTGGTAATCCTAAGCAAAATTGGCCATAAAGATTAAAGGATGGATCATATTCTATGGTGGACCGCACCACAACTGTTCATCGAAAGTCTCGGATGTGCATGTTTGATGGTAGTGACTTGGAAATCCCACGAATTTGAATGGCCAATGTCCAATGTGGGACCAACCACGCCAAGCCATCCATTAAGGTGGACCCCACCTGATCAGCACCTCCATCCCATCAGCCGTCCATCAGTCCAGCAAAATGAACCCCGCATCACGTACCAGCCAAGGGTAGATGTCATCCTTCACCCGTCAATCATCCAGCCTTCCACCCTCTCTCACGTGCTACAGTGAAGAGCTAGCCCAGATCATCTCCAACCGTCCATCCAAACTACAGAAGTTGGTTGCCATCCAGAAACAGCAACGTCCGCCCATCTCCACAGCCAGCAGTGTCCATCCTCCATGAACGACAGTTAATCTGCTCTCCATTCGCCACCATCTGCACAAAGTCCATTCAACTCATCCATTATCCATTCAAGAGAAGCTGATGAGGACTATCTTCATCCAACGCCGGTTCAGCCAACAGCCCCACCGATCACACACCCTTCATCCAAGCCAGCGCCGGAACATCAACCGATGGGCCCCACAACTGATGATGATCCAGCACCATCAAGTGATGATGGATGGTGCTGATCCAACCATTTTCACCAGCCGTCCAACCTTCATCCAACGTTCACCAGATCAGCAACCGCCCATTTATTGGACGCATCTGCCATTAGCCATCCACAGCTCCAGCCATCAGATGCATCCTCTGCAGCAACAGGCTGCTTCACATCCAGTCGTCCAAACCATCAAGACCGTCCAAGGATCAGACCATCATCCACCGTCCAGCAATGTACGTTCACATCTGCTCTTCATCCACTTCCTCTCCAACGTCCAGTAGCTTGAGGATGAGCAGTCTTCATCCAACAACCGTCCAGTGGACCTCACGTCCAGCAACAGCAGACCATCATCCAAGGACATCCAATCAAGCCGTCCATGCATCCACTCCCGTCTACCTACAACAGATCGTGGTGGACCACATCTTCACCGCCCAGCCCAGGCCACCAAGCTCTCCATCGTCCAGCAAGGACTTCTCTAAGGTGGACCCCACAATCACTTCCCAGTTAGCTGAAGAAATCCATGGCACAGTCTTCCAATCCATCCGTCCATCACAACCACAAGATGGACCTCACCAGCGTCCAATGGACAGCAACTCATGTTCCAACCTGAGCTCTTATCTTAACCGTTCAGACCATTTGGACCTCTCCACCATCAATTCTAAAGGGCTGGACGTCTTCCAAGCCTCACGCCATGATGATTGATATCATATCCATTTACAATCCGGCAAACAACCTACTGATAGAGGCTTCATGATCTCCACTGTCCTTCATTTTCAAAATCAGGCCGGCGTCTTCTACAACTGGAGCATCTCCAGCACTAGCTCCTGCAACAAATAGTTAATCATTAACTCTCCTCCATCTAGACTGTCCAAGCCAACAGCTCTCCACCCTTGCACACATTCCAGCAAGAGGAGCACTCTCTCTCACTCTCTCTCTCCTTTCCCCACACATGTGTAAGGCTTTCATGCCACCTTACCACTCCAAGCCTAACTCTAAGCACAAAACTTGAGAAAAATTTGCTTTGGCTTAGAGTGCCACCTAGACTTGGAGTACTTTTCTTGCCACATGTCATCCCAAGCCTAACTCCAATCCCAAACCTAGAGAAAAATCACTTCCAGGCTTCGAGTGCCACCTAGGCTTGGAGTGTCACATAAGCTTCTCAAGAGGCTATAAAAGGAGCACTCCTCTCACCCATTTCAATCATCTCACAATCCAAATCCTCTCTTCTTTAGTTTTCTTTCTTAGAGTAGAGTAGGGTAGAATTTTCTTTGTAGAGAATTTAATCTTCCATTGTAGCATCGTTGGCTAAACCTCTAGCTAAGGCTAGGGGTGAAGCCCTTAAAGAAATTTGCAAGCTTTGGTTCTTTTAGTTCAACAGTTGTGCTTGAATGTTGGAGTTCTCTTTGGTTGATTGGTTTGGTTATCCACCTCAGCAGACGCTATTGTTGTGCAAGCCCCTTGATCTATCGTCGACTCTAGACACGTTGGTGAAAATGCGGTATAAGTTTGATTACCGCTGTTGTAGAAGCAAGAAACAAGTTACCTTGTCCTAGAGGGGGGTGAATAGGACACTTTTTAAATTTCTCAATACAAAGTATTCTTCGAGCACTTTCATCAAACACAAGATATGCAGAATATAAATCAATAAAAGCACATGTGAAAGAAGTAAATCAGTTCATCCATTCACCACACAACATGAGATTTTTATAATGGTTCGGTTATGTACCTACTCCACTCCCGGCTGATCCACTCACTCCTTGAGTGGCCGGATTTCACTATCACTATGGTTTTAAATGAGGTTAATCATAAACCTTAACAGCCTACAAAAGGACTTACGACTCAACACATGGATTCATCCTTCCATAGGACTAATGCATGACCACTTAGTCCTACACAAGGGCTTGTCCTACTCAAGGACTTGTCCTACGCAAGGACTCTACCGAGTTTGGGTCTTCAAACTCTGAAACCCAAAACTCAACTTGAGGAGGTTTCTTGGACTCGAAAGACTAATTATACTTAGCTGATTGAGTCCCTTGATGATGCCTTTGTTGAAGAAGCTTCGGCTTGTACGGAAGACGTCTTCTTCAGCTCCCTCGATCAGCAACCTTGCTTCGGATGACCCATTGTAGATTCCAAGGTGAGGGATTGAGGTTAGGTTGAGGCTATTTTGGGATATGGCTTTTATATGAGGAAAGCTTCTACCTAAACCACCATTAATGGCATTGATGACAAGAGAATGTCTATGAGAGGTAGGTTAAGATGCCATTAAAGAGGGGTTGAGTTCATGATTCAATCCAAGCTTTGAATGCTTAATCAATGTTGGTCAGATCAACATGGATTGAAGTATGAACTCAACAAATCTAAGGGTTTGGAAGAAGGGGATCTCAAGAAGAAGGCTCACACAAACCCTAAAAGATGCTCAAGATGTCTTGGGCAAGATCCAACCGAGTTCTATAAATAGATATGACATTCAACGGTCAGAAAACGGTCAACTCGATAGGTTCCGATCGATCGGACATAAGTTTTAGCCAAATTTGAATTTTGCTTAAAAACAGGTTCTTCGATTGATCGGACTTAGTTCCGATTGATCGGAATACCCTGTCCGATTGATCGGACAGATGGTCCGATTGATCGGAATTTCTTCCAGAGAGTTCATGTAATTTTTCTAGAAATTCCTCCGATGGATCGTATGTGTGTCCGATGGATCGGAGCACCCCTGTCCGATGGATTGGACAGACCTCCGAGGGATCGTAAAAGTGCCCAGAGATATTTTCATTGTTTGCTGGAAAATTTTACGATTGATCGGACATACTGTCCGATTGATCGGAACACCCTGTCCGATGGATCGGACAGGCCTCCGATGGCTCGGAAAAGTGTCCAGAGAGTTTACAATGTAACTGGACTATTCTCCGATGGATCGGACACATTGTCCGATTGATCGGACATCTATCGGACTATTCTCCGATGGATCGAGTATGTATCGGAGAGAGCAGACTTATAGTTTTTCAATTTTAAAGCAACTTCTGCTACCAAGAACCCTTCCATTGCTAATCTTAATGGAAGGTGGGCTATAGATGGTGCTAAGGGTGTGCCTAGGAAGAATTTGGGCCATCTATAGAAGGTTTTGGGATCAAAGGTTTGGGTGGAGAGGCTTGAAGCTGACTTGATCTTTGAAAAGCTTCTGTCTTCAGCCGCAAGGAAAACTGTCTTCAGCCGCAAGGAAAACTGTCTTCAGTCGCAAGGGGACTCGACGACACACTAACCATGGTAATTGACAAATCTTTGCATTAACAATCTCCCCCTTTGTCAATTACCAGACAAAACCAAACCTATACAAGTCTTGGTCCATACCACAGACTTATCCTAGACACCAAAACCAAAATACATCATGTCGAGAAAAATAAAAACTTTATACATAGACATGACTCATTACATACAAAATGTACAGACTCAATGTACAGACTAGGCTTCACTTGAACTCCCCCTTGGTCCCTGCACACAAAAGATCAACAAAAAAAGATAACCTGGATCTTTTGGTGGGATAAATTCTCCCCCTTTTTGTCAGTGATTGACAAAGGTTAGTGAAATGAGAATGCAGCGCATATGTCATAGACTAAAGGAGGAAATAAACATTATCGTGCCGAGAGAGGAAGCCAACACACACATGGTCATGCAAGGATATACAAGTATATGACAGTAAGTACAGTGGGCTTATAGCCCAAGCAACCATCCTCCCCTCATGAAATGTATATCATGACCAACATACCATATATACAAAATCCAAAAGAGGGCAAGAAGCCCAAGAAGGATAAGCAATATCGCACAATTATATGTATATATGCACAAGATAGCCAAAAAGAATGATCATCAGACAAATCAACATAAGATCATAGCAAAATATCATAACAAGAACAACATAATGATCATCAGAATATCCATATCGAACACAAATCATACCAAAATATCCAAAATACCCAACAAGAATGACCATCAGACTATCCAAAGCAAAATATATCAAAGAAAAAATGTATCAATCAAAACAACTAACAACGTCGCTCCAAAAAGATATCTGCGATGACTAGACACTAGGGACCCTAACTGAAAAGATAGGCAGTTATGGAGCAGGGCTAGCGACGTCATCTCGACGGCATGAGAAAGCTGATGTGAGGCTCTGGACAGCATCATGAATGGTCTGCATCAAGCTCTCGAGTCGCGACAGCCGCTCACCATGCTGTGCAAGGGCACCCTCCACTCGATCTAGTTGAGCAGTGAGCTGCTCCGTGCTGGGAGGAGGAGGTGCCGAAGAGGCGTCGGACTGAAGTCGCCGCTTGACTGAGCGACGAGCTGGGGCAGGCGTCGGTGATGGAGCTGAAGACTTGCTGTGGGTGTCAGCCGACACCTGTGTGGGAGTGTGCGAGAAATCTCGATCTTCGACATTATCCTCTTTTGGGAGGGACATTTTCTTGATATTGAGGTCCCGGAAGGTGCGGCGAGGAATAGGGGGGACCACAATATCTGTGAACCCGCAATCGTGCCCCAATCTGGTAATGATCCAGCCGAACGGAATGGTGTTGCGGTTGTGTGGCCGAGCGTCCAGAATATGATGCAAAATGATGGATGGGAGACACAGGCGTGTCCCATGACAAACGTGATAGAGCAGATTGACCATATTTGCAGTAAGGTCGGATTTGTTGGTACTGCGTGGGTAGACATTTGTGCTGAAGATCTGGTGGAGCACTCGAAACCTATTGGACATTTCAGATACCCGAAGCGCACTACCGTCTATCCACTCCGGATTGGGACCCCGACATAAGTATCGAGTCCAATCAGCCCTAAGAGAAGTATCAAGAAGATTGTCATTTGGTTGTGGGGCTGTGGACACGGGAACACCAATCAGGTCGGCTATTGTTTGGGCTGTGACCTGGACGACCCGGCCTCCGAAAATAACCTCACATGAGGGAGGGTTTCCAACGGGGTTGATGATTTTAGATAGAAATGTATACACAACCTCAGGATGGGCTACACCGCCAAATCGTAGCAAACCATCCCACCCAATCTGTGTAAGAAGAGCGGGAATGCCAAAGGGCTCCACACATGACACAGCGACCTCTCTCTCATATATAATGGTGCGAGATTGAAACTGAGAGAGAGAGGCTGGACTCTCAGGCTGGGCAGGAGAAGCAGTAGGAGGAGGAGAGCTCTGAGAAGGTCGGGAAGTTTGGAGCTTCTTGGTCCTGGCGGTGGTGGATGGCCCAGCAGCCATCTTGGACTTGCCTTTAGGATCTTTAGGCATGGTGTATCAAGATTGGAGAATGGATTTGAACAATGCAGACACCAAGATGGACAGGAAAAACTAAATCCCTACAAATGATAATCTGATAGAGAAAAGGGACAGAAGGAACCGATCGGACAGCAAGACACCGAACTGACAGCGTGTGAGATCTTACCAAGGAGACACGAAGACCTATTGTTGCTGCAAATGCGGTTCGAAGGAAAGCCAGCTGAGCTATAGATCGATCGCACAGGGATGCCCTACCAGAAGAGGCTGAGAGAAAACAGGAATAGGGCAGAAATGAACAGGGCTCACCCATATAAGTATCAGACTCACGATATTTCCAATTGATCGGAGAGTTGTCCGATCAATCGGAAATGCCCCCAGTTGTATTTAAGCAATAAAACCCTTCCTCCCTTCAGCAAATGATTCCCCAGCTTATTTTATGAGAATGTAAGCTTTGGGATATCAATGATCGCTCAATAAAATGAGGCTAATTCCTTAGATATACCTATATGCACATGATTTTCCAATTTGCTAGAGTGAGCATACACCGATAGACTTCCGAAGGTGTTCAAACCTTGTGGAGTCTAATGGCTTAGTAAGAATGTAGGCCAATTGCCGCTCGGTTTGGATGCATTCAAGATTGATCAGTTTTTCCTCAACTAGTTCTCTTATAAAATGGTGCCGAATGTCGATATGCTTGGTTCGTGAATGTTGAACCGGATTTTTTGAGATATTAATGGCGCTTGTGTTGTCACAAAAAAGCGTCATTTCGTCCTGATTAAGACCATAATCCTTCAACATCTGTTTCATCCAAAGTAGTTGAGCACAGCAACTACCGGCAGCAATATATTCAGCTTCAGCGGTGGACAAAGAGATGGAGTTTTGCTTTTTGCTATGCCAAGCAACTAAGCAGTTTCCGACATAAAAGCAGCCACCGCTTGTGGATTTTCTATCATCCATATTTCCGGCCCAATCGGCATCAGAGTACCCCGCAATGATGGTTGAGGTGTCAAAGGGGTACCACAAGCCATATTCAGTTGTGCAGGCCACATATCTAATCACTCGTTTTACAGCAATGAGGTGTGATTCCTTAGGATCGGCTTGAAATCTAGCACATGCCCCTACACTAAAGGCGATATCGGGTCTACTTGCTGTGAGGTAGAGAAGACTCCCAATCATACTTCTATATAAATGTTGATCAACACTATTGCCAGATAAGTCTTTAGAAAGTTTAATGGTGGTGGCCATAGGCGTGGTGTGTGATCGACCTAAGTCTAGCCCAAATCTCTTGACTAAATCTTTTGCATACTTAGTTTGGTTGATAAAGATTCCATTTTTCAGCTGTTTAACTTGTAATCCTAGGAAAAAATTCAGTTCGCCAACCAAACTCATCTCAAATTCAGATTTCATTAGTTCAGCAAATAAGCCAGAAAATTCTTCACAGTTAGACCCAAATACAATATCATCCACATAAATCTGAGCAATGAGAAAGGAATCAGTCGTTCTCTTAATTAATAGTGTTTTATCAACACTCCCCCTAACAAATTGGTGAGCAATTAGAAATTGAGTAAGGCGTTCATACCATGCTTAGGGGGCTTGTTTTAACCATAGAGAGCCTTTTTCAATCGGTAGACTCTTTGAGGATAACTAGGGTCCACAAACCCTTTTGGTTGTTCAACATAAACCTCCTCATCAAGTATACCATTTAGAAAGGCACTCTTCACGTCCATTTGAAATAATTTGAATTTGAGAGCACATGCTATGGACATGAGAATTCGAATGGATTCGAGTCTAGCTACCGGGGCAAAAGTTTCATCAAAATCAATTCCCTCAATTTGAGAGTACCCTTGAGTTACAAGACGTGCTTTGTTTCGAATCACATTGCCAGATTCATCTGTTTTGTTTTTGAAGATCCATTTGGTTCAAATGACATTTTTCTCATATGGTCTTTCAACTAGAAACCAAACATCATTTCGGGTAAACTGTTGAAGTTCCTCTTGCATTGCAAGTATCCAAAACTCATCATTGAGAGCCTCATTTATATTTTTTTGTTCAATTTTTGAAGTGAAGCACACATGACTGTTGATGGCTTCAAGTTGTCTTCTAGTCTTGACTCCAACATCCGGATCTCCAATGATTTGATTGAGGGGATGATCCTTGATATATGGAGCATTTCCCGAAGCTATTGAGGCATTGGGAGTGGGAGATTTTTCAACAGGTTTACCTATGTGGCACGGTTCTCCCACTTCATCATCATCCAGTCTTGTGTCTTCTTTGGATTGGTCGTCAATGACAACATTTATGGATTCTTGAGTTGTTTTAGTTCTTGTGTTGTACACTCTATAGGCCCGACTATCAGAAGCATATCCTAGAAATATTCCCTCATCGCTCTTAGAGTCAAATTTTCCTAGATTTTCTCTATCTCGAAGGATGTGACATTTGCTACCAAAGACCCTAAAGTACTTGATGTTTGGGACTTTTCCATTCCACAGCTCATATGGGGTCTTATCTAGGCCGGCTCTCAAATAAACTCAGTTAATGATGTGACAAGCTGTATTCACTGCTTCGGCCCACAGATTTTGAGCTATATTTTTGCTGTTCATCATGACTGTGGCCATGTCGAGTAGTACTCTATTTTTCCTTTCTGCTACTCCATTTTGTTGTGGAGTTTTTGGGGCTGAGAATTCATGTTTGATGCCTAAATTTTCACAGAATAGTTCAAAGCGCCCGTCCTCAAATTCCCCCCCATGATCACTCCTAATACGTTTTACTGTGCATTCTTTTTCATTGTGGAGTCGTTTCATGAGTTTCTCAAACTCCTCAAATGTATCCGACTTTTCTTTCAAAAATACAACCCATGTATATCGGGAATAGTCCTCAACAATAACGAAGAAATACCTCTTACCACCTTGACTCATTACTCTTGTGGGGCCTACAAGATCCATGTGGAGTAGATCAAGGGGTTTTGATGTAGCGATGATGGATGTCTTTTTATGTGCAACTTTAATTTGTTTACCTTTCAAGCATTCAACACATACTTCTTTTAGTTTCTTCCCAATCTTTGGTAAGCCTCTTACCAATTTCTTTCTACTCAACCTAGCAAGGTTCTTGTAATAGACATGACCAAGCCGTTGATGCCATAACTCAGTTTCATCATTAATAGCCATGTGGCATATGGCAGATGGTCCCTCATCACCTTTGTTTTCAATCACATAGCAGTTATCACCCGTGCGAAACCCTTTTAATAATAATTTTCCAGATTGATCCATAATTTCGCACATTTCTTTGGAGAATTTCACCGAATGTTGTTCATCACATATTTGAGAGATGCTTAATAGATTATGTTTTAAACCGTCAACACATAGTACATCCTCAATTTTGGGCAATCCTGGCCCGGTGATGGTTCCCTTTCCAACAATCTTGGCAACACTCCCATCTCCAAAGGTAACAGACCCACCATCAAATTCAGCATAATCACAAAACTGAGTCTTGTCACCTGTCATGTGTCGGGAGCATCCACTATCAAGGTACCACCTAGTGTTTCTTCCGGCTCTAAGGGCTGTATGGATAACTAAGCATTTGTTTTTTACTACCCATTTAGAGACTACCCGTTTTGGAGAACTAGGTTTCTTGGTTGATTCTAGGGATGTCATTGTTTGGGCATAAGCTGTTGAGGCTTTCTCTTTACTTGCTTTCTCTTTCATCAGCTCCATGGTTCTTTTGTTCAATTGTTTTATCATTTCAAGGAGCTCTTCCATTCTTTTGTCTTTCTTCGGTGGAGTGGGATAATTTTTCCTCATGTTTGGAGTTTGTTTAGGAGGACTCCACATCTGATTCATCCTTTTTCCGGTAGGTACAAATTTACCTTTCAAGTTCCGAACCGGATTCTTAAAGACCAAGCATTCAAACTTCAAATGTCCAACATCTCCGCATGCATGACATATAGGTGAATTTCTCTTAGTGCTTCCTGATGCATTCCTGGTCTTTCTAGGTTCTAGGTTACTAACCTTAGTTGCCTCATCATAGCCTAGCCCTCTTGTATTTCTACAAGGCTTACCTGACTTAAGGATATTATCAAGTTTTTCTCTACTTTGGGCAAATCTTTCATTGAGTTGACTTTCTTGATTAAGCTGCAAGACTAAACACTGATTTGTAGATTTTGCCTTTTTCAGCTCATCTTCTAGGGTATCAATTTTGTCTTGAGCTGCTTTGTTTTTCTTTTCCAATTCACAGATCTGATGGTAAAATCCGTGGTTTTCTCTCTTCACTTCTTGCATTTCATCAGCCAATTTATTATTGTCAATATTAGCTTGGCTCAACTTCTTGGTAAGAAGGATGCTTTGACGAAATAGCTCATCATAGGCAACTTGCAAACCTTCATTATCATCCTCGTCATCATCGGAGGATGTCACATTGTGTTCTGATAGCTCATGATCATCATTGTCTCTTTCGCCTTGTAAGTCTGGGACAATCTCCGAGATAGAGGCCATCAGAATTCTAACTGATCCTCTCTCATCACTTTGATATTCTTCTGTTTCTGAATCTGTACTCTCGAGGTTGTCCCATGTGGCTGCCATTGCTTTCTTTTTGAATTTTTCTTTGGCAGGAGCTTGGCAGTCAGAGGCAATATGACCATAGCGTCCACAGTTGTAGCACTTAGGATCTTTTGGCTTATTGTAAGATTTTCCTGTATAGCGCTTTTTGTCAAAAGATTTGCTATTTTTGTCAACCCTCTTTCCTTTGTTTTTGAAGAATTTTCTAAACTTTTTGGCCATAAGAGCCATTTCATTCATATCCATTTCTTCATCACTATCAACTACAGATTCTTGTGTAGTGTGTGAGGTTTTCAACACTGTGTTTCTACCTTTTGGGGATTTCTTGAAATGAAGTTCATGGGTCTGTAGAGATCCTAGTAAATCTTCTATTTTCATAGTATCAATATCTCTACATTCCTCAATAGTTATGACCTTGGAGGAGAATCGTTCGGGTAAGGATCTTAGAATTTTCCTACAAATGCGCGGATCCGAAATTCTCTCCCCCAATCCCCACATAGCATTGGTGACATCACTCAGCCGGGTGTAAAAGTCCATGAAGTTCTCATGTTCTTCCATTTTCATATTCTCAAACTGAGTTGTCAAGAGCTGAAGTTTTGACCTCTTGACTGTACTAGTTCTTTCATGAGTAGTTTCAAGGATGTCCCAAGCTTCCTTGGATGTTGTGCAATTACAAATTCTTTTGAACTCATCCGCTGAAACGGCACAAAAGATAGCATTGAGTGCCTTTGCATTGCTAATGTATCTCAGTTTTTCAAGATCAGTCCATAAGTCATCAGGTTTGACTGTGGTGGTGGTGACACCCTCTATGGTAGTGCTCAAGAGGGGTATTTCATATTTGATTTCCACAGACCTCCATATTGCATGATCCAATGATTGCAAGAAAACTCTCATTCTTGCTTTCCAATATGCGTAGTTTGATCCATCAAAATATGGAGGTTTGGAAACCATACTAGAATCCCCTTTTGACATGATTTCAAGCTTCTAGAGACGGATCACACTCCGGGCGGTTACGCCTTTGAGGAGGAACCCGCTCTGATACCAATTGAAAATGCGGTATAAGTTTGATTACCGCTGTTGTAGAAGCAAGAAACAAGTTACCTTGTCCTAGAGGGGGGCGAATAGGACACTTTTTAAATTTCTCAATACAAAGTATTCTTCGAGCACTTTCATCAAACACAAGATATGCAGAATATAAATCAATAAAAGCACATGTGAAAGAAGTAAATCAGTTCATCCATTCACAACACAACAAGAGATTTTTATAGTGGTTCGGTTATGTACCTACTCCACTCCCGGCTGATCCACTCACTCCTTGAGTGGCCGGATTTCACTATCACTATGGTTTTAAATGAGGTTAACCATAAACCTTAACAGCCTACAAAAGGACTTACGACTCAACACATGGATTCATCCTTCCATAGGAATAATCCATGACCACTTAGTCCTACACAAGGGCTTGTCCTACTCAAGGACTTGTCCTACGCAAGGACTCTACTGAGTTTGGGTCTTCAAACTCTGAAACCCAAAACTCAACTTGAGGAGGTTTCTTGGACTCGAAAGACTAATTATACTTAGCTGATTGAGTCCCTTGATGATGCCTTTGTTGAAGAAGCTTCGGCTTGTACGGAAGACGTCTTCTTCAGCTCCCTCGATCAGCAACCTTGCTCCGGATGACCCATTGTAGATTCCAAGGTGAGGGATTGAGGTTAGGTTGAGGCTATTTTGGGATATGGCTTTTATATGAGGAAAGCTTCTACCTAAACCACCATTAATGGCATTGATGACAAGAGAATGTCTATGAGAGGTAGGTCAAGATGCCATTAAAGAGGGGTTGAGTTCATGATTCAATCCAAGCTTTGAATGCTTAATCAATGTTGGTCAGATCAACATGGATTGAAGTATGAACTCAACAAATCTAAGGGTTTGGAAGAACGGGATCTCAAGAAGAAGGCTCACACAAACCCTAAAAGATGCTCAAGATGTCTTGGGCAAGATCCAACCGAGTTCTATAAATAGATATGACATTCAACGGTTAGAAAACGGTCAGCTCGATAGGTTCCGATCGATCGGACATAAGTTTTAGCCAAATTTGAATTTTGCTTAAAAACAGGTTCTCCGATTAATCGGACTTAGTTCCGATTGATCGGAATACCCTGTCTGATTGATCAGACAGATGGTCCGATTGATCGGAATTTCTTCCAGAGAGTTCATGTAATTTTTCTGGAAATTCCTCCGATGGATCGTATGTGTGTCCGATGGATCGGAGCACCCCTGTCCGATGGATCGGACAGACCTCCGAGGGATCGTAAAAGTGTCCAGAGAGATTTTCATTGTTTGCTGGAAAATTTTACGATTGATCGGACATACTGTCCGATTGATCGGAACACCCTGTCCGATGGATCGGACAGGCCTCCGATGGTTCAGAAAAGTGTCCAGAGAGTTTACAATGTAACTGGACTATTCTCCGATGGATCAGACACATTGTCCGATTGATCGGACATCTATCGGACTATTCTCCGATGGATCGAGTATGTATCGGAGAGAGCAGACTTATAGTTTTTCAATTTTAAAGCAACTTCTGCTACCAAGAACCCTTCCATTGCTGATCTTAATGGAAGGTGGGCTATAGATGGTGCTAAGGGTGTGCCTAGGAAGAATTTGGGCCATCTATAGAAGGTTTTAGGATCAAAGGTTTGGGTGGAGAGGCTTGAAGCTGACTTAATCTTTGAAAAGCTTTTGTCTTCAGCCACAAGGAAAACTGTCTTCAGCCGCAAGGAAAACTGTCTTCAGCCGCAAGGGGACTCGACGACACACTAACCATGGTAATTGACAAATCTTTGCATTAACAGTTGGATGCTTGAGATTCTTTACACAGCAATTAGCTAGTTCGTGATCAATAAAGTCCCTTGATCCATCGTTGACTCCGGGCACGTTGGATGCTTTGGATTCCCTATGGTCATCGAGCTAGTGCAGGTAAAGTCATCGATCTGTAAAATCCCTTGATCCATTGTAGATTCCGGACATATTGGATTATTTGGATTCCCTGCGATCGATAGACAAGATCTTAACGGTTGGATCGGTCAATCAAAGCCTCCTATCTTGTAAGTATGCATTTGATCGTATGATTTCTAATCTTATCGATTGACTTTTTGGCAAAGTTGTTGATCTGTATAATTCTTTGATCCATTGTCGACTCCAGGCACAGTGGATGCTTGGAATTCTCTGCAATCAACTAACGAGTACTTCATGGTCAGATCGATCGGTCAAGATCACCATCTTTTATGAAATATGCAAGTGGTTTAACCGTTTCATCTTCTGACTGGAATGAATCTTCATTTGATTCCAGTTGAGTTATAGTTGAACCAATGAATCAAGATTTGTGAACTTATCAAAGGTGGATCCCTAATGCCTTAGCTCATTTTCTATTTTTGTTTTTCATCACACACAACTTGCTCCACTCTCATGGATAATTCAGATCACATCTCTCCCACCTAAAGTAATTTCTCTAAGTGTTCTTAACCTTAATCCCTGTGGTTCGACCTCGGCCTCACCGAGTATTTTACTACTTCGCTACCTGCACTTAGGTGTGCAATCTTCGGATTGTAGCAAGTTTTTAGCGCCGTTGCCGGGGATTACAACGGTTTAAGAATATTTTTAGAATTGGTTTATGTATATTTATTATTAATAGTTTACTAACTTGTTTGTTTTATTTTTAGGGATTATCCATAGCCGTGCATTCTTCTTCTCAGGTATCATCCTTCCTTAATCAGAGTGTTATAATGCCCATGCATGAATGGACACATCAATATGCTAAAATTCTTCTAAAGGATGAAAGGCAATCAATGCACAATGTTAGGGAACGCTCCATGCATGATTATTTACATGAGAACAATGCACGTAAAGTTTCATCCAGTAAAACGCTCCGTGAGTATTGGAATGAGAACAATGTATATGATGTTCCAGCGATTAAAACATTGCGTGAGTATTAGAATGAGAACAATGTATATGATGTTCCACCGGTTAAAACGTTGCGTGAGTATTGGAATGAGAACCATGTATATGGTGCTCCACCGGTTAGGTTGATGCATGATTGTTTGTATGCCTATGCTTATCAACAACCATATAGTGCCCCATCATATAATGCGAACGAACCTAATTGGCGGAACCATCAGAATTCCAGTTGGAGGGACGGACCAACAATGAAAGTTAACAATTATCCCCAAGCACCTTCTACTTGTGTGTACCCACCAACAAAGACCCTTGAGGATGTATTGCAAACGGCCGTGGAAAGCACCTCCCTAATCACAATGAGACAAAAACATTGATTGAGCACAAGGAATCACACATCATTGACGAGGAGGAAGGGACTTCCTTAGTCCAACCTCCGTTTAACCTAATTGAACAACTTGAGGTGATTGATTTCAGTTCTTCCGATATACTTGTTGAGCGTGACGGAGATATTATTACCTTTAGATACAATGAAGAGATTCTAATGAAAGTTGAAGAACCTGAGGAATCTGAAAAATCTGAGGGTGATAATATGATTGGTGATGTTCAACAAGATGAAGAGTCGAAGTGTGCTTACGAGCCTATGGTCCCATTTCCACAGAGGTTGATCTCTTTTGAGCCTCTAGTTAATAATCATGCCATGAAAATTCCCCAATAAAGTGATTTTGATACAATCCACCAAACTAACATGCCTAACTTCATTATGGATGAAGAGCTTTCCTTGATTGAATGTCCCGATTCTTTGGAAGATTTCTTGGCTCACTTTGAAGATTCGGACGATCCCATGATTTAAGAAATAGTGAAGGCCTTGCAAGATTCTACCCCGATGCGTGAAAAGTCATTTTCCACTGAGTCACAACTAATACTATATATTATGGGAGCACCAAAAAATTCTGATTGTATGGAGAAGACACCACCATTTGAAGAATCATTTGAAGTCTCTCCATCGCTTTGGTCTTTTCAACCTAAAATGGACCATTACTAGGAAGACCATTTTTTTTATAAACCATTGCCTAGTTAATACATTAAGAATATATCTTCTTGATGATGTCTCCTTTTCTCGTACATGTGGTAGAAATTTCTATTGGCCCATAATGATTAAGAATACCCATGTACATTGTCGAGCAGGACTATGGATGGTCCTAATGCGAAATTTATTGACATACATGATGATCCTGCTCTAATCTATTCCCTTGATTGATCTCCTAGTCTGATGGAGATCCATTTCCCTGCTTTCCTAGGATAGATTATTTTATATTAGCATTTCTTGTCTTTACTTATGATTAGGTATGAATAAACTCGCTCTTAAATAATTCTCTCAGGTACTCTCTCACTCACTCCTATTTTTGTCGTTGCTCTCATATTATATTACATTGCATATTTTTCAACATTGAGGACAATGTCAAATTTAGGTTGGGGGTGGGAATTCCTGTAGAATTTTATTGAGAACGTTGTTGATTTTTTGTTGTTTTAGGCTATTTTTGAAGAAAAAAAAATTTGAAGTTTAAATTCTATGAATTTTTGTAATTTTGAAATAATTTGAATATTAGAATGAAAAGGCATTTAGTGATGACAATGTTAAAGCTTAAAGTTTAGTTGCTTTAGTAAATTTCAAAATTGAGTTCTTTCTATTAATTTTCTGGTAGAAAATGATAACACTGATTAAGTTATGAATTTTCACAAGTTCAGATCTAGCTTGCATTGTTAGGATTTGAGTTTGATACTATAATGTTGACTTGATGATTATTAAGAATGCTAGGAACCAAGCCTCAAGAGATCCTTGACTACTTTGTTCATAAAAGTTAAAAAATTAAAATTTAAAAAAAGAGAGAGAAAAAAGAAAAAAAATATTCATAGTAATCTGGGACAAGGATTTTCATCCATTGTCATTACAATTACAAAACATTACCTTAGTACGAAGTGAGCCTTTTGGAGTCTTCAGCTATCGATTATTGATTGAAAAAGAAATGAACCAGCTAAAAAATAGTGGCATCGAAAATGGCTACCTATTGACATGAGAAATGGAGATAGTGTAAAAGCCGTCGATTAAAAAAATCGAAAGCTGGAAAAATATTGAAAGAACAATAGCAAGGTTTAGAATCAGTAACTTGATTGATTTGACCATTCTTTGCAATCATCAACATTAATATGGAAGTAGAAGACTGAATCCCTAGTGATGTTAAGATTGGATTTCACCGTGCACTATCGAACTCAATGTTTAAAATGGTTCTACTGAATAATTAATGTTTTGAACTCAATTGGTTGTTTACTAAGTGGTTGGGATCTAGGTTTACATATTTTCAAAACTCCATACCTTGGAAATTCTACTATTTAAATAATTTGAAGGATTACATAAATACATTGAACCTTTTCTTCTCTTTGTCTTTGTTTTATTAGGAAGTAAGTGAACTCTCAAGATTTTTTCATTGCTGAAAACTGTCCAAGAGAGAATTGATTGCATTTTTTAAAAAATCCTTGGATTATTTTCACATGTTTTGCTCGAGACTACCAAAATGCTGGTTGGGAGGTGTGATAAGTGCCTAATATTGTATAATTAACCCTAGATATTTAGAGTATTATCATTGTTTTTCCGGTTAATTATCCATCATTAGGCGAATTTTCAATGTTCAGGTGATCAAGAGAGGTTGGACAAGATCCGAGCTAATCAGGGTGCTTTACGACCCAAAAGTGATCAATGTCAAGTGGGTGGTAATCCTAAGGAAAATCAGGCCGTAAAGATCAAAGGATGGATCATATTCTACGGTGGACCACACCATAACTGTTCATCAGAAGTCCAGGATGTGCATGTTTGATGGTAGTGATTTGGAGATCACAAGAGTTTGAACGGTCAAGATTGAATGTCCACATGTGGGACCAACCATGCCAAGCCATCCATTAAGGTGGACCCCACCTGATCAGCACGTCCATCCCATCAGCCGTCCATCAGTCCATCAAAATGAACCCCGCATCACGTACCAGCCAAGGGTGGATGTCATACTCCAACCGTCCATCATCTAGCCTTCCACCCTCTCTCACGTGCTACAGTGAAGAGCTGGCCCACATCATCTCCAACCGTCCATCCAAACTACAGAAGTTGGCCGCCATCCAGAAACTGCAACGTCTGCCCATCTCCACAGCCAGCAGTGTCCATCCTCCATGAACGACAGCTAATCTGCTCTCCATCCGCCAACATCTGCACAAAATCGATTCATCTCATCCACTGTCCATTTGAGAGAAGCCGATGAGGACTATCTTCATCCAACGGTTCAGCCAACAGCCCCACCAATCACACACCCTTCATCCAGGCCAGCGTCTGAACATCAACCGGTGGACCCCACAACTGATGATGATCCAGCACCATCAAGTAATGATGGATGGTCCAGCAAGAAGCGTCCAAGGTGGACCCCACAACTGATGCTGATCCAACCATTTCCACCAGCCATCCAACCTTCATCGAACGTCCACCAGATCAGCAACCGCCCATTTATTGGATGCATCTCCATTAGCCGTCCACAGCTCTAGCCATCAGATGCACCCTCTGCAACAACATGCTACTTCACATCCAACCGTCCAAACCATCAAGACCGTCCAAGGATCATACCATCATCCATCGTCCAACAATGTACATTCACAGCTGCTCTTCATCCACTTCCTCTCCAACTTCCAGCAGCTTGAGGATGATCAGTCGTCATCCAACAATCGTCCAGTGGACCTCACGTCCAACAACGGCAGACCATCATCCAAGGACATCCAATCAAGCCGTCCATGCATCAACTCCCGTCTAGCTACATAGATCGTGGTGGACCACATCTTCACCACCCAGCTCAGGCCACCAAGCTCTCCATCGTCCAGTAAGGACTTCTCTAAGGTGGACCCCACAATCACTTCCCAGTTAGTTGAAGAAATCCACGGCATAGTCTTCCAATCCATCCGTCCATCACAACCACAAGATGGACCTCACCAGCGTCCAATGGACAACAACTCATGTTCTAGCCTGAGCTCTTATCTCAGCCGTTCAGACCATGTGGACCTCTCCACCATCAATTCCAAAGGGTTGGACGTCTTCCAAGCCTCACGCCATGACGATTGGTATCATATCCATTTACAATCTGGCAAACAACCTACTGATAGAGGCTTCGTGATCTCCATCGTCCTTCATTTTCAAAATCAGGCCAGCGTCTTCTACAACTGGAGCATCTCCAGCACCAGCTCCTACAGTAAAATTTAATCATCAACTCTCCTCCATCTGGACTGTCCAATCCACCCTTGCACACGTTCCAGTAAGAGGAGCTCTCTCTCTCTCTCTCTCTCTCTCTCTCTCTCTCTCTCTCCTTTCCCCACACATGTGTAAGGCTTGCATGCCACCTCACCACTCCAAGCCTAACTCCAAGCCCAAACCTAAAGAAAAATTTACTTTGGCTTAGAGTGCCACCTAGACTTGGAGTACTTTTCTTGACACATGTCATCCCAAGCCTAACTCGAATCCCAAACCTAGAGAAAAATCACTTCTAGGCTTGGAGTGCCACATAAGCTTCTCAAGAGGCTATAAAAGGATCACTCCTCTCACCCATTTCAATCATCCCACAATCCAAAATTCTCTCTTCTTTAGTTTTCTTTCTTAGAGTAGAGTAGTGTAAAACTTTCTTTGTAGAGAATTTAGTCTTCCATTGTAGCATGGTTGGCTAAACCTCTAGTTAAGGCTAAGGGTGAAGCCTTTGAAGAAATTTGTAAGCTTTGGTTTTTTGGTTCAACAGTTGTGCTTGAATGTTGGAGTTCTCTTTGGTCGATTGGTTTTGGTTATCCACCTCTGCAGACGTTATTGTTGTGTAAGCCCCTTGATCTATCTTCGACTCCGGGCACATTGGATGCTTGGGATCCCTTGCACACCAATTAGCCAGTTCATGATCGATAAAGTCCCTTAATCCATCGTCGACGCCGAGCACGATGGATGCTTTGAATTCCCTATGGTCATCGAGCTAGTGCAGGTAAAGTCATCGATTTATAAAATCCCTTGATCCATTGTAGACTCCGGGCAAATTGGATGCCTTGAATTCCCTACGACCGATAAATGAGATATTAACAGTTGGATCAGTCAATCAAAGCCTCCTATCTTATAAGTATGCATTTGATCGTATGATTTGTGATCTTATCGATTGACTTTTTGACAAAGTTGTTTATCTCTATAATTCTTTGATCCATTGTCGACTCTGGGCACAGTGGATGCTTGGAATTCCCTGCGATCAACTAACGAGTGCTTCATGGTCAGATCGATCAGTCAAGATCACTATCTTTTATGAAATATGCAAATGGTTTAACCGTTTCATCTTCTGACTGGAATGAATCTTCATTCGAATCCAGTTGAGTTATAGTTGAACCAATGAATCAAGATTTGTGAACTTATCAAAGATAGATCCCTAATGCCTTAGCCCCTTTTCTATTTTTATTTTTCATCACACACAACTTGCTCCACTCTCATGGATAATTCAGATTACATCTCTCCCACCTAAACTAATTCCTCTAAGTGTTCTTAACCTCAATCCATGTGGTTCAACCTCGGTCTCACTGAATATTTTACTACTTCGCTACCTGCACTTAAGTGTGCAATCTTCGAATTGTAGCACTTTACCCTAGGCCTAGTTGAAGAGACGCTCCAAAATGGTTATACAAGTGTTGGAGAAGATTCTACCATAGCATAGATCAATAATTTCATCTGAAACAACAAGAGGGTTTCGCTTAACCCTTTATGAATAAGGACGGAGGGAAAGATATCCTTTGTAGATTCGAAGTCTCCGTAGGAAGCATGGGTAGAATCAAGGCTTCTATGGAGGAAAACAAAGGCGAAAGAAAGAGGAACCTAGTGAAACTTCATTATTAGACAGTGAAGAACTAAGTCACTGTGGTATGAATTTATAGGCAAACAATGGCCATAGGCCATAAATGTTCTTCGGGAATCTAAGTAACACCTGTTTGATAGAGATTTAGCTGGGATGTGTCTTTGCATCCAAGTCATTACCTTTATTTTTACCCACCGCAGTATTAAGAGAGTCATTTATAGCAAATATACGTGAACGATGTAGATTTGTTAACAACTTAGCGAAACTGTGGAAATCAAAAGGTCACATTGACTGACATGGCGTATGATAAAAGGAAGCTATCAGAGAGATATGGCGAAGATCTTAAAGATACACAAACCATATCAATGTAACGTACTATATCTATATAAAATCAAAAGAGATCTAAGTGTAAAGATGGAAAAGTAAAAGAAAAGTCAGAGTAGCTCAGCTATCATAGCCGAAATATTACAGACCCAGAGTAAGTTTTAAGAAAAAAAAAAGAGGGGGGGGGAGTTTTTAAAATTTGAGGCCACGAAAGGTCCTGAAACTAGTGTTTTCAGCCTCAATCTTGTCTTCTACTCCATGATTTTCATGTTCCAGCTGGAGAATCTTTCGCTTCATGGGACCAGTAGCTTTAACCAATTCTTATATCATGCATAAGAAGAAGGTAAGCCTCAATAAGGTTCGATAAATCTTTATCCTTCTTCCGTTTGGCTTCTTTAGCCAAATTAAGCTGTTGTTGAAGTGCCACAATTTGCTATTGGAGAAGATCGCTTTCACGAGTTGTCGCATCTATTTGTTGCAATTGATTGCCAAGACTTTGACTGAAGTACTTGTTTACTCAAGTGATTGCTAAGCAGGTTGTAAGGCCTTGTCAATTCGATGTAGATTAATAACGGCAATATGATAATTGTGAAACAACTCCGAAGATATGTCAAAGTATACCCAGATAAGAGCTCTCGCTGCCATCAAGCACCTCCAATCATTGAAGAAGCATAAGAAGGGTCTTGAGTTGTCTGTTCAATAAAAGGTCAGCTAGTTCAACAACCAACAATTCCTTAATTTCATTTTTCAGTAATTCTTTCTCAACCGATGGATTGAGAGAAGCAGGAGTTGCTACATCAGTACTTGTAGTTTCACGAAAATGCTCAAGAGATTGTTGGAGTTGGTTCTGGAGAGCCTTGATGCTCTCTAGAGCTTGAAGAAGGAAGTCTTTGTCTGATCTCGGAGCAGGAT
Source organism: Liriodendron chinense (assembly GCA_003013855.2). Taxonomy (NCBI): domain Eukaryota; kingdom Viridiplantae; phylum Streptophyta; class Magnoliopsida; order Magnoliales; family Magnoliaceae; genus Liriodendron; species Liriodendron chinense. The sequence continues at coordinate 4,321,846 of ML058480.1, read as the reverse complement.
CATAAGACTCTCCCATGCTAGGGGAATCTACCGAAACTACTAGAAAATTATTAATAACAGGTACAGCAGGCTGTGGAGTTGTTGGTTTTAAAATCGCCACAGGTGCATTAGAAGACGTGGTAGGTTCAGCAACTGGTTCAGCTAAGATAGGCCTAGTTGTTAGAAGTTCAGGCGAATAAAGAGAACACGTGATTTCTTGGATTATAAGATTTACAGAGTCCAACACGTTGCTTGGATCTTCATCAATTACATCCATTTCCGATGCCACGATAGGAATTTCCTGCACGGTAGTTGTTTGTCGAGCTGAACGATGTCGCCGAACTAGAGCATGACTTAACGCTTCCTCGTCCATATCTTTAAGAATGTTGTCGACTAGGTGCAAAGGGTCTTCAGTCCTTACAATAATTAATGGCAAAGCCAGATCGGCAAACATGTCCACGTCGCTCTTGAAAGCCATGCTGGCTGGCGCTCCTCGTACTTCAGCCGAGAAGATGAAAGTGATCGGTGTCATATGGTAAATGAAAAATAAGATAAATATAATGTCGATACATACCTATCATCTGACCTATCATTGTACAATGATTTGGCAAATATTGACCGGTGATAATTACTTAAGGCCTAATCGGTTTATCCAATGCAAACGTAGCTCCTGGAAATGGCGACAACTCCTCACAGAACACTGATAAGTCGGTTAAGCCTTATTCCCATAATTTAATTAAGAGCCACTCACGGCACTTTAAAGCTTTTTAGGTGAGCGGTTTATATACTTCATACGGAACACTGGGTATATAAGTTAAATATAATATTGTTCGAAATGTTTGATGGTTGAAATACCTACTTTAGTGGGACCAAACGCTCCTTTTTTTGCCATTTTGGTTGCTCTTCATTCTTTGAAGGTTGAACTGAAGTTGTAGGACTCTTTACCAAAGAAGAAAATCTCTTACATGTGGACACGAGGCTATTTTTTGGGTGAAGGAGGAGCACGTGACAGTCTTTGAAGAATGTCACAAACTAAAAAGACTCGTCAATTATCATAATAAGATGCCCACCAAGCCTTGAATGATTTAAAGACAATAGCTTCCAGTGAACTGCAAGTAACCTGAACGATGATAACGCCTTGCTATATCGTGAAATGGCCGGAGCCAATTCATTAAACAACATAAGATGTCGTCGTTATAAGGAGGTTGATTCAAAGTCAATGGTAGTAAAGGGAAAGGAATAGATTGGCCGAATCCAAATTGACATGCTAAGAGATTGAGAGAATATAATTCTACACCATTCTTCTTTTTTACCATGTTTGTCTTAGTGCCACCTACTGGTATGTCCCTAGCTATAAGATAGCTACCCTAGATTTACCAACGACTAGCAACTTTGTACATGCTCTTGGCATTGAAATCTCGATTAGTGAACCAATCCGACCAATGTATCTTCCTTTGAATGGGTAGAATGCATCATTATGACAATTAAAAGGAAGAGTGTAGAAAATTCTAGACTTTTCTCGAAAGTGAAGGATTTAATGGAAGTTGAAATCCTGTGCATCCCATAAGAAGAAAATGAATCCATAAGCTTGATGATGGGTTCACTTAAATTAGAAAAGTATTCACACAACCATAATGGAAGAAACAAAAAAGGACCTTCAATGGAATGAGGACTTACGGACAACAAATCATGAAAACTTCTATACAGATGTGATAGTAAGAAAGGAGCAAGGGTAACCTTTTGGCCATTTACTAAGGCTTCGACCAAACTTGAATACTCTTTAGTTATTGAGTTTGCTAGAACACAACAAAGGAAATGCCAAACCCACATTAATAAGAAGCTGCAGTGTTCATAATGCGACACTACTCCTTTGATCTTGGCCTTTAGTAACATGAAAGGGCCATAGGATTTTCGAAGGTTATCATGCTGGAAGGACCGTTCATCATATCGTTTGAGATCAGGTTGATACCCTGGATAAAATTCAAGACCGATTGGAGGAAGGTTGGTTAAAGCATTGTTCGCTTGCCCAAAGTGCAAGGTTGTGAAGTAGTAATAACTCGATCGTGAGACCAAGATCGATCCACAAGGATTAGGGATAAACCAATTCTAATGTCTCCAATAACCTGCAGTAGTAGAGATTCAGCGTTTCAGAGATTAAAAACTAAGTATAAATAGAGAAGTGAATAAGAAATTCAGAGAATTAAAGAGAAAACTAGAGCGTTAAGGATCCACTCATAGTAGCTCAATGCCAATCCATTCATCCAAGCACAAACACAATTAGAATCAAAGTCCTATCTCTCATCTAAGTGGAAGATATTGCATTCAAACACACAAACCAACTAAACTCAGTTTTAGAGTTCTAATTCTAATTAAGCATGGAGAAGAACTTGTAGCCTTCGAAGTAATAGCCATACCAAGAGATCATGGCATGCTCCAGGGTTACTACAATTTGAATCTCATCAAACCATAATGACAATTCTTAGAAACTTGCAAGCAATTCATGTCTGAAGTACACAAACTCCCAAAATTGTCTAAAAATATCAACTTTATTCAAACTAGAACTTCAAATTCAAAACTAAAATTTAGAGTACTTGAATAAATGAATTGAACATTAAAACTAACTATAAGCTTCACTTCTTAGCCCCAGTTAAGAGGTTTAGCCAACCATTATCATGATTGAACTAAAATAAAACAGAAAAGCTAAGAAAAACATGAAAACTAGAAAGAAAACTGGAAAAACCAAGTTGTAGTTCCTCCACTCTGTGATTCTCCACCTCTAGCACGTCTAGGAATCATTTAGGATGCTTTAAGAAGGACATAGAGGTGTCCTTATATAGCAAAATCCACCCACCGCTTCAAATTGCGTAAGAAGTTACGCACTTACGTCGGTGGTTGGGCACCCGGTCTGTGGTCGTTAGGCATCCGACAATACCACAAAATTGTCCAGCAACCAACTAGAATTGTTCTTTGAATTTCAGGCACCTGGTTCCTCCTCATAGAGCGCCCCATCATGCGGTTGGGCACCCGACTACTGATGGTCGGTCGCATGGGCATGTCCAGAAAGTGTACCGCAAGTTCAGCAAATAATCTTTGAATTTTAGGCGCCCAACTAGCTAATGGTTGGGAACCCGGTGGCCCAAAATTTAAATTTTTACATTTTTTCTTTCTGGCCGATCTAGGTCTTTTTTATGTGATTCTTTCGAAGCTTCTCTTCAATGGCTTCTCTCCTTGATCTTCGATGTGGTCCAAAGGAGTTCTTTTGGCTTCGAATTCATAAAGTCTCTCTCTTTCCTACAAACACAAATACACTCGTAAGATAGGTCTTTTAACATTCAAACTATGCATAACGTATGACGAATTGGGGTTAGAATATGCATAATTTAGAGCTCAACACCCCCCCCCCCCCCCCCCCCCCCCCCAAACCAGCATTTTGCTAGTCCCGAGCAAAACATCATAAAACAACTCCAATCTTCTAACTCGACCATGTTGGGGTCCCAAAAGTCAGTACCCTCCGGAACAAATCAACTGGGCGCGTACTTCGAGGAAATCCCACAAAATACCATCCAACGCACCCAAATAATAAGATTTGCAAAAGATCCAGTATTTAGCCATTTTCTCCTATAGGCCCCACGAATCATGGTGATCAAAACCGTCCAAAATCAAGCAGGCACCTTCTTTATAAATTATAATAAGCAGTGCATGACGATTGGCCAAAAGGCGGGGCCCGTGAACCCTTCATTTTACAAAACTCAATTTTACAAAGCACGAGTACGTCAAGTGCACCCATTTATTCAGCTTGACGCACCCTTAAATTCATGAAAATTCAAGAAGTATCTCAGGATATATTTCACCTCTGACACATCCGAAAAATAGCTTGATGCATCCGAAAAATATCTTCGACGCGTCCATAAATTCAAAAAATTTGGAACTGCAATTTTAGGGTGCATTGGACCTTGACGCATCCAAAAAATGGTCTGACGCGTCTAAAAATAGCTCACACACCCATCAAATCACCAAGAACCAGCATAGCATTTTTTGGATGCATTGGACTCCAACGCACCCAAAAAATAGCTCGACGCACCCACAAAATCAGTACATTTCAGAATATCATTTTGGGGTGCGTCGGAGCTCCCACGCGCTTATTTGAGAGTGTGTCGAAGGCTTTTGGGGGTGCATCATACGTGGCAGCCCCTCATTGGTCGCTGTTGGGTATTTTCGGGTATAAATACCCCCTTCCACTGTTCATTTATACACATTAGGAGAGAGAGAGAGAGAGCTATTATCCTCTGAGTATTTGGGATTTTGTCGCCGGAAACCCTCACCGGAATCCTTTTCCGACCGCCGGAAAACTTTCCTGGTCACCGGAATCCATTTCCGATCACCGGCATCTTCCACCGGAAGATCATGTTAGTGCACTTTTCTGTGGCATACTAGTGCACCTTGTTTGTCAATCACTTACGTCAGTGAGTCTAGTGTCAGTTGAGCCTAATGAAGACGAAGACCGAAGACTCAAGTGGCCCTGCTGCGTCAAGGAAGAAGAGTCAGGTAAAAGTGATGCCTTGATGTGCCTTAACCTTGACCAAAACCTAACCCTTATACTCTTTAATGACCTTGACCATCTTAGGAAAACCTTTAGTCATCATAGATTGGCCCTAGGTATCCCAAAACATCACCTAAATCTTGGCCTAAGTTATTGGGTTGAAGAATGCATGGGTCAGCAATCAAATTGGCTAGACCTAAGCCTGTTCGACCGGTCGGCTGGACTGGACCGACCGGTCAAGACCAGTCGGACAGGCCCAGTCCAGAGACAGCAACACGCTATTGTGTGCAGGCTGGTGGACCGACCAGTCGTGACCGGTCGGCTGGGCTGGTCCGACCAGTCGGACAGACCCCCCCCCCCCCAGATAGTTAGTTCACTGTCTTCCTTGGCTTTTTGGCGGACCGATTGGGACAGGTCAGCAGAGCCATTTTTTGCCCGTTTTATGACCGTTGGAGCTCGTTTTCCCTATATATGGAGCTCGGTTTTTTGGCATATTTAGAGGGTTTTGAGAGCCTATTGTCCATATCTTTTGTACATCATATGAGGCCTCAAAAAGGAGGAGTTTCAAGTCATATCCCTTGTGTTTAAACACAAGTGAGGGCATTCAAATGCAAACTAGAGATGACTTGATTCCTCTCTCAATTCTAGAGGTAAGACGCTATACCACATATGCATATCTCTTGTTCAAGACCTCTAGAAGACCCTCTAGGTAAATCTCCTAGTTAGAACAAGCTACATATCCCATGTAGGAGATTTAATCATCCTCCTATCACCTTGGGCATCTCAAAAGGCATCACATGCAAGGTGTTTGATCGAGTGTAGCTGCGGCATTGGCGACGTAACGGCGACACGATCGAGGGAGCAAGGGAAGCTGATTGAAGCACGGGAGAGTGGAGATCAAGCAACCTGAACCAGCGCTAAACAAGGGGCTTATTTGACAAGTAAGGTTGTCTTTATTGAGAGTCTATTTAGAGTTTGTTTGTCAAACTCGATCTAGGGACGTTAGCCGTTCCTTGGCCCGTTAGCCGAGCCTAAACTAAGTCTCCAAGGGGGAGCCTCTGACACGGGAGTGAACGTGCGTCGGGTTGAGAGTTAGCGTATGTCCAAAACTCCGCTTGGGTTGAGAGTTAGCCCTTTGTCCAAAACTTCGATTATGGTTGAGAGGTGAACAGGTAAAACCTCCGTGTAAAAGTTGAGAGGTGAACCTCATTTAAAACCTCCGATAGTGAATGCCGGTGTGCTCAAAGGAGTTGAGTACTTGAACTGTGAGTGGAGTAGACCCAAAGTCGAACCACTATACATGCTTGTGTTTGTGATTGTATTGAGCACATTAATATCTTAGCATTGGTTGTTTAATTGTTTAATTATGAATGCTTGATAGGAATGTATGCTAGACACTAATTAGGCACATCCACACACAAGATGTACTTTCACTAATTGTGTAGACTTGAGCTCATTGATCCATTCTCATAAGTCTACATAGGTTGCATAGGTTAGGAGCTTGATTAGTTAAATCATTTGATTACCTATGCATGCTTTAGACTAGGATGTTTATTGCTTAAACCATTTGCTAATCATATGATTGGACCCACTTAGGCTTGGAAGCCAAAGTGTTCTTGCTTACTTAGTTTGATTTGTTGAATTGTGTAAGTAGGTGAAAAGAATTTCAAAAAGGTCCTAATCACCCCCTCCTATAGGTTTAGCCATAATTCTAGTTGCTCTTTAAGCTTCCGCACATACGTAGGTGTTGTATTAGACTACCGACGTACTTTCAGATCATTCCAACCAACACCACCGCACGTCCGAATTATAAAAAAATCATAAGTGTGGGCACGCACCCTAAAATTTAACATAATTCGAATTTGTATTTTTAGGGTGCATTGGACTCCCACACACCCAAAAATGGCTTGACGCACCCGAAAATTCAACATATTTCAAACTTGTATTTTTAGGGCGCATTGGACTCCCACGCACCCGAAAATGGCCCCACGCATCCCGAAAATTCAACAAAATCAGACAACTAATTTAAGGGTGCGTTGAAGCCCCACGCACCCATAAATTAGGTACCACGCATCCAAAAAATCAGCCAATTACAGAACACGTTTACGGGTGCACCAAACTCAATATTAAGTGTTTTCAAGATCCGTTTGAACCTATTTTGGGTATTTCGAGCATTCTGGACGCAATGGAGTAGTCAAACAAATGATTCGGGATCTTTAAATGAACATAATTGCGCACCTTCGAGGTTTGACCCGATTCAATGCAATGAATGAAATAACTTCTCGGGAAGAAATCGCCAACATCCAGAGTTATGCAAATATATCATTATTATGTCTACTGTAAGATATGATCCAATTTGGGTCGAAAGATAGACAAACAGGACTATGGTTATCACGATAAACCATATCAAAGAGTTTCAATTCACTACAAAGCAATTGCTATGAACTGCCACAACACAGCAGTCGATGCCCTACCCATTCAAACGTTATCCGCCGGTTGGGCTACTCAGGTACACACAACTGTAGATTGGACTTCCCGAGGTCACCTGTCCATACATGACGGGCGCGGGCCCAGAGTTGTCCTTCTCAGTCATAAACCCTGATAGTCTCAGCCTGGATCTCCGGTCAAAATATGGGACATAGACATCTGACTAATATAAAGATGGTTCAGTCCATAACAAAACAAATACAGGTCTCTGCGACCACAAACTTTAAGACCATAGTCCCCACTGACTAGTCTTTTGCCTTTTAATTAAGGGTCATCGATCATTCGATGTACTTAAGAGCTCGTGCCAGATCACGGCCTGGAATGTACAAGATCTCAGGATCTCTGGAATAAAATTCGCCTTATGATATCTCTTCTTCTGTACCTTTTGTGAATGCTTGTAATTATCTATGAATGTTTCTATTACTCAGAACCCCAGAGCAACAATACAAATACCATACATTCAGAAAATGTCCCTTGCTTTCATTTTCTAGTTCTAACAGACCCTCTTTCAGAAACTATACTTCTATAAACTCCAAGACATACAAGTATAAAATTAAGAAAAATGTAGTGATAGAGGTTAAGACCTTAAACATCCTAAACATAGTGAGCATTTCAAATAGAATCCCCGCTGAATGATTGATAAATATAAGAGTCCGAACAAGTATAATCTAGTGTGTACAGTGAATGTTCCAACTCATAAATTTCTAGGATTACCTTCTTCATATATCAATGAAACTAAAGATCTAAAAGTGTACAGATCAACAACAAGCCATGACAAGAATTTGCCTTACCGTTCCTTTGACGGCTTTCACACTACTTCCCATTACCAGCTTGGGTTATCGGCCCTCCCCTGGTTGGTGATAGGTAGCCCTTTTCGGTATTCAACATATTTTTAATAAAATTCCTTTCTTTATTTCTTTTCATATCAATCATGAGATATGATTTTTAGAAATCCACATCTTTACATTCTTTTCTTTTCATTCATGGACATGATGGACAAAATCCCTGGCTTGGTTCCTCAACACTTTTAAATTTTAGTCTAGCAAATCTACAATCATCTAATCCTTTAAACTATAAGAATCGTATAATGTGAACTAAAATCCAAAAGTGTTCAAAATTTTCTATCAATCATATAAATAGGGGAATTCATATAGAAAACTACTATATTATAGGACTTTCAAGAGTTTCAAAATCATATCACTTCATCTATCTTCCTCTTATAATCATATCATCTCAAGTGCATAGAAACAAAGTTTTCAAGAAGAGTTTTGAATTGAAAATTTTAAAATTTTTCACACAAATTGCTTGAAATGTCACAAATACTAATAGATTCATCTAGGAACCTCACCCCCAACCAAATTTTACATTGTCCTCAATGTAAAAAGATATTCAATATGAAATGACCTGAGAGCAATGACAAAAAATAAAGGAGAGTAAGAACGAGAGTACCTGAGAGAGTCAAAAGTGGAAATTGAGGGCGTAGTGGCCCTAGCTGGTTGTAGATAATCATGCAAAGATCACATTAGAGGAGCATTATGCACCTCATTCTCTCTTACTTCTACTTATATTTAATTTGTGTTTGAAGTAAGAGGAATGTGAGGATTCCTTACGGGTGTTTCTGTCATACTTCCCGAACTTTCACAAATTTTCAGATATTTTCTCACTCATGTTCTAACAAAAAGTGGTTCAACTAATCTACCCTCGGTTTGGAGACGATTGTGTGGTCATGTTCCCAACGAGACATAAACCACACAAAGCACACCTAGACTAAAACTAATCCTAAAGCAAAATCTAAAACTATTAATTTTGAAAAACTAAACTAGAAAGAAGTCTAAGTTAGAAAGATGTTACCGAAAAGCTTGAACTAGGTTAATGGAGTTCCTACAAAACAAAATAAGAGAAACGATGTTAGTTCTAAAAAATCAGAAAAACCTAATTCTAGAAAAACTGAAAATTCTACCAAACTAAGAACTACCTCATAGCTATTAGATCAATTAGAACCATTTAACCTACTAATCCCCGGCAACGGCGTCAAAAACTTGTTCGCTTGCCCCAAGTGTAAGCTTGTGAAGTAGTAATAACTCGATCGTGAGACCGAGATCGATCCACAAGGATTAGGGATAAACCAATTCTAATGTCTCTAATAACCTGAAGTAGTAGAGATTCAATGTTTCAAATATTAAAAACTAAGTATAAATAGAGAAGTAAATAAGAAATTCAGAGAATTAAAGAGAAAACTAGAGCGCTAAGGATCCACTCGTAGTAGCTTAATGCAAAGTACATACGAGAATTGAACATCAAAGTACACACGGAAAGCAAGGCAGTTTTCTTGTGTTTCCTTATTCTGGGGGTTTTTGAATTGTAGAAACATTCATAGACAATCACGGGCATTCACAAAGTACACACGAGAAAGCATCACAAGGAGAATTTTATTTCAGAGATTCCGAGATCTTTTACATTTTAGGCTATGATACTGGTCACGGGCCCTTAATTACATTAATGGTTGATCACCCTTGATTGAATGGCAAAAGTAAATGTATGCATACATCACATCATAGACAAATTAAATAAGTATTTAGAGAGCATAAACATAAGCAAAGCACATCACAAACGACATGGAGATTTTTACATGAAAACCCTTACGGGAGAAAACCACTGCACAAAGCGACAAGATTTTACTACGAAGATATGTTGTATAATAGATGAAATATATGAAAAAAGGCTCGAATAGGTCGAGCAGATGACTAAGTCATCAGGGATTATGGTATTTTGAGTTCAGGGTCGTAGAGACCAAGTTTCGGGTTTCTTATGGACTGAGCCATTGTTTAGATAAGTTAAACGACGATTCTCATGTAGTACAACACAGTACCAGTGACCATCGCTATGGATGGGTAATCGTAGGAAGACACGCCATGGTTTCCATGCTTAACACAGTGCCAGTGACTGTTGTTGCGAATGGGTGACCACGGGAAGACACATTAATCTGTCGGGTGGTACAACACAATGCTAGTGACCATCACTGCGGACAGGTGACCATAGGAAGATACATCATGGCTGCCAAATGATACGACACAGTGCCAGTGACCATCGTTGTGGACAAGTGACCACCTGAAGACACATCATGGTTGTCAAATGGTACGACACAGTGCGAGTGACTGTCGTTACGGACAAGTGACCATGGGAAGACACATTATGGCTGTCGGGTGGTACAACATAATACCAATGACCGTCGCTACAGATGGGTGACTATAGGAAGACACACAGCAACTACCTAAGCTTCTTAACTGACGGACCTCGCTTTGGATGGGCAGTATATTAACTAGTTTTAGCAATAATAGTTCATAATGAAGTATTTCAATTATTTTGGAACTCTTTAATTATAATTTTCGATGATAACCATAGTCCCTTTGATTTAGTTTCAGACCTCAATCCAGGATGAATAGAGTTCATATAGTGGATATGAGGAATACAAAGTAAATATGCTTGATCTTCATTGCATGCTTTAGAGAGGATTGCATTATGCTTGATGTTTAGTACATCAGGTGGATTATACACTTGATTTGGTTAATCCACTTTATGTATATCCTTAATTTAACCATATTATTATTAATAATCGATGCTTCGAGAGATTGGATTACTCGGATGGGTGTGTCAAGCTATATTTCTTTGAGAGTTCTAGCTCGATGAGCTACATTGCACATTTCTAGGCCTGAGAATGGCTAAGTATCGGGGCTGATATATGCCTGTTTATGTCAATAATTGATAAACGGTGATTTAGTTGCCTTATGATAAGAGGATGTTAAATCCAGCTTGGCGTCAGTGAGATTGCGTTTAATTCCACTTGGTGTCAGTCAATCTTCGGGCCAACATAGCACTTCCCAAGGCTGAAAATGACTAAGTACTGGGCTTATTTATTGCTTAATTAGTGTATCTGGCAAATACCGATGAAGATTATCTTTGAATGGTGCTGGATAATGTTCATTAAGGTTGTAATGATGTTAAATCCAATTTGGTGTCAGTGAGATCGCACCTAATTCCACTTGGTGTCAGTCGATCTTCGGGCTAACAGAGCACTTCCTAGGGCTGAAAATGATTAAGAACTGGGCCTTTTATTGCTTAATTAACGTATCTAGTGATTAAGATATTGAGTTAATGATTAATTAAGCAAAAATGAATGTTGATGCATGAGGCAAGGAATATTATCAAGTTATAAATCCATTTCTGTACGAATTTACACTAAAACGATGTGCTGGTCATTTCATTGCTTAAAATTTTTTAAGTAAAAACCTGGATTATTAATATATCTATAGATCGACCATAAAATATCATGAATATTTTATTGCTCTTTGGTGTTTTAACCTAATTAGGGTATTTTAAATTTTTTGGATGGTTTAGATTCAAAGAAAACCCATCCGTTCAAAAGACGAACTTTTTGGAGAGTGCTCAAAAGATGAACTTTTTGCGAAGTTGTGATTTATACTTCGGATGTAAAATTAAAATCTTTATTGTTAGGAATTTATTTTTTTAATATTTTTTATTGTATCCAAATGGGAGGTACTTCCTTATTTACATAAATAACTTAAAGTATTACTTATACATTTTTATGTAAATAAGCTGTGCAGAGTGTAGTGCAGGTGTAGTGCAGTGCAATAATGCAGATGTGCAGTGTGGGCAAGTGCAGTGCAGGCACATGTGTAGAGGTAGTGGGCGCATGTGGGAGAGTGAGGGAGAGAGTGGGCGCATGTGGTAATACACATGCACCTGCCCTCCCATGATGGGCACATGTTCTTTAAGGACTTAGCCAGTTTCGCCCATGCATGTCACTCTACAAGAGGAGAATTTTCCTCTACTTAGTCAATTTTTTACATTTCAGGCCCCAAGGAGGTGGGCGCATGTTACCCTTTCTGACGAGGGATTCCGGCAAGGGACTATGGAGCAAGCGCATGTTACCTCTTGCGTCGCTCTGACATCGTCTGCTGATAAAGTCTCTCTCTATCATTAGGTGAGTGCACTATTTATAGTATGCTAATCGGGTCATGGGTCCAAGCAAATGAAAAATGGCAAGCGCATGTGTTTGGGAGAGGGGGATTGGGCGCATGCCATTAGAGAGTTGGCGTATGACCCCTTGTGTGGGCACATGTGCCCCTTGCAGTGGGCGCATGTGGCCCTTGTCACTTAGTGATTTTTTTAGTTTTCTCCTTTTAAAAGATATGGAGAGGAGCTTATAAGCGCATGTGGTGAGGGTGTGGGCTCATGCCTCCCTTCTTGTACGCATGTCCTCCTTGTGGTGTGCACATGTAGTCCCAGACTTAGAATATTTTTTAAATTTCAGGCTTCGACTGTCCGCTCTAAAGGACAGGTACCTTTTTGGAGGTCGAAGTCACTGACGCCAAAAACACTTTAAGCCTCTCCTCAGGCTGTTGAATAAACGTGTCAAAGTACGGATGATCAATTGTTGTGAATTTTGGTAGTTCCTTCCCAATTTGGATCCTCCTGGTCAGCTCCAAACAGGGGCAAAATACGCTTCAGGGTGCATAGGTAAAAGTATGTATTGTACGGTATTCAAATTCAGGGGTTAAGTATTTTTGGACATTTCAGATCATTTGATGGCAATACGTATGTCCAGATCGGCTCCGAAATAGCAATTGTAGATTTTGGACCCTCCCGGCCAGCTCCAAATAGAGGCAAAACGCACTTCAAGGTGCACAAATGAAAATATGCATTGTACGACATCCAAATTTAGGGGTAAGGGTTTTTAGGCATTCTGGATCATTTTGCGATAATACGCATGTCCAGATCGACTCCGAAACAGCATTCGTAGGTTTCGAACCTGATTGCATGGTTCATTAAGGTTACGGCTATACTGGCACCCGATCGCATTTTTCGGGTGTTTCCTAGGCCTGGAATCAATCCGGATCGTCGCAGATGAACTGTTATGCGTTGTTTTATCATGGGTGAGATTTTGAGCCCCAACAATTGTAACGCCCCGAGATTTTCGACTCTCGTGGATACCGCGACAAGTCGACTTCCCAAATGTTAATTAGAATGCACCAAGGACCAAATCTTCTGCATTCTATTAATTGTTCATTTATTTAATATTTTCAAGCACAGTGACGGAAGATAAGTCATCTTATTCTATTGATTTCTACACTAAGTTATCAACAAACATCCTTAAAATACATCAAATAAAATATTTAATTATTGTCTTCTCAATGAGAGACTTATTAAAATTTTGAAATAAACAATAAATTATCCTAAAAATATATATACAAATAAAATCTCCAATATGCCACCCAACTTCATCATTCGTTGCCTGTGCCGCAAACCTTTGAACATCTCGTCATAGTGCTCGCTTTACTTACTGGATCTTCACCTGGATTATCTGAGATGTGGTTGGATAGCATTAAATGCTATCATAACGGGGAATAACCCTCCAAGACAATCATGATAATAATAACATGGAGATAGTGCAAGTATAATAATTATAATCGACCAAAACATCTAAGAGAAATCTTATTAATGCAATGCATGATATGCATGCTCTGGTTAAGGCACCCTGACTAGAAATCATAATACATGAAGTGTGAGACTCTCTGTTACGACTTCACGCTAGCCACTAGCCATCAGAGGTTTTTGGGACACACAAGTCCATAGTTTTACCCGATCATATGAGAAACGAGACGCTCATGGCCCAAATCTACACGTGACAGTGTACAGGAGAAGTAAGACGCTCTATCCTATTCTCAATTTTGTACACCCACATGGACCCAAGTAAATGCATGACTTTTGTTTCACATTTATTTAAGTGTTTTCACATTTATTTAAGTGTTTTCACATACAATCGTTTTAAATACAACTCAATGGTCACTATGAGGAGTCGCAAGCAACCTAGCATAAGCCGACAACTCGGGATTAGTATCCATAGCACCAACCCTGGCTCATGAGATAACATATACGATTAATGTCTACTCCTTATCCCACTTATAGTCCAACTAAGTCCCACGAATAGCCCTTAATTTCCAACGTGGCCAACCAAAGGAAACATACATATATGACACATTAATCTATTCCAACATCATGTGAATACAAGGATCTTTTGGCAATACTCAACACATAAACATAGTTATGCTAAGATCATCTTTCCAACATGGACACCTCTTATGGGCCCATCTCTCTACAACAACTGATCTCATCAATATGAGGACAATGGTGTACATAAGTGTAATATTCACATGATAATCATCATTCATATGATGTATACATCATCGTAACTATCTGAATCATACATAAATATAAATCAAAGAAATCAATACATGGTTCTCACAATAACATAGAAAAATATACATGCTTTCTCACATATACATCTAAACATGAAATCATAGCGTCACATAATATTATTTCAACATAAATCTAACATTAATCATGGTCTAATATGGATCATAATTCAAGCTTAAGAAACTCAATTAACAATACAGAAAATCTAGAAAATTATATTTTTATCCATGTTGGCTTGAAGGGGAAATCCTCACCTTAGATTAGATCTAGATGGAGGCCATAGAGATTGATTTAGTCACCGGAGAAGCTAAAAGAAGTCTCTTCTACACTCTCTCTCTCTCTCTCTCTCTCTCCCTCCCTCCCTCCCTCTTTCTCTCTCTTTCTTTTCATTCTGTCCAAATTCATGCATGAGGGCTCCCTTGCTGAGAGAAAGCCTTATTTAGGTTAGAAGAGTTAGATTTTAGGGTTAGAAGAGGGTATGCACAGCTACATGTGAGCGGTTTGCAATAGAAAGTGGTTTAAAGCGAGATTTCAAGCTGGATTTGGAAAGCGTATACACAACGAATGAAAAGGAGGTCTTAGACGTGAGCTATGATGGGTATGGACCACAAAATGGACATGGTAGATTTTAAAATGGGGCCCACACGCGAGCAAACGGTCAGTATGAAATTTTAAGGAAAGAAAGGTGATGAAAATAGAAAGTCACAAACGGACGGTTTATCTGACGATCGGACACCTAGGATGGGTTTATATTAGTCCATTTAGATAGGTGGGTTCTACAAACTGAGGCTCCATAGACGTTTAATATATCTCTTGCACAAGAAAAGATTTTAGAGAAAAATCCATAAAATTTTAAAAAACTTAGTTTTGGAGGGGATTCTCTACGTTAGTTAGCTTGGAAGGATCTTCAGAATCCTCTAGAAGCATTCATAGCTTCCCATGCGAAGAGGATTCCCGGATTGAAAGATCCGAGTTTTCAATGGTTGAGAAGGAATGAGAGATCGTATTCGATTCGAGATGAAATGAGAAGATAATTTATAGGAGGGGGTTTTGGAAGGCTAGAAAGCTGATGGATGGTTCAGATCATCAATATGGGGTCCAAATAGTGGATAACAAGGAGGTCAGCGGTGGCAATAGTGGCGTGTGGAGAAAATTTTCGTTTTGGGTCGTGTGATGCACGATCAAACGTGGTTTGATCGTGCACTAAACGTGCATGCGACGCACGTGGGCCCCACCATGATATATATGTAAAATCTACTCCATTCAGTAGGTTGGGAACGTAATTTTGGGGGCTGACACCAAAAATCGTATAAATCTGAGGTCGAGTGGGCCATCTAGGGTCCAATTTCTGATTAGGGCATTTGTAAGATGATTAAAGGGATGAAGTTCGACGTGTACGGGTAAAATATGCTAAACAACTTAATTCTAACGTGTTGCGTCATAATAATCGTTGAAAACTAGCATATTTAAAAATGACAGTTTAACTTAAGTTATCCAATGACATTTTCGTAATTATCTGAAAAATGCACGTTTTGCAAAATCTAACCTTTTTACGTTGTTTATAGGGTCATTCTAAGCAACTTTTGTAAAGGGTTCCTTATTGGATCTCCTACGGATGTCCCGCTATTCATGAATCAAAGAAAACATACGATAATTAATTAAAATAAAATAAAAATAAATTTTCAGAAATTTTCAAATAAATTTTAAAAGTTCAGGGCGTTACAACAATCTTCAATGTGGTCCAAAGGAGTCATTTTAGCTTCGAATTCATAAAGTCTCTCCCTCTCTCTCTCTTTCGGAATGCTCTCTCTTTCATACAAACACACATACACTCATAAGATGGGTCTTTTAACATTCAAAATATGCATAATGTATGATGAATTGGGGTTAGAATATGCCCAATTAGAGCTCAACAAGCACAAACATCTAACACGGTTGGACTCATTGAGCCGCACCTAAAGTGAAACGAATTAGTCATATGGCTCCAAAAGCATGCCGCCGCAACCAAGACGGAAGGATTTGGAGTAATGTGACAAGTCGAAATACTGATACATTCGGTAATATTCCCAAGCTTATCCCATAGAGTTCTGTAATGACTTTTAACGTGTTTGTGCCAGGATATCCATTTCGGTAAATGTATTAGCCATGACCTTGAGGTTCTATCAAGTTCCTAGTAGTTCCAATCTATAGATTCTTAGTTAGATAAAAACGATTCTCCTTTATCGGCCGGAAATAAGGAAGAACATTTTCGAGATTGGGAGTATGAGATGGACGAAACGCATGCCTTAAATAAAAATCTAGAATGGATGATTAGAATTTGGATGCGAAGATTACTTTTGAGCAGGTCGAATCCTGGAGTGGTTATAAGGTTGGAAGGTTGAACTGCAGGAATATAAAAGAGCTTCACTTTCTTTGGAGCCATGGCAATCAATGAAAAAATGTAATTAGGGATTCTTTTTTTTCAACTAGTAAAGGAAGAAAAAGAAGCAGGATGTCAAATGTCTTATATAGGTGAAGCTGCAGGCATTGCATTAATTCCCGCATGATGATAGGTGCAGATTTCAAGAAAAAGCTGATATAAAGATACGGAAAATATTCTCTCCAAAGGATGCGTGGCTGCACGGATCAAAAGGAATGAAAGACATAGATGCCATCGGAAGATTTGGCAAAAGGCATATGATACTTTAATAATTCCACAATACATGTTTCTCATCATCCTTTGCCAGATGACAAGAAACGTGAGGGGGCAATGTTAACACTTAAAAATAGCAGATCAGATCAACAGTGGGGATCAATCCACATGACATTTGAAGCTTGCTCAATACAATGAATAAAGAAGGAATACCACGTATTGTCCCGTCAGCAACAAATAAGGATGTATGTGTGACAGAATTTTCAACAAAGAAAAGCACGATCGGCAAAAAATGGCATGATCAAGTAACCGTTCACAGAACGGTCCAGAAGTGTAATAAGGGATGACAGTTACTTCCTATGATCGGTGAGAGGGGGCTATAAATATTGAGTCAACACAACTTAGGAGACACAACTCAATCAACAATCTCAGATCAACTCTATCTCCAGCGCAACGCTTATGAACTATCCTACCAGTTTTTTAGTGTACATCTACTCTAATGGATCATTAGCTTAGGAGTAGCATAACTTTGTCCCACTCATATGTCAGACTAGTCGGTAGCCTGTAAACAAGTAGTAATAATTCATTCCCATCTGCGCTAAAGAGCCGGATCTGGAAGAAGACTATTAGTTCTTGGGATTAATTGGCCTACGCTCATATGCTGGGTTAATTCTTACTTTCATTAGGCTATAGTTACCAGTGTTAGTGCACTTTTTCGTGACATACTAGTGCACCTTATTTGTCAATTACTTAGGTTAGTGAGTCTAGTGTCGGTTGAGCTTATTGAAGAGGAAGACCGAAGACTCAAGATGGACCTGCTGCATCAAGAAAGAAGAAACAGGTGAAAGTGATGCCTTGGTGAGCCTTTACCTTGAACCTACCCAAAACCTTAACCTCCAGATGACCATGACCAATAGAGATATCTTCAGTCATCTTAGATTGACCTTAGGTGTCCCAAAAGACCACCGAAAGAATGGTGAAGAGGTTGCATGTTCTGCTGCAAAATATAAACCAAGAACAGCAGAAAAACATGCCTAGTCGAGCGCCCGACCTAAAGGGAATCTGTCCAGTGAGTTGGCCAAGTATCCAGATGGTCATTGGGCGCCCGACCACAACTTGTCCAGGCACCCGACCAGTGCAAAAATGTCCAATAGCACTAGACCATTCTGGACTGAATTTCGGACGCCCGACTAAAGTGACCACCGGGCGCCCGACAAGTGAAAGTATGGTCATCGGGCGGCTGACCACTCCTTGTCCGGGCGCCCGACCAACTCAAAATATGACCAGTGCCCAAATTTATTTTATGGACTGGATTTCGGGCGCCCGACCCAGTGTCCATCGGGCGCCTGACCCTGCGTGAATCTGTCCGTTATTTGACCGTTGAGACAAACTTTATAAAAGTGGGGGGTTCGTTTTTAGGATGAAGAGAGGAGTTTTGAGGTAATAGAAGCCACCATTGTTAAAGACCATTAGAGGCTCTTCTCTAAACCCAAAGCACGTCATTCTCCTTGTGTTTCATCACAAGCTTGGGCCATTCAATGGCAATATGAGAATGAACTTGTTCTCTCTTGATTCTTAAGAGTTTAGATACCTTGATCATAGTTAAATCCCTTGTCTAAACACCACCTAGGAGTCCAAATAGGTGTATCCTTCTAGGAAACCCATTTTCTATCATTTGTAGAGGTTTCACCATTTCCTAGCACCTTGGGCATCTCCAATGGAGCATCAAATGTAAGAGAGCTGATCTTGGAGCTGAAGTCTTGGCAAAGCAATGGCATCAAAGATCGGGAGAGCACAAGGGGAGCTGATTCAAGTATGGGAGAGCAAGAAGAAGCAACCCGAAGCGGCACTACAAAGGGGCTTAATCCGACAAGTAAGGTTGTCTTTGTTTAGAGTCCATCCACTTAATTCCCTGTAGGAGTTGAGTGTAAAGTTTTTTTTTTGTCAAACTTGATCTAGGGTCGTTTGCCGATCCTTGGCTCGTTCGCTGAGCCTAAAACTCTAGGGACGTTAGCCGTTCCTTGGCTTGTTTGTCGACCTAAAGACTAGGAGTTGTTTGGCACTCCTTAGCTCGTTGGCCGGGCCTAAATTCAAGGACATTTACCGTTCTTTGGCACGTTTGGCGGGCCTAAACAAGTCTCCAAAGGGAGCCACCAACATGAGTGTGAACGTATAGCTTGGGAGGAACCTATAAACTCCCCGGTTGGGTGGATCCGAGTTAAAATACCTTGGTTGGGAGGAACCAGATTTAAACTCCCTAGTAAATGTCGGTATGCTCAAAGGGGTTGAGTACTTGAACCGGGAGTGGAGTAGACAAGTAGTCAAACCACTATACATACTTGTGTTTATGATTGTATTTGAGCTCATTTCCTATTATGCATTGTGTTTAATTGCTTAATTATGAATGCTTAATTAGGAATGTATGCTATGCACTTGATAGGCACATCCACACACACAAGATGTACTTTCACTCCTCATGTAGACTTGAGCTCATGTTGATCCATCCTCTATAGTCTACTTGTGTTGCTTAGACTAGGTTATTAATTGCCTTAATCATTTGCTAGTCTATTGATTGGACCCACTTAGGCTTGAAAGCCGAAGTGTTCTTGCTTACGTAGTTTAATTTGTTGAATCTGTTAAGTAGGCAAAAATATTTTAAAAGGTCCTAATCACCCCCCCCTCTAGGACTTAGCCATAATTCTAGTTGTTCCTTAAGCTTCCGCATGCGTATGCATAGGGTGTCGTGTTAGACTACCCGACGTAATTTCAACCAGAGCTTATCAATATTCCGCTCGTCAGTGTGCTTCGCTGCTCTTAGCATGGATCTTGGAAGTTCTGCTCTCAATTTACATCTCACAACACCATCCTTATCTATACATGTTCTTCCTTCTTCTTTATCAACTATCTACTACGCTCATATTTATTCAATCATACAACTGTTGCACCTTCGAAAGTGTTTGATGTACAAGGTAAAAATAATCTATAAGCGGAAGAGCCCCAGCCTTTGCAAGTCACTTGGCTTCGTAGCAAGCGCGAGATTGTTGGTCGAATAGACAGTAAACAACTAAAACTGAAACCGCTCCATCTTAGCGCCAGGGATCATCGTGGATTATAGTTTGGATCAAACCCAAATCGATCCTAGCACGCCCATATATAGCAACAAGCTTACACCCGAACATCGCGTGAGTGAAAATCGCACTAACATATAGACATCATTGTCCCAGTGCTTTCTATGTCGTAGTCCACTTAAGCTTTTATTCTGCCTCATTAAAGGGCCCATGACTTAAAATGATCTCACCAAATGGATGGATGGTGATATATCGGGCGCGAATTAGGTGTTACCCCGGGAACAACTTAGTGGGTGTTACCCTAACCATTTGGGGCCTATATTGATGTATGTTTTATGTATAGAAGCCGTCTATCTGCTTTTTCATGCCATTTTAGGATGTGATCCAAAACTCTAATAAGATCCAAATCTCAGATGGATCATACTACTAGAAACAATATGAATAACCATTAAAAATGTTTTGTGGGCCACAAAAGTTTTGGATCAATATGATCTTTGTATTTTCCCTTCATCAAGACCTTAACATTATAAAAAGCTTGGATTGCGAACAAACACCACCAAAACCTTACGATGGGCTCTTTGGAATTTTTAATGGTGGGGCACTCAATCACACTGTTTCAAGTGGTATGGTATACTTGAGATTTGGATCTGCATAATTTTTGAAACCTCATCCTAAAATGAGATTTAGGAACGGATGGACGGATATACAAAATATCATCCATGTTGGTCATACGGTAGGGGTAACACTCACTAACCTGTTCCCGAGGTAACACCTAATTCGCGCCCGTGATGCACATACATTATGGTGGGGCTACAAAACTTGGCGTGGCACGCCACGCAATTGGCTTCCACCCAAGACGGTGCAGCCTTACCGTGGGACCCACCTTGATGTATGTATTCTATATCCATGCCGTCCATCCGTTTTGCCACATCGTTTCAGGGCATGAGCCCGACGACGAAGAAGATCAATTCTCAGGTGGACCATACCATGGGAAATAGTGGTGATTGAGCATTCATGGTTGGGCTTTCAATCACCACTGTTTCCTCTGGTATGGTCCACCTGACAATTGGATCTTCTTCATTGTTGGGGTCATGCCCAAAAATGATCTGAAAAAACGGATGGACGGCGTGGATATAAAATACACTCATCAAGGTGGGGCCCCCGATAATGGCCAAGGCCAGCGCGCACCCAAAGCCGCTTCCTCATAAAACCCACGAACAAAAAAGAACCTCATCATCGCCTCTCCAGTCCAGTCTCTCTCTCTCTCTCTCTCTCTCTCTCTCCAGATCGTCGATCATGGATTCCATCGAGGCTTTGATCGCTCACATTCAAGCGTTTTCAGGCAGCGCAAAGGACCTCAACCATCTCCAAAGCCTCTTGAATCAAGCCGATGAATCTCTTCAATCCCAGGCATCTCGATTGGCTCCTTTCCTAGAGCAGCTCGATCCTTACACCCATTCCTTAGGCTATCTCTATCTTCTGTAAGCTTCTTCTTCTTCTTTATTTCCTTGCTTTGCTTTATTTGTCACACTATCAAGAGTCTTACTGACTCATATTCGAAGTGGGATTCATCGATTTCTTTTGGGTTTGTTGAATTTTGCTTGAATTCTGAGGTTTCTGCGATTTTGGGATAGTCTTGGGCAGTGGGTTTTGGTTGGTTATTGTTTTCACGAAGCGTTCCAGTCATGTAAGAAGTCGGTTTTCTTGTGTTAGGGTCTTGAAGAAAATAGGGAGAGAGTTGCAAGGCAAAAGGTTTTACTGTATCAATATGGAGGAGTAACCTATGTCGCTTATAGTTCTAAAACTCAGTGACTCGACTTCAAACTTTGATGAATAACTTGACGAAATTTGGATCCGAGTCATTAGGAATGTCACTCAGCAGCATGACTCGGTCCTGGCTCGAACAGACTTGTTGGGTCGGCTTGCCAACTCCATCGACTAGAAACAACGTGCTGTAACTCGACCAAGTCACACACCTGATGTTTTACAAAAATTAAAAGACCCCCATGAACTTTCAGAGTCATATGTAAGTGCGTGCTAATAAACGTCCCCTAATAACACTGCTTTCTCTCCTTTTAAATTTCACCACCTCGTTTTTGGACCCATATTTGTTTCACTCCTTCTCTTCCATCTCTTAATGTAAACATCAATAGCATTAACATATGTTATGTAGTCAAACTCTCCCTACTATAACCTAGCAGTCTTTACACATTGATCAATCTATCTTCCCAATTAGAAAAATCAAGTTGGCTTGTATATGAAAGCAACACAGCTACTCTCCCTCCTAGTACCTTGCAGTCTTTCTATATTGATTGATTTGTATTCCCAAGTTGAAAGAAGTCAATCTGGCTTGGATATGAAAGCAACATGGTTACTCTCCCTGTATAACCTTGCAGTCTTTACATATCGATCGATCTATCTTCCCAAGTAGAAAGAAGTCAATCTGGCTTGTAATTGAAAGCGACATAGATAACTTAATAAGATAATTTGGTGGGCTGGCACAATGTTGGTGCCAAATCCTGTACCTCGTTGACATGGAAATTTTTATGGGACTGAACATAATTGTTGTTCTATACTTTTTTGTTGCTTAAAAATGGTGGTTCAAAAAAGGAAACTGCTTCAAGCTCTGCGTGGATGACAAACACACACCTTGCAATACATGTGTACATGCATGCATGCACATACATGAATGCGAATGCATACATGAAACACGCATGTTTCAAGTTTTAGATTTCTGATATTGGAATATTCGCATGAGGCTAGTTAGTATTATCTTCATATCTTTCCATTGTTTGATGAGCTGAGCTTTTGTTGTCTATTTATAATTGGACAGAGAGGCGCACACGTCTGGTCAGATCTTGAGAGAACGAGCTAGCGAGATCACTCTAACTGTTGCCAAATTCATCAATTCCTGCTCGGCGGAACAGATGCGTTTGGCACCAGATAAATGTATGGAACTATATTATTTGATGAATTATAATCACATTTCTGGATTTCTTCTAACTTAATGAAAAAACTTGTAGCTTGCCTTTTCCCTGATATTTTCTCCCTTTACTATTTTCAGTTAGTTCAGCTATCCATAACAAGCTAGAGGATGCCTGCTGACTTTCTTAGCATGTCTTTCTCTTATTGGCAGTTATCTCTGTTTGTAGAAGATTCAAGGAACAACTTTTGTTACTTCAAGTGCCAATTCAGGGAATAGCTCCCATGAGGACGGCCATTCGGAAACTTCAGCTTTCATCTGAACATTTAACTACTCTACACCCAGATTTTCTTCTTCTTTGTCTATTGGCAAAGTGCTACAAAGCTGGTCTGATAATTTTGGATGAGGATATTTTTGAGGTTGATCAGCCAAGGGACTTTTTCCTTTATTGTTATTATGGGTACGCACTTTAATTTTGCAATTATTGCTTAAAAATATCATAGACTTATCATAACGTACCCTTATTCATAGACTTGGAAAAGATTCAATATTGAAACTATGTAAGCTCAATTGTTATGTTCTTCTTATCTGGTTATTATAGTTGATCAACTGCCATATTTCTGTGGTTAGCGAAATATATTACTAGAGCTTCTTGTATCAGTTGACATGTCAATTATGGTTTTGAAGGTCATGTTAAATGATGGACGGTTTGGAGTGAAGTAGGGTTTTCACCATGATAATTTTCAGGGGTGGACTTGGGGGTTACCATTTAATTCCAGAGATACCAGAAACAAAACAGGGTTGTCATTCTTCGTGGGGGGGATAAACTTGAGTCAACCATTTCTAAGTTTCCATGTAACAATTAGGATCTCTAGATATTTGCATGTGCTTATGGTACTAGCATCAACACAATACAATATCAGTGTTGAAATCTTCAAAAGAAAAAATAAATAAATATTGGTTGTGTTGATGGATACTTGTAAGACACTCAAGTGGAGCCTATGCCTGTAGCATAGTAAAGCATCATTGTCTTGAGGTCGTGAGTTCAATACTAACTCACCCAAAACAAGAAAGAAGAAATACTTATTTGCTAGGGTTTAACCATACTTTTGAGATCTTGCTCCTTATACATTCATAAATACATAGTTATGTAAATATTTCTATATGGTTGACCTTATCGTAAGTTATAGCGAGTTCGAGCTCTGTGGGGCCCACATCTTGATGTTAGGCATTTGGAATTATGCATCTGGTGATTCCCCCTCCTAAATGCGGGATGTCCCATAAAATCAATTGTATGTGGAACTTAGGTGGTCGGGAGTCCAGACCATCTAGAACAGTGAGAAATCATGCCTAAAACATCTAAAATCACTTCGTGGGATGCACCTAAGCTTCGGAACTGCTCGAAATTTGGCGGAACCCCTCATCAAGGTGGGGCGCACACAATGCATGGGTTGGATGTCTGAACAATATCTTTGTGGTCCTCTAGGTGGACAGCCACTCTCAACTGTTTCCTGTCATGTGGCCTGCCTAAATCATGGATCAGGTTGGATTTTGGGCTCAAGGCCTAATATGGGGGACGGATCTAGATGATGGATGGGGTGGATGTTTTATACATATCATGGTGGGACCCACAAAGTTTGACCTTACCATTATACACAATAAGGTTGACCTTATCGAACATTTCCCCCATATCATCGTCGTCGTCGTCATCATAATCGTCGTCATTATCATCGTCATCATCATCGCTTTATGCCAAGTAATTGGGGTTGGCTACATGAATCCTTTTCGCCATTCCACTCTATCAAGGACCATATGACCATAGGTAAACATTTCTCCCATATATGTGCATGTACGTGCGTGGTGCATGCGTGTGTTGTTGGGATCATTCTCTCTTTTTATGAATGATCTATGTATCATTTTTTTTCTATTTATGCATCTTGACATAGATATGTGATTTCTAGCACTATGCATGTTCAATCCATTTGGTTAGCTCTTGAGGTTGCAGGGAAGTTCAAATCTCTCAAATAAAAAACTCATTGGTGCCACTACTTGTTCAATCTGTTTCTACAGTGATATTGTGCATTCATGCTAACATGTTATGCAGGCATATCTTTCCCTCCAACATGCCACTTGTGCAGGGCATCCGTATCATGCAAATGGTAGGCCCCACCATGAGGATCACCTTGCACAAAAATCAGGTCTGTCTGCTTGTCAGGTGGGCTGCACCATTGGATTCAATGGACAACTGATGGTTTAACTCAACTTACAGGTTTTGCACTCTAGTCCATCTAATGGGTGGATCAACTTGATTTAAGATAATTGATCTTCATGGTGGGACATACTGCTGGTATGGATGTCCTACACAGGTGGCATGATGGCGGGACAGATCGACCTGCATTACAAGTTAGCATGTTATTGCTTGTAACCGATCAGTTCACCTTCTCCACCCCAATTATTCTCTTCCTGTTTTACTTTGCTCCCTTAGTTTGACCTTATGGAGCATAAAAAAATCATCATGTTGTGTCCAAGTTACCTTACATATTTTTAGATATATAAAAATAATACATTTTCTTTTACACGCTTGATGTGGAGCTGCTCATTTTCTAGTATAATTTTTTACAGTCACCCCTTATGGAAAGAGTTGCTAAACCAAGTTCTCATTTAGCTAAAGTAAGTATGAACGTTTTACCAGTAATGGAGACTCAATGTAGGAGCGTTTTGGCTTATGTTCCTACTAATGTGATTTTTATAATAGCTGGATAGATATTCTTATCAATTGGCAGAAATAAATATTCTTATCAAATGATCTATTTGATGCTGGAATCTTTGTTGAAGATTCAACATTGGTAAGGGTAAAAGTCCAAATAATAAATAATACTTGGAATAGAGAACTGTCAATTTTTTCTTAGTAAGAATACATATATTGAGACATTGACCAATATAGGATTCCGGTACCAACTTAATCGTCAACAGTCAACACTTCCTCCTCTTGCTAAGGCTATAGAATGCCCTTGTGATTTTTTCTTTTTCTTTTTGAATAGTTAGAACTTGGAATATTCTTGTGAATTATGATCATTACCAGGTATATAGGCAATGATTTCAAATCCAGATGTTATTTGTACCATGCCAACTTTACGTTAGGCAAGGTTCTTTTTCTGGGGGTGACAGTAGAAAAGTTGACAGATCAATCACCCTTATTCTCACTCTGTTGAATAGCACATGAGATTTTCAGCTTATATGGCTCTTTGTTTGATGCATACACATACACACACTTGCATGGGGAATGCTACTATGCCACATTCATTGGCACATTAAGATTATGCTGAAGCTTTTAATGCCCTAGCTGATGTGCCCATGAAGGGTTTTTGCATATATATATATATATATATATATATACACCATTGCCATGATTGTTTTAGCCTTTCTCCTAGGAATTTTGGAGTTGGCTTTTAAATAGTAGTTTGGGATGATGTATTTCCTTATATATACATAATCATCATGAACATCTTAGCCTTTCTCCTAACAATTTGGGGTTGGGTTTTAAATACCAGATTGATAAAAAATTGTACAATTGGCTGCTCACTACACATCAACTTTCCTTTGTTATCTTGGCTCTTGGAATGGCCATCGCAGTGATTGCATTGGCACCACCCGTATGACAACACGGTTCCACCCATTATTGACCTCCACTAACTATTACATGCACACCCAAACTGTGAGCAAGCATGACATGGTTATGGAAGGCAGTTGCTAGGAAAACCTCAAAGCATTAAGCACCCAAACCCACACACATTAAAGGTCATGCTGTGGTAGTTGGCTACACAAAATGGCAGGGCCCATTGATGCATGACTACAGTGAATTACCTGAGTAAAACTATTTTTCGTGTTGCTCACAAAGGGGAATTGTGAACAATTGATGTCTAGAGCCAGTAGCACCAGATGTTTTGCCTGTATCATGTAATAAACATAGGCACCCAAGTTGGCTCCAGGCACACAAATGTACCACCATCAGGCTAAAAGTGAAGAAGGACATGCTTAAGTGGTTGGCTAGAGGTAATGGCAGGTAGCCCATTGATGCATGGTTACCAAACACCAATCACCAATCACCAATCACATGCCCAACACTATAAAGCTCAAGTTGTTAATCAGTTCAGTGTGTTAATAGCTAGATGGCAAGGCATTTGGCTACCTTAAGAGTGTGCATGCATGTGATAGATGGAGAGGGAGGGAGGGAGACATTCATGGCTGAATTGATAGTTTGGATCCATTGATTGGATTATCCAAGTGCCTCATGTAACTAGCAGTATTATGAACCATAAAATCCAAAATCTCAGCCCTTAAAA
Organism: Liriodendron chinense; assembly: GCA_003013855.2. Lineage (NCBI taxonomy): Eukaryota > Viridiplantae > Streptophyta > Magnoliopsida > Magnoliales > Magnoliaceae > Liriodendron > Liriodendron chinense. The sequence goes on along the minus strand of ML058480.1, from coordinate 4,294,599 downwards.
TATCCTAATCTCAAATTCTCAATCCTTGATTTGTCCCTTTTAAAAAAAGTAATATGGTGTACTGTATCATTGTGCTTGATTGAGCACTCTAGCTCATATTGTGGGGCATTATTGTAGCGAGCAATATAGCCTGTATTGTAGCACACCCCTTTTTATAGAAAGTCCGTGAAAAATACTACCTTATGCGAGAAAAGAGTCGTGAAAAAAAAGGGAATGGGAGAAAGGTAAAATCGAGAACTTTAGGAACGGAGGTTAGAGGGGATTCATCATTGAGAGGGATGATTCAAATGGGGGAAACAATAGAGGAAAATAAATTCAAAGGGATTTTTAGAGAGCAAGGTAGGGGAGATCGAGGGAGAAGAAAGGAGTCGGGGGGCTTGACGCAGGTCTGTTATAAAGGAGTGGAAAATGTTAGAAGAGAGTCAATTTCATTGGTGTTGTTGGAGCTTCTGACGCTTTTTGTGTTTGGATTCCCCGATAGGTGAGCTCTTGATCAATTTATCCAATGTTTGATCGGGCTAGAAATGTAATGGATATAAAGTATCCCTCGAGATTGAGATACGGGTTGTTATCGAGGATTTGCATTTGTTCGGATGAGCTCGGAGGAAGAGTTGGAAAGGGCTCTCAACTTGCTTCATGGCGAGAGCTTCGGATGGAAGAAGCTCATGGTCCAACGAGCTCGGTTCTGTCTTGATGTGAAGAACATAGAAGGGGAAAGTAAGAAGAAGAGCAGAGAAACAATTATCAAGTAGGGTGCGCCGTCGTCCTACAAGCAGAGCCTGAATCATAATAATAAGCAAGATGCTTCCATTGCTGAGAAAGGTAGTAGTATTGGCTCTTTAGGGACGTAGTTGTGGGGAAGAATCTGGCCAAGCCTTCGCAGGGGAGATTTGTTGGTCAGTTAGAGACTCCAAGGGAGAGAGGCACTCAGGAGTAGATTCACGAGAATGTAGCAGTCCAGGATCCATTTCTCCATCGAAAATCCGATAGCTCTTGGAGAAGAGAAAGCCCCCTGGAGCAATAGTCAACCAAATCTCAAAGTTGGTTTTGATGAAGAAGAGAGAACTTCACTGCGAATCATTGAAGTGAACAAAGGCCATGTTGACGATGTAGTTTGCGAGGAAGAAAATTGAGATGGATGATCTTTCTCAGATGGTGAGTCGATTCTTGATGATATGCTGGAAGATCACAATGAAGATTTACTTGTCGTTAACTCAGAGGGTTGTCTTTTGGAAGATGCTATTGTTTTTACTCTGCGATGTGCCACGAAAGGTGTTAATGACATCCACGACGCATCTCAGACGAGGGTAGTTGAAAGCTCTGCTGATTAGAATGATGATACAAGCGATATTATTTTCTTTGAAGCCCAACTTAGTTGGTCCATATACTTGAGAGAGTGGGAGTTATGATTGGCTTATCGTTCGACACCAGCAAGGAAGATGTTGCCGATTTTATTCAGTTCATCAAAAGCAAAGGAGTTAATAGGCTGCGTGAAGATCAAATTTCGGAAGTAAAAGTCTCCCAAGAGCTAGCGTGAACTTCTAAGCCGTGTTCAATCAACTAGGGTACGTCAAGTAAATCAAGCAGTAAAAGAGGGTAAGATCGGGTACAACAATTGATCAATGTTAATCCTCTTCTGGAATCTCGGAGGTTTGCCCAGGTGAAGAAGGTTTGTAGGAAATTAAATGTTGAGATTATAGCTCTGCAAGAATTAAAGCTCTATATTGTGGATAGAGGTATGTTGATTTGGAATTCAAAATTTTGACTGGGTGGCTTTAGATGCATTTGGCTCAACAAGGATAGTAATCATAGCTTGGAATTCGTAAATTTGGACGATGGAAGACCACTATGTTGGTTCTTATTCAGTTTCTGTTATTCTCTGTGACTGTGTTGGACTTCTGATGGCCTTTTTTAGCAGTTTATGGTCAGATGTGGGTTGAGCTCTCCTCTATTAGGCAGAGATGGGATCTTCCGTGGTGCATTGGAGGTCACTTTGATGTACTGAGATTTTCCTATGAAAAATCTAAAGGAGGTCGGGTTAGTAGCAGTATGTAGAAATTCTCGAATTGGGTCGCTTATCACGACTTGGTCGATCTTACTTTTCGGGGGGGGGGATTGGACTAATAATCAGGCTAACACTATTCTATCGTGTCTTGATAGGTTCATTGTTTCGCAAGATTGGCTTGACAGATTCCCCTTAATAAATCAACGAGGTTTGCCTTGACCAGTTTCGGACCAAACCAATTGTGTTGGAGGTGAGGCTTGAAAATTGAGGAGCAAGAACTTTTGGATTTGAGATGGCTTGGCTTGAAATAGAAGGTTTTAAGTCTTTGACATCAGATTGGTTGTCCTCGTTTAAAGTGGAAGGTTATGCGAGGTTTGGGCTCAGTCGAAAGCTCAAGATGTTAAAAGAAAAAATTAAAACTTGGAAAAAAGAGGTATTGCGGGCATGAGAGGCTGAATATGATTCTATCATGCTTAAGATTCACGATCTTGATATTAAAGAATAACCGAGTCAATTGTTGAATGCAGAAAGGGAAGAAAGGATAGTTCTCTCTATAAAGTACGCCTCTTTTTCTAAAGAGTATGAGATCAAATGACGGTAGCGATCTTGAGCTTTGTGGTTAAAGGATGCTGACAAGAATACATGTTTTTTTCATAGTATGGAAAGTGCTTGAGCCTGGACCAATAGAATTAGCAATTTGGTGGTGGATGGTTCTAGAACTACGAAAAAAGGGCAAATATGTGACTCCATCGTTTGGTTTAACAAAAAATTGCTTTCTTCTGATTCTTGGAGGAGGCCAAGGTTAGATAACCTTGATTATCCCCGCTTATCTATGGAGGATGCAGATTCCCTTGAAAAGCCAATTTTCCAAGATGAAGTGAAAGTCACCCTTGATTGAATGTGTGGAGATAAGGCTCTTGACGCTGATGGTTTTTCAATGTTGTTTTTTTAGAAGTTCTGGTCAACGATTAACAAGGGTGTGATGGATTTCATTTCAGAATTTTTTTGTACAAGCCTCCTTTCCAAAGATCTTGGAGCGACCTTTATCGCCCTTACTCCAAAAATTGAAGGGATGGAATTGTTGAAAGACTTTAGGCCAACTAGCTTTATAGGAAGCCCTTATAAAATTTTAGCCAAAGTCCTTGCTCTAAGGTTTAGCAGTGTGCTCTTTGAGGTGATTTTGGAAAATCAAGGTGCTTTTGTTGCAGGAAGACAAATTTTGGATAGTGTCCTTATAGCTCACGAATGCATTGATCCCAGATACAGGCAATGGAGGAAGGGGTGGTATTCAAGCTCGATATTAAGAAGGCCTGCGATAAGGTTGACTGGAATTTTTTAGATTATATGCTCGAGAGACTTGATTGTGGCACTAAGTGGAGTGGTTGGATACTATCTTGTGTTCAATCTCCTTTTTCCATGTTGATAAATGGGTTGCCAAATAACTTCTTTGAAGCTTCTCATGGCATTAAGCAGGGAGATCCTTTATCCTTATACCTTTTTGTTGTGGTTGGGGTGGTGTTTAGTACGATGCTTCACATAGTTGAGGAAAATGGTTTAATTTTTGGATTCGATGTAACGGACGCAGGGGTGCAGGTTAGTCATCTTCAATATGCGGATGATGTGATTCTTTTTTATGATGCTAACATATCATTGATAGTCAACCTCCGGAAAATTGTTGTGTGCTTTGTAGTGGTTTCAGGTCTAAATGTTAATGTTTCTAAAAGCAAAATGTTGGGAATATGTATGCAACATGAAGAGCTATTGCAGTTGGCAAACATTTTCGGCTGTAAAGGTGTGGCTTTCCCCTCCACTTACGTCGAGTTGCCTCTTTGTATAGGGAAATCGGCAAAGCACTTATGGGACAAGTGATCAAAAGTTGGAAGAGTTGTTCTCTCTCTTTGGGAGGTTGCTTAGTTCTCATTAAAATGGCTCTTTCGAACATGCCAGTTTCCATCTCTTTTCAAATGCCCTAAATCAGTTTTGGAAAGACTTGATAAGCTAAGAAGAGACTTTTCCTGGAAGGGGGTTGAGGAAAAAAGGAAATTTAATTTACTCAATTGGGAAGACGTCTGCGAAACGATTAATGAGGGACGAGCTGGTTTGAAAGATTTGTGTCTTATGAATGTCACTTTTCTTGGAAAGTAGCATTGGAGGTTCGCGTCTGAAGCGGGCAAATTATGGAGGGAAATCCTTGTTTCCAAATATAGCACCCAGACTGGCCATTGGAGCATAAAATCTTCCTCTCTCTATTGGGCTTCTTATGTGTGGAAGGTGATTGTTTCATCTGAGCACATGTTTCGTGAAGGAATCCCTCTCTCTAGGAAGGGGAAATCGTATTCACTTATGGATGGATGTGTGGTGTGGGGACTGTCCATTAAACGAGCTTTTCCTGAGAATAGCTAACTTTGCCACAGGCCGGTTTATTCTCGTTGACTGTTGTTACTCTAAAAGTGCTGGGATAGTGGTTTGGTCTACCCTGCGTCAAAGGAATCTTATGGAAGAGGAACTTGAGGAGCTTATTAGCTTGCTTGACCACTTACATGTTGCATCTTCACATCCCTTCGCCCCAAGAATTAGATGCGATGGTTTGAAGGGGCCATAGCTTGGGTGTCTTATCAGTGTGTTCATTTTATAGAATGATCTCTAAGCTAGCTATTTCGACATCCTATCCTTTCCTCCAATGGTCTCGTGGGGCTCCTCCCAAGGTCGTGGCTTTTGTTTGGTTAGCGGGAATGAAGAGGGTGTTAACTTTCGACCACTTTCAAAATAGATCCCTTATCATTCCCGACATCTGCTTGATGTGCATGGGGGATGCAGAGTTGATTGATCATCTCTTCATTCGTTGTCCTTTTATGCGCAAAGTTTGGGATGCTTTCCTTCTCCTTTCCCACATTTGTTGGGTGATGCCAAAGTTAGTTGACCATCTTTTGTGGGCTTGCACAAAGGAATAGCGGGTAAAACTTAGAAAGCAGTTTGGCAGCTTGTAACAATGGGTATTTTTTGGTTCATATGGAAGGAGTGGAACAGTATTTTCAGGACAAGAAATCTTCATCTGAGAGGGTCATCTATTTAGTGAAATGTGCTGTTTCGGTATGGGCCCCTTATGTTCAAGCAGCTAAGTCTGCTGATCTCTCTCTCTTTTGTTTTCGCAATATTGCTGCGTCGTATTCTTTCCCCACCTTTTTGCGGGTTTCTTAATAAGTTTTCAGTTCTCTCTCTCTCTCTCTCAAAAAAAAAAAAAAAAAAAAAAAAACCTTTGGTGCCTATCTAATACACAGGGCCCACCAGATCAGGACCCACAGATTGGACATTTGGGAGTTGGGACCCACTTTATTGCACTCATCTCTCAATAGTCCTAATTTTTATTATAATGATATGTGTGGTTCTTAATCTTTTTGCACTTAATTGGATGACTGGTGATATTTTTGGGCTGCTGTTATTGATCTTTTCTCATCAGTTGTGGGATGATTTCTCATCATCTCACTATTGTCTTACCTTTCCCTGTTTTGAGTAATGCTAATAAAATTTTTGTTACCATTCAAAAAAAGGATTGGATGCTTCTCTACCTCAATTTCATCACAAATGCTCACCAGAATTTCTTCCTGTTCATAAAAAGGGAGGGTTTTCAGCCTTTAATTGTAATGGAGATTGGCTAGCTACCCTTTACAATATGCATGCATGATGTGCATGTTTGTTGGCCATTCATATTTATTCGACACCTAAGAGCAGATTGACATTATTTCCCATGTGGTATATTGGCAGGGGAATGATAAATATAGGACAAAAGCGGTTCCGGAAAGCCTTGGAATATCTGCACAATGTGAGTTAATAGCAATAAATTTGATTGTTTACCCAACTTTAACTGTCAAATGGTGATAATGAATGTACTTTGTTTTTGCAGGCTGTTACTGCACCAATGACAGTTTTAAATGCTATAGCTGTTGAAGCATATAAAAAATACGTTTTGGTTTCACTTATTCTTACCGGGCAGGTTGGCGCACTTTGTTCTCATCTTCCACTTTCTTGATTATCAATGAGTTTTATTGATGGTAACAAGTGTTTCTAGTTGCATTTGGTTGTATCATGATATTCAGCATCACAATTTAGGCATCAGTCTTAGCATGCTATGGGTGCGTTTATTTCATATAATGTTCAAATTTAAAATGATCTAATGAAGCACTTCGCCGTTTTCAGTAAGTCATAAAATTTGTATGTGATTTTATTGAAAAGAGACAATCTTGAATGGTTTCCTCTGTAATTTGATTTGAACAGTAGCATTTGAGTTAAAGAGATTAAGGATTTTAAAAACAATGTAACCAGCATATTTATTCCTAATTCACAAGGCCTTCAAATTAGTTATTACATTTTATTGTAATTTTTCCCAAATGTTGTTAAAGCTACCGCGATTTTATAAAATTGAATATTTCATGGTTCTCGAGCAGAGGCATACTAAATAAGTGATCGATGAATTTGTCAATGCACAAGACTTTGATGTATTCTGATTGATGAATTTGTAGTGACAGTGGGTTTCGAGAAGTTCAGTTATGATTCACTACATTATTGCGATATAGCCATTTCATTTTGCTCTGCATTTCCTCTTAAATAATGGAATATTGAACTTTCGAGGAAAACATTTGCCAACTATTAACATTTGGAATCTTAGAGATTGATGATTTTGCTGTTTATCTTATTGCTGTTTTTACTTTTCTTGACCAGAGTGATAAATACCACTAAGATTTTGAAACTAAATTGATGTTTTCACGACACGTTGGCACATGACTGGTGGTTGCTAAACACGTATTGGTGGGCTCTGTGCTATTCTTTGCAGCCAACTACTTGAGCATGTTCTTTTCCACTTTTGGTTCAATGGTGGTACATTTGTGTGCCTCATTGCGAAATTGGTGCTCATTTTTATTACCTGATACTGTGGAACACCATGTGTGTATGCCTCATGCTCAGTGCTATATCTCTCAACTGCTCCTCCATGATAACCCTCGTTTGCTAGCTTGCTATTTGTAATGTGCGTGTATAAGTTGGGCTGGGGGTTATTACTGGGTGGGGACTCTGTTGGCATGTGAATATTGTCAATGTGAGCATCAACAGTTCTAGAACCTGGGTAAAGGAGGCAAGGTTGATTTCTATTGGACAGCCAGTCAAAAAGTTTTGCCAATCCATCATTTAAAAGATGGTCTATAGAAAGATAAATGATGATGATGATGTTTGATATTTTCACCATATTATCGAAAGAGCAATATCAGGAGAATATCCTGATATTTTCAAAATGTAGCCACAACCCCAAAATTTAGCCACAACCCCAACAATGGCACGATGATATTGCGGTTTTCCATAAAATATCTTTAAAAATTTCTATCAATGCACCCAAAATTTCTGATTTTCTTGCAAGTTCTTTTCCTGAACCTACCTCATCTTTTCAAAAACCTCTATCTCTTGCTTGCGATCTATCTTTATTTTAACCATTCATTTATATCTATTAATTTATTTTTGTTATTTTTCTGCAATATTTATTGAATATATACTGAAAAAAGCATTGAAATAGACAACTATCCCAAGAAATTACCAGGGAAAGACATTGTTATGAACACTATTTGTCTCTTTGGTTTGTGTTGATTTGGCAAAGGTAGCTATTGTGTCATGTGTTGTTGCTTCTGCTTTTTTAGATGTTAAGAGTGAAATCTAGAGTTTTCATCATGGAATAATGAGCTCTGATTACTGTTGTGTAACTTTTTTCTGAAAGGTTCCTTCTTTCCCAAAATACACTTCTTCTGTGGCTCAGAGGAATTTAAAAAGCAATGCTCAGGTACAGATAAAATTTTTAATTATCTACTTCGTAATTTATTGTTTCGTTGGTGGAGCTAATCTTATGTTGATTTCGTATCCTGTTCTAAGGTTCTGCTTGGCTAGGGGATCTTGCCGAACCGTAACTAAGCCTAATCTCAATTTTGATGGACCACATGTACTCCATATTCATGTCCAAAGCTGTTCCTTTTCCACTTTGTCACTTTTTTTGGAGTTTTGATATAATTAAATAGTTCAAAATTGTGATTAAGCAGAGGAAAGTTCCACTTCTCCAACTAAAATCTGGCATTGAGGGGATGGGCAGCATGCTGGGATCCCCTACCAAAACCTATGTAGCAAGTAGAATGGAGTTGATCTCAATTGCAATGATTGCAGACGCACCAATTGGAAGATCAATTTCCACCCCTTTTAAATGATAACAGAAATTTTGTTAAAAGAATGAAAAGAGTAAGGGAGATGACAAGAAGTCAACAACCCTTAGCTGTTGCTCGGTAGATCCTCGCAAGACCTTGATATCGATGGAATTATAAATGGCCAAAGTCGAGACCTCTTAGCCCATGCCATTACATTTCTGCCAGCGTTAAGGAACCTCTGCTTTCTTAGAATTGTTACAGAATGTCCTGTCCTTCATTCCCCCCCGAAAAGAAAAAAAAAAAAAAAAAGCACAGAGAATTGCAAGAAGAATAGTTTCTACAATTGTTTCATGTTTATGTCAAATATGAAAATAAAGCTCAAGTACTGACATAGAAATTCTATCTTAGATTTAGTTAATTTTTGAAGGGTTATGAATAAATTTTAGCCAGGTAAAAGAATACAAAAACCAACGGGCTACACTTCAAGACGAGCAAACAGCATTCAAATCTAGCTGAAGCCTCCCGGTGGCCCAATTGATAATGTCCCTAAGGACCTTTCTTCGAAACTGATTCTGACTTGTTATAAAAACAGCGCGCGTTATGTTCAACCCACATATTCCAAAAGCCAGCTACCAGAACCAACCTCCACACTGCTGCCCTATCTTTCCCCATTTGGACACCGTGCCAAGCCCACATGAATTGCGATGTTGAAAAGCTTGAGAATGAAATTCCAGAACTGAGAAGCAAAAGGGCAGTGAATAAGAAGGTGATCTGTTGATTTGGCGTTGCTCATGCATAGGAGACAAATGTTTGGTGAAGTGGGAAGAAGTTCAGAAGGCCAAGGAAGTGGGGGGCCTAGGAATTGGCAAGATCCGGGAGAAGAATAGAAGCCTGCTAAGCAAATGGTGGTGGCACTTTGGCAGGGAAAAGGAAGCTTTATGGTGCAAAGTTAAATTAAAGAAATATGGTACGGCAAATAGAGCTGGGCTCTTGGAATCCGGTGGAGCCAAGATCAGAAAGGATACTGTTGGGATGGTGACTGCTCTAGACTGTGGGGGCAAATCCTAAAATGAAGGCTTTAAATTTCCAGTAAACAGCAGGGAACCCACCCTGTTTTGGAAACACAAATTGGTTGACAGTTGCCCTCCAACTGTTAGTTTTTCCTGATTATACAAACAGTAGAGGAAAGACATAATTCGGTGGAGGAATGCAGATGTCTTTTCTGGGGATAATATGTCTTGGAACTTAGTTCTTAGAATGAACTTGAAGGACGAGGAAGTGGAAGATCTGCAGGAACGACTGTCTATTTTAAACAGGGTCAACCTCTCTTCTATGGCGACGATGGAAGAATCTGGAAATGGTTTCAGTCAGGCAAATAAATCCCTTTTCCATCCCGTTCCCAGCAATGCTAAATCCTAGCCCAATGACTGCCGCCCCCCTCCCTCCTAGAGTCTCCACCTTCCTGTGGCTTGCAATTGGTCAAAGGATTCTGACGATCAATAAACTGCATAGCAGTGGCATGATTATCCCAAACAGATGTATAATGTGTAAAGCAAATGAAGTAAATGCTGCCCATCTGCTTCTCCATTGCCCAGTGGTGAAAGAGATATGAACTCCTTTCTTAAAACATTCAATATTTAAATATTTCGTAAAATGTGTAGCAGCCTGTCGTCTAGCAACCACAAGATTTCGTGGAACTTACTACCTTTTGCCATCTGTTGGGAAGTGTGGAAAGAGAGAAACAATTGGCTTTTCAAAGATTCTTGGATCTCCTTAGAAGCTCTAAAAGAGAAGATTAGAGGGTTGATTATCGAATAGAGAATGTGGTCTTCTAAATTCAGGGGTCAGCCAGTCTTGAAGAATTGAGAAATTAATGGTTTAATAGCGGTGGGTAGTGCCTTGTCGATCCTCCATGGTTAAACATTTTGTTTAACATGTTTCCCACGTCCTATAAAAGCCTTTGTCCTTCTTCTGGCACTTTGGCGTTGTCGTATCGATCTTCAGTTCTTTCTTTAATGATATTTCTGTTATTAGCTCAAAAAAAAAAAAAAAAAAAAATGGTGACAAGGCCATGTGAGATAGTGATGTGTCCATTATAATTTCAAATTTTTGGAGGTTTTGTGGGGTCCACTTGGCCTCTTTGGCAACACATCTTATCTCTTAAGCCATGAGATCACACATCCCATAGTGAGCAGTTCTCTAGAAAACTTGAACTTGAAGTGGAACACCCAACAGTCCAAAATTGGATTCTTTTTTTCTTTGAAGGTTTCCAAACTCGGACTAAAAAAATAAAAATACTAAAATACCAAAGTTGAAGGAAATTTGATTTCGTCAATAATACATTTTTTTTTTGTAAAATCATGGTGTCTTGCTTTGAGAAAAGAATTCACATGCATTTTGTTTCACATTCTCTTCTCTCTATTTCTATTTCATTTTTTTCGTGTATGCTTGTCTTTTGTGGTAGTATTCAATTAAGTTTAAGTTGTGAATACAATCGTAAAATGTTTCTTCGTGGCAGCCTTACATTGACTTGGCAAATAGCTATGGTACTGGAAAAATGTCAGAATTAGAGAGCTGTCTTGAGACAAACATGGAGAAATTCAAAAGTGTGAGTTCTCTATCTTGAATTCTGTTTCCTTACTTTTGGATGTTTCTGTATTTTATTGCTTTGATTCTCTATACTTATGTTAATGTATTGATCCCCTTGTCATAGTTTTGCTAGTTCCTCAGCCTTGTTGTCCATGTGGTACTTGCACAGTGCCCCAAAGCTACTTGAGTTTGGCTTTCCCCTTGTGCATAACTTAAGAGTTATGCGCTAGAGCTGGAAAGGATGCTTGGAGAACACAACAGTGGGAAGAACGGAAATATTGCACTAGTGAGGCAAATGTTATAACTTTTAGGAGCAAAGAGTGTGCCAAATGATGGAAGCTCCTCTATATGAGTGTTGTAGCTTTTTTCCACATGATACTCAATAATATTGGTCACCTTTTGCCAAAGCTTGGTAATCAACATGTTTCTGAGCTTCTCTTTGTATAACCAGCCATAGTCATGTGAGATTTAGAGGGTTGCTTTCTGTTGCCAACATGTCAAGGCTTGTTTCCCCAAAGTTTATGTTTGCCACTTGCCTAGGGCATTGCCCACTCTTAAGTATCAATGGAAAAATTTCAATGTAAGAAGTGCCCCTTAGGGCCTGTTTGGTTGCCAGGGAATTCATTCCCTGGTTTTTTTTTATGTTTCCTGGGAATGGTAGAGTTGGCATAGTATTTCTTGATAAATGGCTAAATTTTGTTCGGTTGTTACACTGGCTTTCTTGAGGAAACTTGGGAAAAGTCTAAAATTATGTTTTAATTCCCCAGGTGGTTCATTCTTCAGGAAAAAGTTGGTGCAAATTCTTTTAGGAAAGCTGGGGACAACTAAAAGTGTGAACCCAACTGTTTTGTTATAAAAAACTAGGGAATTTCTAAGCTGAGAAATATAAGAACTAGCAACCAAACATTCCCTTCAATTCGAGAAGATGTGGTTGGATCATGCCTCTTTGGGTGCCATTGGTGGAGTAAGTGAGGATGAAGGGCAACCTACTTTTCATATTAGCCATAATGGGATCCCTTGAATGTACAGGTTCACCTCCCTCTTAGGATGTGGCTTCCTCGACATCCCTTAAGGGCGTGTTTGATTTCCATTTTCACCTTGCAAATACATGCAAATGGATAATGATTAATTACAAGGTATTTTTCCCTCACTTTTTTCAAGATTAACAATCATAGTTTGCTTTTTTACACTAAAATCGAGGAGGGTGCAGATTTCATGTGGGGCCTGCTGTGATACATGTGGCTTATCCATGCCGTCCCATACATTTTGCGAGGTGATTTTAGGGCATGGACCCAAAATTGAGGCAAATCCAAAGCTCAAGTGGACCACGTGACACGAAACAGTAGGTTGAACGCCTACCGTTAAAAACCTTTTACCTACCGTTAAAAACCTTTTACAACCACGATTTCCTGTGGTGTGGGCCACTTAAGCTTTGGATGTGCCTTGTTTTTGGGCTCATGTCCTAAAATGTTCTAATAAAATGAATGGACGGCGTGGATATGTCACAGACATCACAGTGGAGCCCATGAATGTACGTTGCTCCTTTTCAAACGTTTTTTTATCAGGGGGAAATACTCGTTCCTATCAAATGTAGGTCATGGTAAAAATTACCTACTTACATCTATTTACATGCATTTAAATTGGGTAAATGAAAATCAAACAAGCCCTAAGACTATCTTGTTGAGAACAATGTTTGAGGTATTGATAATGTTGGCTGATATTATCGGTATTGCAACACAACAATACCAAAACACCATGAAATACATTCATTTCAGTGTATCGACAATAGTATCGTGAATCACGATATATCACAGTGTATTGACGATATTGTCGATACAATGCAATATTTTTCAAAATATTGTTGACATATATAAGGTTATATCGAAGATACATCCAAATGTATTGTTGATATTATCGATACTGACAGCGATATCAACCCTTCTCATTTTTTATCAAAAAAAAAAAAAATCCAAAAAAATTCTACAAATTCACCATTTTTCTTTTTTCAAGTCTTCCACTTCTAATCCCCTAGGTGAATCCAACAAAGTCCCATTGATTATTTAGAGAAGAAACCGGATTTTTTTTTGCGGTAATCAAGATTGGACAATGGGAGGGCCCAATTTTGAAATGATAAAGTTTTTTATTTTGATTTTTTATTTTATTATTATTTATTTATTTATTTTTATTTTTTGTAAATCACTTGGAATCAATAGAAGTAAGATGAAAATCCATGATTTTGCATGTCTTACATTCTCAATCATGGATTTCAACCTCTGATTTGGGGATTTGGGAAATTGCTTATGTTTTCATAAATGTCTTCTTACATTTATAAATGATATGAATTGATTTTAAATATAATTGCATCACTTCTGTCAGAAAGCGCATAGTTTAGGACCGTATACAAAGAAAACCTATCATGTGAACTTTTTTTTTGTGCTCTTTTTATTTTTAAGTGCGTATTATGTCTTTTTAAATCTCCTAACGTTTCAGTGAAAAAATTCAACCAATTTCCCAATGTTTCTCAAAAACAGTGACACATTACACGATACTACCAATATTTCCCATTAGATACATGATATTTTTCCGTATCCCTATGGTGCGAACCAATAGGGAAAACATTGGTTGTGAAGTGGCTTCCCTACAAGGTTTCCCTTGTCCTCCACCAAGTCGACAATGTTGGTGGTCCCATATTAAGACCCTTGGTTAATTGCTAGCTGAAATGGTTCCATCCTTTTTCTTCTTGGGCATGTAGGACCTACAATTGGATGGCCGGATTAATGTCTTTGAGGATCAAGTGATGCAAACTACACAAAGGGACCTAATTGGGGAGCTGAAACAAGGAAACTGGTGGCCCACTCTAATCGACCATGCATTTGGGAGGGTGAGCCTCTTCACTCCAATTCAATGATGACGATGGCAAGCCGAAGAGTGCGACCATAATCATGTTCTTCCTTTATTCTTCTTCCTTTTTGTTTCTTACGTTCTCTTTTTTATCTCTCTTCCTCTTTTCTTTCATGCTTTTGGGTTTGTTGTGAACAACAACAGAGGGTGTGAGAGAGAAAGGAATATATGGCATAGAGGAAGGGATAGGTGAGATAGGAGAGGGAAGATATGGGTAGAGGTGAGGGAGGTGGCTTGGATGGCCATGGCATGGAGAGGGAGGCCCACTTGGGCATCCCTGTTGGTTTGATGAGGTATGGCTGTAGAGGCATTGAGTTGTGATTTGTGCTTATTTAAATTTATATTATGTTATTACATCATGAACTCATAGAATTAGAACTGGGTGGATGAAGTGAAGGTGTCCCTCTGGAGTTTTATGTGCTCACTAGTTGCCGCATACCAATGAAACTGAAGGGGAAATTTTATAGGACAACTATTAGACCAGCCATGCTTTATGGGGACATAATGTTGGGTAGTTAGGGAACAACTTGTTCATAGGACGAGCATAATAGAAATGAGGATGTTTAGATGGATGAGTGGCAAGACAAGGAAGGATGGAGTTAGGAATGTATGCATTCGGGGGAACTTAGGAGCAGTGTTCGAAATATCGGTATTGCGTTACTTATCGCACCCTTGGGATACGGATACATATCTGTTATTGCATGGGATATATCGGTTGTATCGCGTAATGTATCACGATTGTTGTAAACATGGGAAAACATTGGGAAATTGGTTAAAATTTTCAATGAAACTTCAGTGATTGTTAAAAAAGACATGAATACACACATATAAATCAAAACATTACAAAAAACAAGTGCACTTAATAGGTTTTCTTTGTATGGGGTACTAATCTATGCGTTGTTTAACTGAATTGATGTAAGTATATTCAAAGTCATTTCATATAATTTATAAATGTAAAAAGACGTGCGGGAATACAAGCAATACATTTAAAAGCAAAAGAAGAATCACTAGATCAGGTTACGTACATGTTTGATTTTATGTTTGAACACAAAGATTGCAACCGATTTGCGAGAAATTGGATTTTTTTTTTCTTTTTGTTTTTTAATTTTCTGAAACTCATCTCATCTCCTCCAAATTTTGAAATTGAAGCTCTTTGCATGAAAAATCATGGATTTGTAACAATTTGACACTGATTTAACGTGATTCATAGAAAAAAAGGATCGGAAATCGAAAATGTTCACCAGATCGAACATGTGGGATATATCGCACTACTTGTGTGTTTCATATCGCACAAGTGGGATACAAGATGTATTGTGGGATATATTGGCCAATATTGTCGATATTTAAAACACTGCTTAGGAGTAGAATCAATAGGTAATAAAATGAGGGAAGGTATCTTAGATGATTTGTCCATGTGCATTTAAGACCAAGAATTGCACCGGTTAGGAGTGAGTGAGTTCAAGTTGAAGCTCCAAAAGGGTAAGGGGAAGGCCCAAAAGGATGTCGGTGGAGGTAGCAGGAGAAGATCTGAGGGCCCATGGTTTAATTGATGATATGATCTATGGTAGAGGAGCAGTGTAGCAGGATTTATGTAGCTGACCCCACTTAGTTGGGATAAGGCTTAAATGTTGATGATGCTGATGACATTTTTATTACATCATGAATCATGATGCTGATTATTGACCCGATGTCATATCACGACATAAAGAATCCCAGAGTCAAATGATTAATTTACTAAGCAATAAGCAAGCAGCCTAACCCGACAAACATCATTGTTATCAAGGAGTGTCCTGTTACACTACTGCATATTAAAAAAAATAATCTTGAGTTTTCGCTTTTTAATATTTTCCAACATTTTTAAGTTATCTCTTGATGGCCTATAGGAAAATCCTATATCTTGCTCTATTAAGCATGCCACAACAATGCCTAAGGAAGAAGAAATTGGAGAGTGGTTGCATACCAATTTTTCCACACATGGGATACATGCAAGAAAAGCCCATTAAAGTCAATTATTAACAATGCAACGACTTGAACAACATTTTATGGAGAAGGTAGATGATGAGGACATCAGACCCTTCAAGGTGTATCAACAAAGGAAGAGAGCGCCTCAGGCATCATCTTTGTGGCTAGACGACTGATGGAGAGCATTGAAGGCCCTACATATGTGATTTGGCACGTAGAAGACCCCACAATGGGAAGACACATGTGTAGGAAGAAAGAAGACCCGATTGGATGTCGTCGGGCGCCTGACTGATGGTCATCGGGTACTCGAAATTCACTTGATTTGAAGAGTTACTCTTTGGACAGTTTTGGCTGTCATCGGGCGCCCGACCACTAGTCATCGGGTGTCCGAAATTCATTTGACTTATTAGTTTTGTTGCTGGACTGTTTGGGCTATCATCGGGCGCTCGACGACCGCATGACTTATTTTTTTCTAGTTCGTTTTACTTAAGTATAAGGGGTAGTTTGGACTTTTCCTTTTTTAGTTGGTGTTTATTTAAGGGGTTAAGCCCTAAATGCGAATTTTAGTTGATTATTAAATAAACAAAGCCTTTTGGTTGCCTTCTCTCTGAAATTACGCCTTTTGGATCAATACACTTGTAGAGGCATATTAGTGCGGAAGCTTAGAGAGTAATTAGTATTATGGCTAAGTCGGGGGGGGGGGGCGGCTAAGTTGGTCCAATCACAAGACTAGCATATGGTTTAAGCAATAAGCTAGCTAGTCTAAGCATGCATAGATAATCAAATGATTAAACATATCAACCTCCTAATCTATGCAACCTATGTAGACTAAGAGAGTGGATCAATGAGCTCAAGTCTACACTACTTAGGGAAAGTACATCTTGTGTGTGGATGTGCCTATCTAGTGCCTAGCATACATTCCTATCAAGCATTCATAATTAAACAATTAAACATACAATGCTAAGATAACAATGTGCTCAAATCATTCACAAACACAAGCATGTATAGTGGTTCGACTTTGGGTCTACTCCATTCCCGGTTCAAGTACTTGACCCCATTGAGCACACCGGCATTTACTATCGAAGGTTTTAAATGAGGTTCACCTCTCAACCTTTACATGGAGGTTTTACCGGTTCACCTCTCAACCATAAACGGAGTTTTTGGACAAGGCTAACTCTCAACCCAACGCACGTTCACTTCCGTGTCGGAGGCTCCCCCTTGGAGACTAGTTTAGGCCCGACAGACGTGTTAAAGAACGGCAAACGTCCTTAGATGTTTAGGCCCGACAAACGTGCCAATGATCGGCAAACGACCCTAGTTCGAGTTTGACAAACAAACTCTACACTCAACTCCCACAGGGAATTGAGTGGAAGGACTCTTAATAAGACAACCTTACTTGTCGAATGAGCCCCTTGTTCAGCGTCGCTTCAGGTTTCTTGATCTCCGCTCTCCCATGCTTCAATCAGCTTCCCTTGCTCCCCTGATCGTGTTGCCGCTGCGTTGCCAATGCCTCAGCTCAACTTGATCAATCACCTTGCATGTGATGCCTTTGAATGCCTAAGGTGATAGGAGGGTAGGTTTGAGAACTCTACAACTAATGGGAATGAGTTGCCTAGAGTTGCTCACCTACAAAGATCTCATCTTAGAGCTTTGGACAATGATATGACTATCAAGAAGAATCCAAACTCTAGAGATCAAGAGAGGGTGAAGGTCACCTTCTTCATGAGTTTGGAATGCTTCATTCTTATGTTAAATCACAAGGAAGATGTCTTGCAAGGGTTAGGAATTGAGCATCTAATGGTCTCCAACAATGGTGGCTTCAATCCTCTTAAAATCCTTCTCATTGCCCCTCAAATCAAGCCAAACCTTTAAATAGAAAAGCCCCCAACAGCTATAAACGGCTCTGTCCGATCGGTCGTATTACAAAGGCCAGGACAGAAAACTCGTTGTCTCATTTTGGTCGGTCGCCAACCAGTCAGATGACCGATTGGACAGACCGGCCGACTGGTCGTATGATCGGTCGAATTAAGCCCAGAGACAGAATATTTTTGATATAGCTCGCTATCCAAATTGGGCTTTTTGTCGACCGGTCAGGCATGTATTTCTGTTGCATTATATGTTTCTTTTGACAGCAGAACATGCAACCTCTTAGCCATTGTTTTGGTGATCTTTTGGGACACCTAAGGCCAATCTAAGATGACTAAGGCTATCCTAATGGTCACGGTCATCTAGAGGTTAAAGTTTTAGATAGGTTCAAGGTTAAGGCTTCACCAAGGCATTTCTTTTACCTGTTTTTTCTTCCTTGATGCGGCAGGTCCGTCTTGAGTCTTGAGTCTTGAGTCTTCGTCTTCATTAAGCTCAATCGACACAAGACTCACTGACCTAAGTAATTGACAAATAAGGTGCACTAGTATGCCACAGAAAAGTGCATTAACACTCTCTTCTCTTGGTGGATTCCCCTCTTCTTCCTCAACCTTCTTCTTTCTTCTTCGTTCTTCCAACCTTCTTCTAAGGTAATTCCTGTTCTTCCATCTTTTTTTCTAAACCTATTTTCTTACATTCTCTACAACCCAAATCTGAGATTTGAATCAAAACCCTACTTTCTCAGATTTTCAATTCCCTAATCTAGAAATCCTTTGATCTCCCAGACTAATGCATCCCATTGCACGATTGGATCATAACCATGCAAGATCAGAAGGTTTCATACCTCGCTGGATCCATTCCACGCAATACTTAAAATCCATACTATGTGGTTGTGATGATGGCCCACATTGTTGCATGTGTTCCTTTTGATTTTCTTAAATATGATGGTGAATGTTGAATGTTTAATTGTTATTGATTATGTTATTCTACTGGATTATTTATGATCACATGCATGCATCATTATTGGACCGTCCTGCATCAAATTTTGGTATCAAAGCTTAAGAGTTTTGCATGGTTATCTTAGATTGAGTTATCAAATTGGGGTTTCATGTTAGGTGTGTTTTAGGGATTTTTAAGATTTAGAAACTTTCCAATTTTAGAAAGTTTCCAAATTTGGAAGATTTTCAGATTTGATTCATTCCATCTTGGAAGTGTCAGTCCATCATAGGTATAGAATCATCGCATTCATTCTGTGAGTCGCATAACCCGTAGAGGCAAGTTGGGTAGAACTTTGGTCAAGTCTTTATTTGCATGCCCACGAGAGCTGGAAGAGGTTTCAGACTTCAACCGATCATGAACAATGAACAGTTATCTGAGCAACTTGCTTAATTGATGCAAAAGATAACCGCTATGGATGCGGCCAACAAGAATGAGTTCGCCTGCTTAGGCACCCAGATCACCACTACCATGAATAGACTAGAGCGATTGGAGACATCCCAGAGGGAGAACCCCACTATTGGGGAAGATGCGCAATCTCAAGTGGGAGGAGTGGTTGAAGAACGTGCTCCCACACGTGGAGGTCATGGTGGTCGAGGTCGTGGGGCAGGTCGTGGTGTTGCGCGGGAGGCGCAAGCCACATATGATTATCCAGACCGCTACGATCCTGACAAGCGTGCGATGAAGAACGTGAAGGTGGAAGCCCCAAGTTTTGATGGGCGCCTGGATCTCAAGGCATTCCTTGATTGGTTAGCTAACATGGATCACTACTTTGAGTGGTATGACATGTCAGAAAACTATCAAGTGTGGTTTGCTAAGATGAAACTTGTGGGCCAAGCCAAATTGTTTTGGACTAAACACCGAACGTAAAATTGATAGAGCTGGAAGAGCCTCCATCGCACATTGGGATGAGATGAAGGAGTTGTTGAAAGAGAAATAGCTTCCTCTCTCCTACCGACAGAAGCTCCTTGACTAGTGGCAATCCTTGTGTCAAGGGTCAATGTCGTCACTGATTACACCACTAAGTTCGAGGAATTCATGATGCGATGTGTTATCCATGAGGATCCTTTGGTAATGCTTTCGCGTTTCAAGACTTGCCTTCGATCGGATCTTCAGCGCGAGCTTTTGACTCGGCCCATAATAGACTTGGATGAAGCATACTAAGTTGTGCAAGAGTTGGAACAATAATTGAGAGCTCCTGTCATTTAATGCTTTGAGTCCCGAGACTCTAATACTAGATCTGGTTCCCAGGGAATTAAATCTAACACTGGTAGTCAGCCCAGGGCACATGCGACTGTTCCGCCTAGGCCTAGGAATGATAAGGGCAAAGGTGTCCTTAGTGCTGGTCCCAGTGGAGGGAGTCAAGTGCGATGTTATGAATGTGGGAATGTCTAGTCACATTGCAAATCAATGTCCCACGAAGAACCGTGGAAAAGCCTTAGTTATAGGTGAGTCCCACGAGGGTGCAGATGACCTGGGTGATTGTGAAGTGGAAGAATATCACCCTGAATGGGGAATTAGTGATGACGATGAAGTGGCCGATGAAGTAACGCTTGCAGTTGTCAGGCGTGTGCTAGCTCAGTCTAGGAGTGGTGTTGATTGGTGTTGAAGCACTATCTTCTATACTATCGGCAAGTGTGGAGAGAAGAATTGCAAGGTGATAGTGGACAGTGAAAGTTGTGAAAATGTGATTTTCGCTAATACCTTGTACCGTCTGAAGTTGAAATTCATCCCTCATCCTGACCTGTACAAAGTCTTTTGGGTTAGCAAGACCTCTCTTCCTGTCACCCATCAGTGCTTAGTCCCCATAGAATTCGGGTCATACAAAGAGTCTCTGTGGTGCGACATTATACCCATGGATGTGAGACATATTATCTTGGGTAGGCCGTGGCTATTTGATAATGATGTTATGATCTCTGGCCATTCGAATGCGTGTACCTTCATGCATAATGGCAAAAAGATCAAACTTAATCCAATGCCACCAGAGAACACTTCAGAGAAAAAGAAGGATGAGAAGGCAAGTGAGGAGATCCAAACCTAAGTCTCTTCATATAATCAATGCGAGAGAGTTTGAGAAAGAGACTAGGAAGGATTCGATAGTGTATGCCCTTGTGGCAAGAGAAATTACACCAGAGGTTCCATTAGAGTTACCCCATGAGGTAACTTCGGTTTTGAAGGAATTTATAGATGTATTCCCTGATGATTTACCGAATGAGTTGCCACCTATGCGGGACATTTAACATGCCATTGATCTCATCCCAGGGTCGACTTTACCGAACCTCCTCCACTATAGGATGAACCCTGCAGAGCATGCAGAGTTGACGAGGCAGATTGATGAGCTTCTGCAAAAGGGTTTCATTTAGGAGAGTATGGGCCCGTGTGCCATGCCCGCATTGTTGACGCCAAAGAAAGACGGCACGTGGCACATGTGCGTAGACAGCCGTGCCATAAACAAAATTACAATCAAGTATAGGTTCCCGATACCTAGGCTTGACGACATGCTTGACATGATGGCCAAGTCGTCCATTTTCTCCAAAATTGATCTCAAGAGTGGATATCACCAAATCCGCATACGCCCAGGAGATGAATGGAAGACAGCCTTCAAAACGAAGGATGTGTTGTACGAGTGGATGATCATGCCCTTCAGCTTGACTAATGCGCCCAATACTTTTATGCGGGTGATGACATAAGTCTTGAGACCGTTCATGGGTAAGTTCCTAGTGGTTTATTTTGATGATATTCTTATTTATAGTACCACTAAGGAATCACACCTTGAACACTTGAAGCAGGTCTGTAGCGTCCTTAGAGCTGAAAAGTTATAAGCTAATCTTAAGAAGTGCGCTTTCATGTCCAGTCAAGTCGTATTCAAGCTAATCTTAAGAAGTGCGCTTTCATGTCCAGTCAAGTCGTATTCTTAGGATTTATCGTGTCATTTGAAGGTATGCGTGCAGACCTTGAAAAGGACAAAGCGATAGTCGAGTTGCCAAAACCAAAGAACATTCATGACGTGCGAAGCTTTCACGACTTAGCAACTTTCTATCGTTGGTTCATTAGAGGATTTAGTACAATTATGACTTCCATAACTGAATGCATGAAAAAGGGAGAGTTCGTGTGGATGAAAGCCGCAGTCGAGGCTTTTAGGGAGATTAAGGGCAAAATGGTAGAAGCTCCCATCATGCGCTTACGTGATTTTTCTAAAGTCTTTGAGGTAGTGTGTGACACATCAGGTGTTGGTATAGGTGAGTCTTGAGCCAGGAGGGTCACCCAATAGCCTATTTCAGTGAGAAACTGAATGAGGCAAAGCAGAAGTACTCCACTTATGACAATGAATTTTATGCGGTAGTGCAGTCTCTCAGACATTGGTGTCACTATCTTCTATCGAACAATTCGTCTTGTTTTCAGACCACGAGGCCTTAAGATATTTACATTCCCAAAAGAAACTTAATCCAAGCATGCGAAATGGGTTACGTTTCTTCAGGAATATTCGTTTGTCCTGAAACATAAGGCCGGGGTCGAAAATAAACCAGTAGATGCCCTTAGTAAAAGAGTGGCGTTGCTCAATTCCTTGAGTGTAGATGTAGTCGGTTTTGAGCAATTGAAGGATGAGTATCCCATATGTCCTGATTTTGGGAATACTTATACGTCACTCTATAGTGACTAGCGTAGCATGAGCGATTATGTTCTTAAAGATGGTTTCCTTTTTAAAGGAGATCGCCTTTGTATTCCCCGTATGTCCCTTTGTGAATTCCTCGTTTGAGAGCTTCATTCAGGAGGGATAGCTGGCCACTTTGGTCGAGACAAGACCATTGCCCTCGTTGAGGATCGTTTTTATTGGAGAAGTCTCAAGCGAGATGTAGCCAAAATTTTAGGGCAGTGTCGTACATGTCAACTAGCAAAGTAGCAAAAGCAAAACACTGGGCTATATACGCCATTGCCAGTGCCACATGCTCTATGTCAAGACATTAGTATGGATTTCGTGCTAGGGTTTCCCAAGACGATAAAAAAACAAAATTCCATTTTTGTTGCGGTGGATCGTTTTTCTAAGATGGCGTATTTCCTTTAATGTTCGAAAACGTCAGATGAGTCTAATATTTCTCAAGTCTTTTTTGATGGTGTGGTGTCTCCATGGTTTGCCTAAGACTATAGTGTCTGACCATAATGTCAGATTTACCAGTTACTTTTGGAAAACACTATGGCACATGATGGGTACTCGTTTACAATTTTCTATTGCATATCACCCTCAAACAGATGGCCAAATTGAGGTGGTGAATAGAAGTTTTGGTAACCTATTACGGTGTCTAGTGGGTAAGCATGTTAAGACTTGGGACTTGGTACTACCTATAACTGAGTTTGGTTATAATGGTTCTGTCAACAGGTCGACAAAAATAAGTCCTTTTGAAATTGTCAGTGGTTATAAGCCAAGAATGCCTATAGATCTTTTACCCATGTTTGTCATCCAAAGGTCTTCGGAGTCCGCCGATGCATTTGCACAACACATTCATGAGTTGCATACATATATTAGACAACAGATTAATAGTAGCAATCGTAGTTATAAACGTTCAGCTGACTTGCATTGTAAGTTACAAGAATTTCAGGAAGGAGACTGTAATAGTGAGGATAAGGCCAGGGCGGTTTTCTCAGGGTACCGCTAAGAAATTACAAGCTCGTAGTGCTGAACCATTCAAAATATTGTAAAGAGTTGGGTCCAATGCGTATAGGATAGACCTTCCATCTGAACTGTGCATTAATCCAACGTTTAATGTGGAATATCTATTCCTTCCTCACAATCCTACCATTGATACTTCTTCTCTTTCATGGCCATATTTTGAGTTTGCTTCATAACCCACTCCACCCCTTCCCTCACCAGTTGAATATAAGGAAGAAGTTGAAGGGATTGTGGATGAAGAGAGTTTCCACGAGAGATGGCGGTTTCTAGAGATACTTTGTAAAATGGAAGAACAAACCACCATCTGACTCTACATGGTTAACAGAGGCGGAATTGCAAAGGATTGATCCAGACTTGTTAGAGAGTCGCAAGTGTTTTATCTCGTCGGAGTCGAGTTTTTCTCACCCGAGGGGAGTTGATGAGGACATTTGACCCTTCAAGGTGTATCAACGAAGGAAGCGAGCGCCTCAGGCATCATCTTTGTGGCTAGATGACTGATGGAGAGCATTGAAGGCCCTAGACATGTGATTTGGCATATAGAAGACCCCACAATGGGAAGACACGTGTAGGAAGAAAGAAGACCCAACTAGATGTCGCCGGGCACTTGAAATTCACCTGATTTGAAGAGGTTACTCTCTGGACAGTTTTGGTTATCATCGGGCGCCCGACCATTGGTCATCGGGCGCCCGAAATTCATTTGACTTATTAGTTTTGTTGCTGGACTGTTTGGGCTATTATCAGGCGCTCGACCGATTGGTCATCGGGCGCTTGACGATTGCGCAAGTTATTTTTTTCTAGTTCGTTTTACTTAAGTATAAGGGGTAGTTTGGACCTTTTCCTTTCTTAGTTAGTGTTTATTTAAGGGGTTAAGCCCTAAACACAAATTTTAGTTGATTATTGAATAAACAAAGCCTTTAGGTTGCCTCCTCTCGTCTCTTGGTGGATTCCTCTCTTCTTTTTTAACCTTCTTCTTCTTTCTTTTTTCTTCTTCCTTCTTCCAACCTTCTTCTAAGGTAATTCCTATTCTTCCTTCTTTCTTCTAAACGTATTTTCTTACATTCGCTACAACCTAAATCTGAGATTTGAATCAAAACATTACTTTCTCAGATTTTCAATTCCCCTAATCTGAGAAATCTTTTGATCTCTCGGACTAGTGAATCCCATTGCATGATTGGATCATAACAATGAAAGATCGGAAGGTTTCATCCCTCGCCAGATCCATTCCACGCAATACTTGAAATCCATACTACGTGGTTGTGATGATAGTCCACATTGTTGCATGTGTTCCTTCTGATTTTCTTAACTATGATGGTGAATGTTGAATGTTTAATTGTTGTTGCTTATGTTATTCCGCTGGATTATCTATGATCACATGCATGCATCATAATTGGACCGTCCTGCATCAGTAGATCAATCGTAGCTATGAGCAGAAAAATACCCAAAATCCCATTAGGTTCCTAGAATAAGTAGTGAGATCATGGGAGTTACCCATTGTTACCTTACAACTTACTCTTTAGGGAGAGATTATGCTGAGTTAGTATGGTGTGATGTTGTCCCAATAAGAGCTTTTCACCTCCTACTTGTTTGACAGTGGATGTTTGATTGTCACATGCAATATTATGGGTTCAGTGATACCTACAATCTGTTTTTTGAAAGGTGACAAATGTTATTGCTTAGAGCAAAAGCTTAAAAGATACAAAATGATTTACATAATAGGAGACACCATTTGTACTGGCCAAACCCGCTTTATACAAGAAGCCCACCCTATGATATCCATTTTTAACCTCCTATATACATCTTCCTTAGATCCTTTATTTTTTTTAAATCCTTGATATTCATCTCCCTCCATATTTTTTTTTGAACTGTGATCATTTTATTGAGCAGAGGCCAAAGCCTAAAGAATTTCAAAAGAGTAAAATATAAAAAGAAAATATAAACTTTTATTACTCAACTTTTCTCCCCTAACCATTCATCCTCCCAAAACCTAATGTCCTTTCCATTTCATAAGGAAAATCCCATCCCTCACCAAACCTCATTTTTCAACGAAGCCATCGATTTCCAAAGAAACGATGCCATATGCAACGATGAAGGCCTTATCCATCTATTTCCTTCTGGTACCTCATATTTCCTAACCACCACTTATTTCCAAAGGCTACCCTCTTCCACCCCAAAGCTCTAGCTCCACTTGCCTAATAATGTTAAATTCATCACCCCAAGCACCTTAGACCGGCTCCACCCTTTATCCCATGGCTTGCATACATACTCCTACTTCAAACGACGAAATTTGTGCATTCTTTTGCTCCCTTCCATAAGAAATCCCACTTAATTTTTTCCAATTTATCTAGTACTGGCTTCGGACGCTTGAAAGTGGACATGAAATAAATTGGTAGGTTAGACATTGTTGCCTTGATTAACGTCAACGTTCCTCCCAAAGGCAAGTGCCTACTCTTCCAACTTGATCGCTTCATTTCAAATCTCTCTAGAACTTTATCTCACAGATGTTTAGCCAACTTACCTATATATAATGGTAAACTGAGGTATGTAGACAAAAAAGAACCCTCCCTACTCCCAAAGACCCTAGCGAATTTTCCATCCTCTTCCATTGATATAGTCACCCCTAATAACTAACTTTTACTAATATTTTACCATGAACTCTGATACCACCTCAAAACATACTATCATCGTTTGAAGATAATCCACTTTTGATTCATCAGCCTAGCACAAGAGCAACGTGTCATCTACATATTGTAAACGTGATATCTGAAACTTTGAATTGTCAACCATAAATCCTTTCACTAAACCCGCCACCACTCTATCAATCATCTTATCCTTTCACTAAACCCGCCACCACTCTATCAATCATCTTGCTCAAAGCCTCCATCACCACCACAAAAAAATTATGGCAAAAGTGGATCTCCTTGTTGCAACCCTCTAGAAGTTGGAACCATTAGTAGAGCTGTTTACTAAAATCGAAAATTTTGCCGATTTAACACAAACACAAATCCAAGACCGCCACTTCTCCCTCCACCTCAATTGGCCCAACATATAATCAAGTAAATCCCAATCCACATGATCATAAGCTTTTTCAATATCTAATTTGCAAATAACCCCCTTCATACCTTTTCTATTGCAAGAATTTATACATTCATGAGCTATCAACGCACCATCCATCATCTACCTTCCTATCACAAAAGCCCCTTGTGACTTGGAAATCACTTCTCCGATAATCGCTCAAAATCTGGATGCCAACATTTTTTCTAATATCTTTCGAGGACCCCCTAAAAGACTGATGGGCCCTTATTTTTTCATAATTAATGTGATAAATGTAGCCCCTAACTCCGCTGCTAGAAAACCCTTCTCATAGAATTCATTTATATAATCTATCACATCTGACTTAACTAACTCCCAGCATTCGTATTGTCGACGAAATGTTAATATTATCGCCGATAATATCGGTGTCACTAGACTAGCGACACCGAGACCCATTTTTTCGTTTCTCTCGGGATTATCGACGAAATATCAGCGATATCGTCGATAATTTGGGATTATTGCACAGGATTGGGGAAAAAAATCGGAAGATCACTTGGATTTCACTATTTTTGTAAATACGTGAGAATTATCTCGTACCTGATTGATTGGAACACATAACTTGGAAGAAGGCCTTGATTGAGAGCGCCAATCTTTGAACATTGCATAGCTATCTTTCGATTTTTCGGCGAATGCCTCGATCGACAAAGGTAAGAAAAACCTTAAATTTCCCTTTCCTTTTTCGATTAGAAGCTCGAAATTTCTGCGAAAAATCAAGGATTTTGGGAATTTCCTCTCGATTTGGGAATGATTTAAGGTTTTGAAGCCCTCCCTCAAAAACCCCTCTTTATTCGGAGAGAATCCCCTTCACGAACTAAATTTCAGGATTTTTTTTTTTTGTTTTTACTTGGAGCACGGGATGCAAATTAGCTGCGGATGACTTTAGTAGCGAGATCTCGCTACTGTCACCAAGTTCTGTGGGCCCCACTATGAGATATCTGTTATATTGATATGGTCCATCCATTTGGCAAGATCATTTTATGCTATGAGCCCAAAAATGAGGCGTCGCAAAAGCTCAAGTGGACCCCACCATAGATAACAATTGGGACAGTGACGCCCACCGTTGAAATCTTCCTAGGGCCCACCATGATGCTTATTTGAGATCTAACCTGTTCATAAGTTCCCACAGACATGGACGAAGGGAAAAACATGAATATCGGTTTGATTGAAACTTCTGCGGTCCCCATGAAGTTTTTAATGGTAGGCGTTCAATCCCCACTGTTTTCTGTGGTGGGATCCAGATGAGCTTTGGATCTGCCTCATTCTTTGGCTCATGTCATAAAATGATCTCTCCAAATGGATGGACGGTTTAGATATAACACATACATCATGGTGGGGTCCACAGAACTTTGTCATGTTCGTAGCTAATCCGTGTCACGCTTTTTTTTTTCGCACCGAGTAAATTCTCTTGGGCCCACCATGAATGAATGTGGTTTATCCATGCCGTCCATCCATTTTCCAGCTCATTTTAGGGGTTAATCCCAAAATTTAAGCATATCCAAAGCTCAAATTGACCACACCAAAGGAAACAATGAGAATAATGATTCCACCGTTGAAACCTTCCTAGGGCCCACAGTGATGTTTATTTGTCATCAAAACTGTTCATAAAATCATACAACCATGGATGAAGATAAAACATAAAAAATCAGCTTGATCCAAAACTTCTGTGGCCCCCAAGAATTTTTCAATGGTATACGTCCAGTTCACACTTTCTTGTGGTGTGGTCCACTTGAGGTTTGGATATGCTTCACTTTTTTTACATGAAGCCCTAAAATTCTAGGGTAAAATGGATGGACGAAGTGGATAAAGTACATAGATCATGGTGGGCCCCACATAGTGTTCTCAATACGCTGCATATTGAGTTACTTAGTACTCAAATCCTCTTCCCAATGAAGTCGTGCGTGTGCAACTTGTTTCCATGGCTTGGCGCTCAATGGGGCCACTGTAACGTTTTTCTGCCATCTAACCTCTTGATTAGGTCACACAGACCTGGATGAAGCGAAAACACAACTACCAGCTTGATCAAAAACTTTCATGGCCCATAAAAAGGTTTTTAATGGTGGGATTCAATCTCTACTGTTTCCTTTGGTGTGGTCCACTTGAGATTTGAATCTACCTTATTTTTGGGACCATGTACTAAAATGACGTTTTAAAACGGATGAATGGGGTGGTTTTGTCACAATGATAAAATTGGACCCCACACAGTAAGGGTAGGCGGGTAACATGGGTGCCTCGCTCCACCAAGTGCGTGGGATTGCTGATTGTGGGGTCACCTAGATGTATGCGACTGCGTCTATGCCATCCATCTATATTGAAAACTCATTTTAGGGCATGATCCAAAAATTGAAGGAGATCCAAATCTCAAATGGACCATAGTATAGAAAACAATGGTAATTAACCATTAAAAACTTCTCGTGGGCCACAAAAACTTTGGATCAACGTGATATTTATGTGGTCTCTTCATATAGGTCTTTGTAACCTTACCAACAAGTTGGATGGCAAATAAACATTTTAGTGGACTCCATGAAGTTTCTTACGGCAACCCATGCTTTTTGGTCCGATTAAATGAAGACTTATGTGCATATTTTTTTTTTTTTGTAATCTTTTAATTCTTGAATATGCAAATATGTGTATTTAGGCATATCCTGAAGTTTCATGGAAAAATTCCACCGTTTCCCCATGTTTCCCCCCTTTCTCAGCATTTCCAGTTATCGGCGATAACGATATTATTATATCTTTCTCTCGCCAGCGAAACTCGTAGCGATACCGACAACTCGAACACTACTAACTCCCAAAACTATTTATAAAACACAATTGGATAACCATTCGGACCGAGGGCTTTATCACTCCCCAAGTCAGAAGCTGCTTCCTCCATTTCCTTTTCTAAGAAATCTTTTTTCTAGTGAGTCCACCACCTCCTTAAAAATAGAACTGAAAGGAAGATTATTGAGTGTATGTCTCTCCCATTCTTCGCTCCTTGTGGAGGTTTACTATCGATACACACACCCTAGCTTTACTTTCAAATCTTTCCCCCTCCACCACAACACACTTAATTTTGTTAGCTCTAGCTTGAGCACGAGCCAAGGCATGAAAAAAATTTGTGTTCCTATCTCCCACTTTCAACCAAAGTGCCCATGGTTGTTGTCTCCATTTGATTTCTTCCTCTCTTAATCTAGCATTATACCTAGTCATATGAATTTCCCTCCATGCTCTTTCTTCATTCGTGTCAAATGATCACTTTCTCTAAAAGCTTGAGCTGTTAGATGATGGTGTATCAATGCATATTGAGGGACTTTAACACTCCAACACTCCCTCGCACGTGTGGGGTGAAACTTCGCACGGGAACATACTGGGCAAGGGTGGAGGGACACTCACACCATAAACAGGCCGGGCTTGATTTTCCTAGCCCCTCGTGGGAGATTACCGAGGCATATTTGTTGCTCCCGGGATTCGAACACTTAACCTTCCACTTTGGAACGTAGATTGCATCCTACCCCCTCTTGTCTCCAGCTGGGAACGGGCAGGAGCTCCGAGTGGCCACCGTGATGTATGGGTTTTTTCCATACTGTCCATCCATGTCTCTGTATCATTTCAGGGTATTGGCCCAAAAATTAGGCAGATCCAAGACAGGTGGACCACACAATGGGGATTAAATTTTCACCATTGAAAACTTTTTGGCGGCCACAAAAGTTTTGGATCGAGCTGATATTTGTGTTTTCTCTTCATCCAGGTCTATGTAACTTTATGAACAGGTTGGATGGAAAATAAGCATCACGATGGGCCCTTGAAAAGTTTCAACGGTGAGAATCATTACCAACATTGCTTCCTGTGGTGTGGTCTACTTGAGCTTTGGATTTACCTAAAATTTGGTCCTATGTCATAAAATGGCATGGTAAAATGGATGGATGGTATGGATAAAACCCATACATCACAATGGCCACTCAAAGCTCCTGCCCGTTCCTAGCCGGAGACGGGCAGGGTTAGGACGCAATCCGCGTCCTGCACTTTGATACCATGTCAAATGACCACTTTCTCTAAAAGCTCGAGCTGTTAGAAGATGGTGTATCAATGTATATCGAGGGACTTTTAACACTCCAACAATTTGATAGCTCACCTCCCTCTTCTTTGACATCAAGCACCTGAATATCTTGCAAAATTTTCAATGATTCCTCTTCTCAACTCCCTAAAACCTCTTTTTTTCCACAGATTTATCTTAACTTTTAGAAGCTTTAATTTCTAAAACAAAGCAAAACTTGCCTCACCCCCAACTGAGAAGGAAGACCACCACTCTTTCACCCTTTCCAGAAATCCCTCCACCTCTAGCTACACAAGCTTGAATCTAAAAGGACGGGGACCCTAATCCTCCTCATCCACCTCTAATATAATCAGCAATGATCAGATATTGGCCTCAGCAAACCTCTTTGATGCACCTTTGGGAACTTTTTGACCCAATCCAATGAAGGCAAAAAACAATTCAACTTCAACTTGATTACTGTAGATTGCCTATTGGTCCATGTGTATTTCACCTCACCCATCGGTAAACCTATCATTTCATTTTTTATCATCAATTTTGAATAACTTCTCATACTACGAGTTATCTGACTTCCACTTGATTTCTCATACCATTTCATTTTTACCCTTATCGAAGCTGAATACCATCAGTTTCCCTTCTGTACCTGTATATTCCCTACTTATCTTTCCTTGATATTGCAACTTCACAAAACTTGATTTCTTTCACTAATGACTATCAATCTTGATGATTCAAGCTTCATCCTTTCGGAACGGATAGCTTACGCTACTAGCTCATCATCAAGATTGATGGGTAATTTGAATGGATCCATTTCTGTAGATGCTAGAGTTACTGCCCTGGAAAGTAATTCGTGAGAGAGAATTGAACAAGGTCCATACACTGCAACTCAACTTATTTTGATAAATTTGCAAATATCAAGATTGACCATTCATTCTTTTGGAATGGATGAGCTGTGTTATTAGCTCGCTTTTGAAATTTGATGGTTACTCGGATCCATTTCAATTCCTTTGCAATGTTTTGAGGGTTGATATTGCACATGGCATTGCCTCTTTAAGCAGGAGAAATATTGTAGATTGCATAAAGCATCACAACCTGAGGGAAACTTTAGGAAAGTGGTGGAATTTTTAGTGAAACATCATGAGATGTTAAGGCACACTCAAAATGTTAAAAAGTCACATAGTAGCATTCCATCGTTTAGGAGACGATTATCCAATGTTGTCGACTGCATATCAGTGTTATCAAAATCGTATGATTTACAATATGAATCGTATAATTCATATCATATCGTATGGGTGTACGATTCTCGTGCACCCAAATCGCAAATCTTAAATAATCGTACGATTATCGTATGAATCGTATTGAATTGTACGATAATCTTATCGAATCGTATGAATCGTAAGATAATTTTGGAATTCTGCTTGCACTATATTCCTCACCTGTATTTCTGCCTGCACTGCACTGCACACCTGCCCTGGATACCTTATTTTTACTTTTAAGTTATGTAAATAAGGAAGTACCCCCAATTTGGATTCAATAAAAAAAAACTAAAAAAAATCAAATTCCCAATAATAAAGATTTCAATTTTCCATTCCAAGTACAAATCGTGAATTTTTGACATTCCATGAAAAGTTCGTCTTTGGAACGGTGGGGTTTTCTTTAAATCTAAACCATTTATAAATTCTAATATATCAAAATTAGGCTAAAACAACGAAGATCGGTAAATTATTCATGATAGTTATGTCAATTTATGAGTGGATTAATAATTCAGGGTTTTACTCAAACTCTATAGACATAGCGATATGACCATATCATCTTTTTAATGCCTATTCATACAAATAGGTCTATGATTTGACAACTCTCTACCATTAAAATATCCTATTTTTTCGTTTGGGGATTTTGATATTCAAAAACCCAAAATAAAGAAATCTAGATATCTTTTGATTCACAATGGAATCAAATGTCATTTTTCTAACATAATTCTACACTCGAGAAAGGTACAAAACAAAAAATTTAATAACTCTTAGCACATCTTTTTTAGGGTTACTTTTTAAATTATTACAACAGAATAATACATTTATACATAGATATGTTATACATCATACATTATAATTTATACATACAATTGATACTACATTAATGTCATGGTTAAATTGTGTTTTTAACATATTCATAAGAAAATGGATTGATTGATATGTTTTTTAATTTTTCTTATCTATGCATAATTGTTTTGTATTTTTTATGATATTTTTATGAAAATCTAAAAAAATCTTATGATTTACGATAGGATTCAGACAAGAAAACGATTTACGATTTGACAACATTGCCGCATGTTAAAATTTTTTTTTTTCGAATTTTTTTTTAAAAACTTACAAATAGGAAAAAATTTAGAAAAAATGAAAAAAATATAAGAAAATAGGGGGAGCTTTTCTAACTCCTAAGTTAATAGATAATACAAATAAATAACTAATTATACTATACATTGTAATATGTTTAGTTAATAATTATACACTTAGTAACTACAGTAGAGTAGTCTACAGTATACTAAGTAAGAAGTAAGAACTATGAGTCTAAGAAGTAACAAGTAAGAACTAAGAACTAAGAAATAACAATTAACAAAACTAAGACAAAATGAAGAAATGCTATATAATTTATTAATTGTAGAAAATGAAAATATAATTTAGAAATTACAAGTCTAGGTAATAAATATTAAATAGTAAATGCTATATATATTGATCTATTTGCCATTGTGGCAATTGATCACCACCACCACCACCATCGCAATCATTGTCGTCGTCATCCGAGTTGTCTCCTTCTTCCACATACATTCTTCTTCTTCTTCTTTTGTTTCTTCATCATCTGTACGTACTAATACTTCATCAACATCCAACGGTGACTCTTCAGCTTGATCATTATCTCATCCTTCTTCTATCTCCTCAATCTCTTCCACGGGTTGACTGCTACTACTTGCCCCCCCTCCTTCGTCTTCGAGTGGTAGTTTCTCTAGGTGTCAATCCGCATGCGGCATCTTCAACCTGCGCCCATGTCAGGTCCTCACCAGCAAAGACTGACTCATCCGTCTCTACGAGCCACTCGCTTTCTGCCTCCAACTCATCCAAGCAGATAGGGTCATAGAAACCAGGCTTTTCTTTCCTAGTTTGGAACCGTTCTTGTAATTTCTGATTGTCTTGGACGAAGACCAAGTTGTTGAGCTTTTTTTGCTTAAGGCACTTTCTTTTCTTGGTGTGAATCTGTATGGAAGAAAGTGCATTTGGCATTAGCTTTACAATTATCCCAATTCCCAAACTGTAATTCTCTAACATACTAAGTTACTAACATTAACATATTAACATCAACACATCAACATTTTCATTTTTTTTGAAACTTACTGCCTTGAACGTACTCCAATTGCGCTTGCAACCGCTAACAGAACACGTGAGTCCAAGAATTCTCATGGCCAACTTCTTTAAAGCTGGATCCTTCCTGTTCGGGTCTACTCCATAGAAAGCCCACCACTCGGCTGAGAAAAAACAATTTAAGTAGGTTAGACTTTACTTTATAGATTACTAGATTGGAAAAAAACTATTTGTAAGTGATATTTTCATACTACTTACTGGGCATTTTCATTGTCCGATGCCTGACGATGATCTCCCTTGATAATATACCATTACTCTTTATATAAAAGTCCAGTAGAGCTGAGATCCTGTCCTGTTCTTCTCTATCTAGAACCATTCTTTTCAACACATCAATAAATCCAGCCATATGTACTTTAAGTGATGCAACTGGATTGGGAGGAGAATAAACAGGCCGGGTTAAGGATGTAGGCAGCCGAATACAATGAAGATGACATTTGGTTTCCCCATTTTTTATCTATAATATTTAAAATGGGCTTGTAATCATGCTTTCTATAGTTAAAATGGTCCATGATCTTAACTTTCGCCATCTCAATTGCATCACAAATGTAACCCATTGCCAACTTCTCATCCCCATACACTAATCGCAACACAGTGACTAAGGGTTCAAATGCTTTTAGCGCCTTTACCACTTGTGTTCGAAAATTTTGTGAAAGGATTGTTTGTTGAACTTGTTTCCCTTCAGCCTTCTTTGACCAAGGTCCACTTGTAAAATCTGCCGACACTACAAAACTTCTAGGTTAAGTTTTTTTTTTTTTTTGGAAGTTAATCTTTGTAGTGTTAAGAAGGCTATAGCGAAACGGGTGACTGTTGGACATAGCAAGTTACCCCCAATGTGTTTTCTCATTCGACCGAGAAGAAGGGCGTGTTTGTACATAAAGACCGTGATTCTTCTTGCCCTTACAATCACTCGTAAAAATAACCTATCTGTATCTTCTAACATCATATCAATACAATGGGCTGCACAAGGGGTCCAAATAAACGACGCCTCTTTTTCATAAGTAGACGACCGACGGCTACATATGAGGCTGCGTTGTCTGTAATTACCTGGACAACGCATTCCTCACCTATTTTCTTAACTACACTTATCTAGTAATTCAAATAAATAGTTTGCAGTATGAGAATGACTCGATGCATCCACAGACTTCAAGAACATTGTCCCAGTTGGACAATTCACTATAAAATTAATGAGAGACCGACCAGATCTATCAGTCCATCCATCGGTCATGAGTGAACACTCATATATTTTCCACGATTCCTTATATTCGGCTATAAAGGATCATGTATGCTTTATTAAGACTTTGAGGCATGTCTCCCTCATTTCATGTTATGAAGGAGGTTTAAGCCCAGGTCCAAATTGATCTATTGCCTCAACCATAACTTTGAACCTTCTCGATTTTACCGCGTTGAAAGCAACACCGGTTTGGTAAAACTACTTAGCAATATATTGAATAGTGGTTTTCTCATATTTTTGTTTATACCGGTTTTCTAAAGTTGTTTGAGCCAGCCCTTTGCCCTTACCTCTTTGATCTACCACATCTTCGGAGTGTGGTCTACACCATCTGTCCATGGGCTGATGCGGACATTAGTGGTGCACCCTTTTTAGAGTGTACCAGAGGAGGCAACGTCACAGATCTAGTGTTGGAGTAGACGAGCTGATGTGGATAGACGCCAGGCCCATTGGACCCATTTTCTGATGCGTTATGAGTTCGTGAGCTGCAGGATCTCGCAGAAGCATCATGACCGCTGGACCGTGGAGCGGATTTACTTTTAGGCATTTTTCTGTTTATTTCCTTGTTTCTAAACATTTTAGTGTTGTTATTTAGTTTAGGCATTTTTATGTTATTTTTTTTGTTTTTAAGCACTTTAGTGCACTTTTTATTTTCTTAGCTTATATATACTGTGAGAAACCCTATTTCGAATTATTGAATGAATACAAATTTCGGCTGCTTTTCTTTCTCTTGTTTCAAGAGATTAGGGTTTGAGGATTGGCCGTCGAGTATTGAGGATTCTACCTCGGTTTCCATATTTTCTCATCTCTATTTCTTCAAGGTGTAGGAAATGTACAATTTTCCTATTTTTATCATCTGTGTTATCCTTCATCAAGAACCTGTTCCTTCCCCATCACATTCGTTCTTTCCCGAATCTACCCCTTTTGTTTTGATCGGAAAAGAGGGATACCTAGCCCTGGGAACCGGATCCAAACTTGACTGTGGACTGGTCTATGCTAGATCTAGAGATAATATCATCATATCTCTAGATCCTCCCTATATTATGGTTTACGTGATTCTTATGCTGAGGGGCATGATTCAGACAGACGGCTCTTATCTCTATGTTGATATTTGTTAGTTTTCTTTTTGAGCGAAAATAGTTAGTTGTTAATTTTCTCACTTGAATATCTTCCAACTGAATATACACGCATCTAGGGTTAGGTCATCGCATGCTCCTGCATCATGGGCCCATGCCTCGAGCTCTTTTCGAGGTCGTTGGTGGTCTAGACCGGCCTGTCGACGAGGGGGGGGGGGGGGGGGGGGGGGGGGGGGGGGGGGCTAGCTTCATCTACGTTTATATCTTGATATGCATCTTGTTCCATATATTCCTCTTGACGTAGGGCATAATTGCATCTGTTTCTTGATTGTTTTTCCATATATATACTTCATGATCTCCCTTCGGATTTCTAGAGTAATTTTGTCGTATGCTTTTGCATTTGACCCCAGTAAATGTGCAAGGTGTTGCTTGTGCCAGCACAATACCGCCGTAACCCACATACCCACATAACTCACATACTATGTGAGTCTTATCCGTAACACTATGATAGTACCAATACTTCCAACCTAGGTCATTCGACTTGTGTTCTAAAGAGGAAGATTGGGAAGAAGACATGGTTATGTAATGTAACTTGTAAATTTGTAAATTTGTAATTAAAAACTAAAAACTAAAGTAAAATGAGAGAGAGAGAGAGAGAGAGAGAGAGAGAGAGAGAGAGAGAGTTACACTTACAAACTTGACACTTCCACTAGGTACACACACCACTATACTACACTAGTACTCTTGTAGAAGAGAAGAAAGTAAGGGAAAAATAGAAAGAGAGATAGATTGTAGAGACTAGAGAGTACGAGATAGAGAGGGAAAGAGGGAAATAGGGAGAGAGAGAGAGAGAGAGAGAGAGAGAGAGAGAGAGAGAGAGAGAGAGCTTACATGGTTACACCACTTACACTTGTAGGAGAGGAGAACAAAACAAACGAAAGAAGAAAAAAGAGAGAGAGAGGGACTTAAGACTTGTAGTTGAACACTTGAACTTGAGACTTGTCACTTGAGAGTTGAGACTTCACACTTCTTGATTCTTGATTCTTGAATCTTGAACCTTGGTAGGTAGGTAGGCTACTAAGCTTGGTTCTTTAGTCACTCTTGAAAGTTGTAACTTGTAGCCGACTAGCCGTTGCCTGTAGGTATTAGGTAGGCTTGTAGCTTGTGGCCTACACTTGAAACAAAATGTAAGAAGAAGATGGGAAAAAATGTAGAAATATAATGTGTGTGTGTGTGTGTGTGTGTGTGTGTGTGTGTGTGAGAGAGAGAGAGAGAGAGAGAGAGAGAGAGAGAGAGAGAGAGAGAGAGAGCAATATTAGATACTTGAAGATTAGAAAGATTGATTGAACTTGATTCCTCCTTGGAAAGAAAGATTAGAAAGCCGAAGAAATGAAGAATGTATGAGAGAGAGTGCTTGAATGTTCTACACTTGAACTTGAATGAATCTTCCTTGAATCTTGAAAGTGAATCTTGAAAAAGTGCTTGAATGATGTAATCTTGATTCTTGAATTCTTGATCTTTAACTTCCAAGAGAAGTAGGAAACTATGAATAATGTAATAAGAAGAGAGCGAGATTAGAGAGTAAGAGAGTTGCAACTTGTAAGAGAATGTGTGAAATTGGTGACTTGTAAGTTGTAAGAGAAGAAGAGAGTAAGAGAGTTTGGAATGAGAATGTGTGAAATGGTTGAGTTTGGAGCCTTTTTTTATAGGGAAAAAGTGTTGTTTTTGCACCAAAAAAAAAAAAAAAAAAAAAAAAATTATGTGCCAACGGTTAGAAAACGGTCAGATTTCTGACCGTTGGCCAATATGTGATCGCATATTATTGCATATTTGCCAGAACCGCATATGCCATGGTCACATATGCAATTTCTGTGCATATGTGTGAATATGTGATTTCTGTGCATATGTGTGAATATGCGATCACACATTACAACATTGCGGTTATCAGTTATCTGCTGTTGGCCATAAATGATGCAATTATATAAAAATGAGTTTACACCCCACCCTCCCCCCCCCTCCCCCCCCCCCCCCAAAAAAAAAAAAAAAAAAATTCATTCAATTAGAAACAAAGGAAGATAACCCTTATATAGAATTAATAATTGAACTTTGGGTCCTGGGTGATATGGTCTCAGGAAATATCATAGATATCACGAATATCTTGTACACATATTGTGTGAGATGTTGGGAATATCACTGATGTTACAACATATCGGTTGATATATTGTCGATATCTTGTACAAACTGAAACATCGTATCGCACACATGGGAAACCCGAGATACTGGCTGATATTTCGGCTATAGTTGCATGGTGCATGAAGAGAACCAACAACAAGTTTGGTTGCGGGAGTGGGGAAGCATCTGTTTGAAAATATTGGTTAGTATAAACGGCCAGGAAGCGAGATGTGAGTGCGAACAGAAGCATGATTTGAAGCAAGAGTGGCACCCATTTAGAAGCCATTGCACTATATGGAGCGAGAGTAGCACCTATTTACAAGAATCCTGCAACTATTTTCGGCCGATATTGTCAATGCTTAGAATGCTGCTCCATTATACCATCCTTTTAAAACATCTTCTCCCAATGGAAGAATCCCAACGGATGATGCTCAACTTGTTATTTTTTGGCTCCGGTCCTAACTCCTACCTTGGGTTGCTGGTCTACCTACCCTCCACTGGTAATGTTTGAATACTGTTAAATGAGCATCTCATGCAATCATGCAAGAAATCACCTCTTTAAGAAAGAAAATGGTCAGTCATATTTGTCACAGTAAAAATGGGCCAGTCATGGAGTATCTAAATATGTGGAAGACCCTTTCTGATTAGTCAAGCATTTTAGGTGTAGGCCTTCTGCTGTTACACATTTCATTCCATCTCAATGTCATTTAGTTGGCCAGGTTTTTCAGCTTTTAACACTTGATTATTCATTCATTTTCAAGTTGCATTCCAATATTTTGTGACCCCCAATTGCTGAAATGCATTCTCCTTTCTTCTATAAGAGTCATTCTCATGAATTTGACATTTTCATGGCTGTCTTACGCTCATTAAAAGAACCCGGAGTCAGGTAAATACAGTTTCTATTGCAAATTTTGATGACGTATATTTTATTACAGGACAGTAATCTTGGATTAGTGAAGCAAGTTTTATCATCTCTGTACAAGCGCAATATCCAAAGATTGACACAAACATACTTGACTCTGTCGCTGCAAGATATAGCCAACACAGTGCAACTGGAGAACTCCAAGCAGGCAGAAATGCATGTTCTCCAAATGGTGATTTCACCCTTCACGAACATTTTCAACTTTAAATAATAGAGGCGGTTGGGGGGAGGCAGTGATTTTAATCTTTTGATTATCTCAATGTGATTTCAGATTCAAGATGGTGAGATATTTGCAACAATCAACCAAAAGGATGGGATGGTTAGTTTTCACGAGGATCCCGAGCAATACAAAACCTGTGAGATGATTGAGCATATTGATGACTCAATTCAGAGGTATGCTCTCTTGATATGAAACACATACACAAAGTGCTTATTCTTCTTTTCCATTGGATTGATTAGGGATTATGTTAAGTGCCTATGAAGATATTTATTTATTCCATGCCTTTGTTTTCAATTTTTGCAGAGAGCACCTAGTAGGCAAGTACTAAAGTTTTGGTGTTCCTGATGCATGCTTTTCAAATTAATGCACCATTTTTCCTTACGTAACATGCTTTTCTTTTCTCGTGAGATTCCTTCATG
This sequence comes from Liriodendron chinense, assembly GCA_003013855.2. NCBI lineage: Eukaryota > Viridiplantae > Streptophyta > Magnoliopsida > Magnoliales > Magnoliaceae > Liriodendron > Liriodendron chinense. Next base: position 4,254,880 of record ML058480.1, on the reverse strand, counting down.
ATAGCAGGGCAGTGCGCAGTTTCTTTGTTCCTTGGAGTCGGTGTTCGAAATATTGGTCACACATTACATATTAAACCCTTGGGATATGTATACATATCAGTTATCGAATGGGATATGTCGGTTCTATTGTGTAATGCATTGCTATTGTTGGAAACATGGGGAAACAATGGGAAATTGGTCGAATGATTTCAATGAAACTTCAGTTATTGTTAAAAAAGGACATCAATACACACTTATAAATCAAAACGTTACAAAGAACAATGTGCACCTAATAGGCTTACTTTGTATGAGGTCCTAATCTATCCGCTAACTGAATTGATGCAAGTATATTCAAAGTCTATTCATACAATTTATAAATGTAAGAAGACGTGTGGACACACAAGCAATACATTCAAAAGCAAAAGAAGAATCTCTAGATCAGGTTACATGTTTGGACACAAAGATTGCAACCGATCTGTGAGAAATTGGGAAATTTTGATTTTTTTCAATTTTCTGCAGCCCAGTCCACCTCCAAATCTCAAAATCAAAGCTCGCAATCCATGATTTTCATGGATTTATAACAATTTGGGACTGATTTAACATGATTTACAGAAAAAAGGATCGAAAATAAAAAATGCTCACTGGATCTGACATGTGGGATATATCCCACTACTTTGTGCGTTTCGTATTACACAGGTGGGATACAAGATATATCGTGGGAATATATCGGCTGATATTGTCGATATTTAAAACACTGCTTGGAGCCTTTCAGTTGATAAAATGTCTCTCAATGAATAGTTTCTGCAAGCAGTTTCATGCATTTTCTTTAGTATAACGTCATCCATGTTGGATACTCTTCCTTTGCATTTTTTCTGTGTAGAGTTAGAGGGTTGCTTTAAATGCTACATTGGCAAATATACATATTTACATCTGTCTAATCTTTCAGCCTTAGTGATGGTCAGGCAAGTGTCGTTCCTCTTTTCTTTGATAATGTTCGATTTATAGCAAGCTTGATGTAATAATATACTTACTACCACAGTGGAATTTCTCTCCGCAACAGTGATAAAGGGATCTGGTGAGTCTAGTGACTACAAAGGCTTTTGTGCTATACACATTTTTTTTTTCTTTAATATTAGTCACAAAACCTGCATGAATGTGGTGTGGCATACATCTGCTGGGCATTATCTGCGTTTGTGTTCTAAACTTAACAGCGGTTAGCCAAATCTAATTATCAATTGGAGGACTACTGCCCATTGAGTGTTGGCCACTGATGGGCATCTTTTTATCCTCTCCATTTGTAAACTTCAGAAATCCCCAGATTGGAGGTCTATGATCTTCTGATTGGTGTGACGATTTGGTTATGCTCCATTCATGTTAGGGCCCACTAGGTGGACAAATCATAATATCATATTGAGACCTCTATCCCTGTTCAGCAATCCCATCCAAATCTTGTATGCCAACGCTTAGTTCCTAAATATCTCCTTAAGGAGAATATGAATGAATTTATTAAATAAATGGAGGTGTTAGAGGCTAGGGCATTAGCTCCTGATTGGTCTAGAATTGATGTCTGGAGGCAAAAAGTGGACAGAAAAACACTACTGTTAGAAAAATCATTGGCAACGATGAAGGTTGCCTCAGCTTTTGACGGATTCATGATACCAAGAGGACTAACATAATCCAACTGTGATCCCTTCATGATGAGAACACTATGAGAGCCCAGTGAAATTCTGCCCCACCGACCATAGAGAAAGAATTAGCTACGAGAATGGATTAATCGAAAGCTAGCCGAGCACTCCTCAGAAGAAGAGCTTGAAGCGCCTAATTGCCACACCAAACATTAGCCCAAAAACGAATACAAAGCCCATTTCCCAACTCAAAGCATATTCCCTTCCTAATCAAGTGCCCCGTAGAAGCCACCCCTTTACAAATCGCAGATGCCTTGTACATAGATGACCTCTTCATAAACTACCCATCCTCGAGTGCCATACTTACAAGCTATCTACTCCCTCCAAAATACCCCTTCCTCAGTACCGAATCTCAATATCCACTTGCCAAGCAAAGCCATACTCATATCACGAAGCAATCTAAGCCCTACCCCACCAACTTTGATCGGTCTACACTCGTCCCATTTAAGCAAGTGGAATTTCTTTCCTTCATTAGCTCTCCTCCAAAGAAAATCTCTTCGCAACTTCTCAAGTCTATCCAACACCGATATGGACATTTGAAGAGGGATAGAAAGTACACCAGCATATTAGAGAAAGTTGTCTTGATAAGAGTTAACCACCCACCCAAGGAAACATAACGAAATTGCCACGAGGCCAGCTTCCTCTCGGTAACTCTATCTAATAAATGTTTGGCTGGCTTCCCAATACAGAGAGGCAACCCTAGTTACAAAGAAGGAAAAGAACCGGCTTTACATCCAAAAATGCCTGCAAGACGATAGAGATCCTCACTCCCAACATGAATCCCTAACATTTCTTATTTTGCTGCATGTACCTTCAGTCCAAAGACTGCTTTAAAGAAAATGGTTAGCTTACGAAAATTATCTATTGCTTCATCTTTTGCCTCATACAATATAACATGTCATTCGCGTACTAAGGATGTGATATTTGATTGGCATGGGCTGCACCTGGAAACCACTGGAAAGGCCATTTTCCATTCCTTTTCGAATCATCATACTGATAGCTTCGCCAACCACTACAAATAAGTAGGGGGACAATGGGTCACCCTACCTGAGCCCTCTAGACGCTTTAAAGTAGCCTTTAGGGGAGCCATTCACCATAATGGAGAATGAGTTAGATTGGGTGCACGCTTTAATCCACTTCTTCTACTTCAGGCTGCAACCCAACCTATCTAGCATATAATCTAGAAACTCCCAATCCACGTGATCGTAGGCCTTCTTGATATCCAACTTGCACACAATGCCACTTTTCTTCTCCCTGTATCTTGAGTCAATGCATTCATGAGCTACTAGAGCACTATCCAAAATCTTTCCTGCTATAAATGTGCCCTGGTACTAGGGCTGTCAATGGGCCGGGCCTGGGGTAGGTCTTGTCCTGGATTTTGCACTATTTCGGGCCTGGGCCATCGGGCTGCCTATTCAAAATTCTGATTTTTCAGGCCTGAGCCCAGCCCATTGATACCCCAACCTAGTACTTAGAAATAACCTTAGAGAGATCTTTCTTGAGTTTGATAGTAAGAAACTTAGCTAGGATCTTATAAGGGTTGCCAATAATGCTTATCGGCCTGAAGTCCTTCAAATGATTTGCCCCTTCCAGTTTCGGGATGAGGACTAAAAATGTAGCCCCAAGCTCGCACGGTAGACAACCCCTTTCCGAAAACTCTGCAAGGAAATCCAGGACATCTTTTTTAACTATATTCCAGAATCTTTAATGGAAGAAGATGGGAAATCCATATGGTCCTGGGGCCTTATCCCTGCACATCAACTTCAGCGCTTCTGTGACCTCCTCTTCCAAAATGGGATTTTCAAGATTGGTGGCTTCTTCTGACAAATCTTATTAAACTGAAGATGATCCAAACGCGGTCTCCCCCATTGCTCTTCCAGTCAGTAGGTTCTTGTAAAAGGAGACAATGTAGTCGCAAATCTTCTCCTTTTCTAAAATTCTTGCCCCATTAACCAGAAGAGGAGATCATGTTTCCGCGAGCATGAGCACTAGCAATGCTATGAAAGAAACGAGTATTCTTATCACCCTCTTTGAGCCACAATGCTCTAGACCTTTGCCACCATTTGATTTCTTCCTCTTTGTCACACTAGCATATCTAGTAGAGCGATCAAGCGCTTTTTGTTCTATCTTCCTCCAAAAGCGCATCGCCCTCCATCAGATCTAGTGTGTTAATCTCTTCTGCGAGTCTATCGAACTCCTCGTGAGGCCTGAGAACCTTTGTCTTCCACCACTTTAGCTTGTCTTTCAACATTTTAAGCTCTTTGCTCAAACTGAAGCCAACGAATCCTTCAACAGAGAAAGAATCCCACCAATCAGCCACCAACCGAACAAACCCGTCGATTTCTAACCAAACCTTTTCAAATATGAAAGGTCTTGGACCTCAGTTTTCAACAATGACCTCCACATTTATGGGGCGGTGATCAGACATGACTTAGGAGAACTCGTTGTCTAACGAGGGGGAATTTCTCAATCCATTCAACTGAAACCAAGAACCTGTCCAACCGCGACATAATTGCGTTATCCTGTCCATTAGACCACGTGAAGTTAGCCCCTTCAAGAGGAAGGTCCGTTAGCTCATGGCGAAACACCCAGTCAGCAAAAGACCTCATGCTAGCAAACACATTACCCCCTAAGGATTTCTCAAATAAAAATAAATCACATTAAAATCAACCCCAATGCACCATGGCGCCTTCCAACACTGCCTAATTGAGTCTAGTTCCTCCCAAAATTGATCACGCAATCTATATGAGCATGGTCAATACATTGTTGAAACGACCTAAAACAAACCCTGACGAGATCTCATAGAGCAAAACTAAAATCGAGAAAGAGCCAGAAAAGGAATCCACCTTCCTCTAGATATCTGACTTCCACGCAACAATTATACCCCCCGCTGTCCCCATCGCATCTAGATAAACCTAGTCACTATTTTTCACCCCCCATATAGAATCGATCGTGCCTCTGTTCACAGACTGGAGCTTCGACTCCTAGATAACAATTATTTCTGCCTTCAGTTTTTTGCAATCCTCTTGACTTGAGCCCTCTTGACACTTACTCCCCAGGGCTCTGACGTTCCAAGACATAATTATCATTGAGCACATGCTTTCTTGGTGACATTTGGCCGCCCGAGCTTGTGCAAACTGAAAAAAATCATAAACATCTTCATCCCTAGCCCCGAAATATACACCCTGATAAGCCTCCCGCTCTCTCCAGAACGTCCTTAGCCCATTGGAAGTTAGCTTCTGAAATATAGGGATCACCCCCCTTGGTACCTCTACGACCTTCTTTGATTGAAGAGGTGAAAATAACCTTACACCCATTCTCTCTGTGCATAGAGGCATGACCAATAGAGCTTCCTTAAAGATATCATCTTCAAAGGGCGCCGCCACCACCTGCATCTCGGCCTTTAGCTCTGCCACCGTTTTGATCCCCTTTTGATCTCACCTTCTCACGAGCTTTTGCCCCTACCACTAGAGAAGATAACCAATTCTGCTTGTGGCTCCCACCTTAATGAGGCATGACTTCGAGTTGGAGTGCCTCTGAAAGACACTACCATCTCAGTCTTTGATTGAGGTGCTGGTAGTAACCATCTTTGAAACCGTGTCCTCAAGAGGTAGAGGCATCGAGTCATGGCTATAAATAGGTATCAGTCCTCGCCGTGACTTCATAAAGCGCGCATGTAGCGACTGGTAGAGAGTTTGCACGTGACAAATGTGTAGGGCCTCGAAAATCATGTGTCAAAGCTTCCTTATCAGCAGAGAGTCTCTGATCGAGCCATGTGTCATGAAACACTCTATCTCTAGCTTGAATTCAAAACCAAGGCTTGGAGCTTCGAGCCAAATAAATGAGACTCTTGTCGTGATGCATGTCCTGAACCAGATCCTGAACCGAAGGGTCAACACCTAGGCGTCGGGATTGGATCACGCTTGGGCTTCTCGACCCTAGGACTACAGATTGGAAAGACTTTGTAGCAGCATCCTCCTGTACTCCCGCAATAGATGACGCACCATGCGTCTCCTCTCGATGTGATATATCTCCACCTACCTTGTCTCCAGCAACCACACCAGGACACGTGTCCCTATTCCTGTTCAGAGCTCCAACGGAGAAAGGAAGATGTGTGCCTTTGTCATCGGACCGTCGGTTTTCATGGCTGCCTAGAGCATAACCTTCCTCCCTCTTTCTTCCATCTTGCACGAAGCGGAGCAACACCAATCTCCTTTTGGACCGTCATCGAGTTTTGCCTGTCTCTGACGATGGTGGAAACTGCTCCAGGAAAATCCATCCCCTTCCTGAAGACGATTGTTTCGTTTGTACATAATTCCCTATCTTGGCTCTCCTTTAAGATGTGCAAGATCCAAACAATTGCATCTATGTGAAGTACCCTTGGAGAGCTTATAAATTAGCTCATCACACAGCGTAAGATATGTCCAACCGAGTGATAGTTAAGGAAACGAGTTTCCCAACCAATCTTCTATATCTGCCTGGGTCTTCAAATATATATCCTTATATTTAATCAGTTTGTGATTTGGATCCATTTGTTTATCAACTAGCTTAGTACCAAGTAGACCCGTCTCTATGAGTAAATCCACATCATATTTCGTTGAGATAGATTAATTCCTTCATTGGATTTGGTAACTTTTATCTCGAGGCTAGTGTTGAAGATAACCAAGATCTTTTGTGAGAAAATGCCTTTGAAGATACTTAAGCTCCTCAATCCTCCTATTGTCACTTCTTGTAACAACAATATCATTAACATACACCACTAACACAATAAGATCTAAGGTAGTGACGTTTCGTATAAAGATGGAATGATTGGCATGACTTTAAACAAAGTCATAGTTCAACGCATCCTTACTGAATTTGTCAAACCATGCTCATGGTGACTACTTCAGCCCACAACTCGCGTTGTTTGGTTGACACACTTTGTCTAACTCCCTTTAAGCAACAAACCTAGGTGGTTCCTCCATACCAAAGTGTGCCTTAGCAGCTATTACGTAATATGGTGGCAACCGTTATGTTTGCAACAACCATAATGGCTGTTATGGGAAGAACGACATGTAACGACTCGTTATGGGGCCAATGTAAGTTTTTTTTCTCTTTTTTTTCTTTCAAAAGAAAAAAGAAAAAAGAAAGAAAGACTATAATGGCCATTACGTCCTGTTTTCCTTTTATTGAGCATAATGATGTGAATCAGGCTTTAATGAGTTCTTATATGCAGCGCCAAGCAGTTTCACTTTCTCTGTCCGAGCAAGTGCATTGTGGGAATTGAGTTGTAATGCCGAGTGGCTCTAGATTCAGGCTCTAATCAATTTTTTATTCATGGCTATAAGTTCCCACAACATAATAGATCGGTGACCCGACATTTGTAAAAGAGAAAAAGCAAGGAGTCTTTTCAATATTGCTTGATCTCAAGGAGACAATATCACTGATGGTGCGTAAATGTAACTCGTTGTTCAAACAACTATTCGGAGTTCCTAGAGCTCCTTGTAAGGCTTGTTGGAGAACTGAATGTTAGACTTGATTAATTGCTCTTTGTTGTTCAAAATAGTAGGTAAGTTAACGCCACAGGCAGCAAAAGAATCATCATTTGCTCCGGAAGATATATTATTACGGGCCATAATTGGCATTCGGGTATTCACTGCAAAGGAAACTTGTCTAAACTACCTATAGGGGGAAGGGGTCGAGTTATTGATTTGAGATGGATCCAGAAAAGGGGGGTTCTAATTATAATCCAGAAATGATTCGTGTATATATTTCATAGAAATGTGAAATCAAAGTAGGTGATAAAGTCCACGCTTCATATAAACCTTTGTGAGATCACTATGAAGAAAGGCATTTTTTACGTCCAATTGGAAGAGGGGCCAACCATGATTAGTGGCTACAGAGTGGATAGCACAAAAACTTAGCAACATGAAAAAGTTTCAGTATAATCAACACCAAGGGTTTTGAGGATATCCCTTCGCAACTAAGCGAGCCTTCAAACATTCAACTGCACCATAATGGCGAGATTTTTTTTTTTTTTTTTTAATGGCGAGACTTAATAGGTTACACCCACTTGCCACTAATAACACGCTTACCAAAAGGTAGATAGGTAAGTTCCCAAGTATTGTTCTGATAAAAAGAGGAGCCATTTCCTCTTCCATTGCCTGCTTCCATCCCTTATATAACAATGTTTCCTAGTGTGACTTAGGAATAGAAAAAGAGGACAGGATAGGGCAAATCTACAGAAAGTGGGAGATAAAGATCAGTACATGCACGTTTACCTTTTCTCAAGGCAATAGGAACATCAAACCTATTTGGAGAAGTCATTGAATCACTAGGCTTAGAAGAGGGATATGGTGGATGGCACATCATGATGGTTGCACTACCTGTCAATATTCATCTGAATAGACTTTCATTTGAGGCACAATGGTAATGGAGGAGTCAGTAAAGGGAGGAGATTGGATTATATCTTTTTAAAATGCAACAGGCACTGGCATAACTTCCACATCAAAAGATCTACTGTCTTTTGAGAAGAATGGAGTGGACTTGAAAAATGTAAAAATCTGTACACACATATTGTCTTTGAAGAGAAGGATTGTAACAACGGTAACCTCTTTATATTCAAGAGTACCCAAGAGAAAAACATTTAATGGCTCGATGCTCTAATTTATCATGGCCCGATTCCAATTGACGAACAAAGCATAGACATAAAAACACTTTGGGTGGTAAGGAAAACAATGGAGTATATGGAGTAAAACTTCATGAGGGGGTTTACCCATTACAATAGTCGAGGGCATTCGATTTATTAGAAAACATGCCGTGAATACTGCATCACTAAAAAAATTATTGAGAACATTCATTTGAATTAATAAAGCGTGAGTCACCTCAAGTAGGTGGTGATTTTTCCGTTTTGCAACATTGGTTTGTTGTGGGGTGTGGGTGCATGATGTTTGATGCAACATGCCTGTTTCAGAAAAATACAGACGAAAAGATTAGGACATATATTTTTTGGCATTACTTGCATGAAACACAGATACTTTTAAGTTAAATTAGTTTTGTACTTCCATGTGAAAGATCTTAAAGTAGAGAATAATTCATATATGGCTTTCATTAAATAGATCCTAGTCATTTGCAAAAAATCCCAGAACAATAAAAACAAAAGAAACCCTAGGTTTCTTAATAGTTTTTTCAGCACGAGGGATCAGAGAGATTAAAAATAAAGGAAGGAAAAAGAATTATAGCTAGAGTGGAGAGATAGATTTAATAAGAAACAAGGATACTCTGATAACATGTAGAAATATAGATCAAAGAGAGAAGAAGTGAAGAGAAGAAAAGAGAGAGAAAAGAAGGTTGGGAGAAGAGAGAAAAGGTAAGTTAGAGTTGGACGCCCATCCTCTCTCCTTTATATTAATAATAAAAGGTCAATATGACAAAAATATCCTTAATAACAAAAGTGAAAATACCCTATATGTCCCAGACCAAAATGAATAACTAATAGTAAGAAGAAATAACTAAAAACAAAGTTAGGTGGGTTGCATAGTAGTATAGCCCACATGATGAGGACATCAGGCCTTTCAAGGTATATCAACGAATGAAGTACGTGTCTCAAGCATCTTCCTTGTGGCTAGACTGATCATTAAGGAGCATTGAAGACTCTACAAAGGTGATGTGACACATAGAAGACCCCACAATAGGGAAGACACATATGTAGGATGAAGGAAGACCCGACTGGACGCAGTCAGGCACCCGAACAATGGTCATCGGGCGCCTGAAATTCGCCCGTTTTGAAGACATACTCTCTCGACAAATTTCACTGTCGTCGGGAGCTCGACTAGGCATCCGAAATTCATCAGTTTTTAAGTTTTAGTCGCTGGACGTTTTTGGCCCCCATCGGGCGCCCGACTCCTGCACAATTTTTTTTTTTAGTTTCGTTTTTACTTAAGTTCAAGGGTATTTTAGACTTTTTCTTCTTTGTTAGTGCTTATTTAAGAAGGTTAAACCCTAAACACGAATTTTAACTTTTGATTATTGAATGAAAACAATTTTGGTTGCCTCCTTCCTCCCTCTCTCTCTCTCTCTCTCTCTCTGTGGATTTTCCTCTTCTTCTCCAATCTTCTTCTTCTTTCTTCTTCCTTTCCCCTCCAATATTCTTCTAAGGTATTTCTCTATTCTTCCCTTTTTCTTTCAACCTAACTTTCTCTATCCTCTACAATCCTAACACTTGAGGTTCGATCCCAAAACCCTAATCCGCAAGTTTTGATTTCCTAACCTGTGAAATCCTTTGATTTACCGGGCTAGTGAATCCCGTTGCACGTTTGGATCTTAACCATGCAAGATCGGGAGGTTCTATCCCTCGTTGGATCCATTCCATGCAATAATTGAACTCCACACTATGTGATTGTGATGATGGCCCACATTATTGCATGTTTCTTTTCAATTCTCATGGAATATGATGGTGAATGCTGAATTTTGCATTATTATTGCTTTTTATTTCCACTGAATCATATATGATTATATGCACGCATCATAATTAGGGCATCCTGCATCACCACATCTCTACATCTCTTAACAACTTGATAGAGAAATCATGATAAATAAAATAAAACAAAACTTGAAAAATAAAAACTAAAAAATAGATAGACAGAAATATACATGTAGCTACTCAAAATCAACAAGTCTAAACTAACAAGCAATCAATTTAAAAAAAAAAATGTACTCATTTTTGAGAAATAGTAGCTTGTATGAACGTTAATGAGTATCAATTGTTGTGGGCCTTCGTATGTATAATAAAAAAATTAAACTAAAAGCTAGAAAATGAGTTGTGTATAGTTTATTTGACACAGAGTGAGTGGAATCCAGCTTAAGGTCGACAAGCGAGAAATTTCAGCTTGACAATATTTTATCTGCACAATAGAAAATATGAAAAAGAAGTGAAAAGAGAACTTTATGAATAGTATGGCTCACCTAGGTGTCCTACCCCATGCATGTACGATAATATCATAAGGACGCTTTGTTGGTATATAATTTTTGAAGTGTCGTGTAGAGTGTCCAAATGTCCCCAGGTGTCCGCATGGCAAAAACCCAAAATGTAAATATATCAAGGTAGACTGGGTCTTACTTACTGGACTAACCTCTGTTGTGTGGCAGATTTTACTTTTCACATTCATGAGGAAACTAACAGCGTCGTAGGCATGCTGGCCGATTTTGGTGTTGATGGCGTATGGGGTCGACGTATCAATAAAACCCGGTACTTGATCACATAAGAAAACAGGGAAGAAAAGAGAAGGGGGAATTCTGGGGAAATCTGAAGTGTTTGGTTGGCAATTTGCAATCCAAACTCCCACCCAAATCCAAGGAGTAGGGCTCTCAAGCCTCTTACTCCAAGAAATGAAATTTCACTCAAATTCAATGAAAAGTCCTATTACAATTACCAAAACAGAGTATTTATGCTAATTACTGCAACTACCTAAATAAACCTTGACTAATCATTATTAGGCTAACTAATCTGTAATTAGTCGGCCAAGATTCCAACTAAATGTATCCACCTACCTACCTACCTACCAACTACACACAAGAAAATGTTCAAGATACTCCTAGGATTCCTGCCAAATTTTGAATTCAAATCAGGCATGCACTGGCCACGCGCATGTCCAGCACTTGTGTGGTTGGCAGAAGGTTATCCTCCGCTTGCCACACAGGACTTGGACATGTGCGGCCATAATGCCAACTGCCCAGATTGATCCCAGTCCATATATATAAGTCAGTTCACCTGCACTACATGAGGTGTTGACTTCTTTTCAAACACGGAGTTAATTCTGGTGGTCCATTCTTTCTACATGAGGTGTTGCTTAAAAATCTTGTTTTTGTCTTGAGCAAATTTACAGTTTGGAATCAATCATACCATTTGTGGCCTGGATTAATTTTTGATTGACCATCTCTAAAACATTGTGTACTGCCAATTCACCAATAGCTGAAGTGGGGATTGCTGAAAGCAGCCGACTCAATAACTTGCCCAAAACAAAATACATAGTTAACTACTATTGGAATATGTTTGAATTTGTCCCCATGAAGATGGCAATGCTCTTTGAAATTCTTAACATCTAACTACTTGCCTTGTTATTGATTCTTTTATGCTTGTATGGGGTTATCATGATAGTTTAAATTTTGTGGCATTCAGTTCATATATCCCTCATTCCCGAAGTAATACTAGTAGTGGAATGCGCAACGTTTACTTGAGCATTTTTTTTTGTTGAATATGTTGATTGGTCAATTGGGAGGCCAAAAAAGCTCTACATGTGGGGTCAATCTTTTGGTTATCCAAGCCGTTTGCATTCTTGCCATCCAACATTATCATCCCCATCAGATGGTCCTTATGTTTGTTTTTGGGCTCCGACTACATGTGAACCATTTGTTGTAATTTTCAGTCCAATTGGATGGCTACGATTATCTGATAGGGAGAGATAGTAGGGCATGGTCTGGGACCCATAGGAGCATTTCTTCCAGTTGAGCATCATAGAATACCACATACTTTGACAAAATGAGTATCCATATCCCACTGTAATTTTGTTGGGTATAATTTTGGTTTCTGCATGGTCATGAATCCAGCAGTCCTGCTTCGGTAGCTGTTGGCTGATTTCCCTCAGGCAGTCCTCCAGCTTCATCCTATTGCAAAGAAGTTCATGAATCCAAATCTCATCTTGGAATCATGTAGTATCTAAATTCAATTGATGAAACCTTTTGTGGCTTGTTTCAGGATAATGACATTGTCAAAGAAGCTTAGCTCGATGGACGAACTTATTTCTTGTGATCCCACATACCTGGCAAAGGTGAGCCTCCCATGATCATGGCTTTCTAATCTGTCTACTTTCATCACTTCCAAATCCAACACCACCTTAAAATGTTTCTTTCAGGCTGGGAGAGAACGCCCAAGATTTGACATTGATGATTTTGATTCCGTTCCTCAGAAATTCATGTAAATGCATTGATCGAGGTCGTGAGTGGTTAAGTTTGATACTGCAGCATTGTTGGGCATTGGGGTATAGGCTGTTCTGGTCTTCTGTTCGGGTCTCTTGTGGGCCGTCAGGTTTTTTGGTATTTCTTGGTAGAAGTAGAAAAACTCCCAGTGATTTTATCCTAGTTACCAATGTTGATTTATTTATACCCCCTTCAATGGTTTGAAGAGGAATTATATGAATCCACATCTATGCATAGCAGAAGAGGTTTTATGATAATCCATACCGTTGGTTTATTTTTCCCACTGGATGAATTTGGCCTAAAGATCTTGATGGGACAAACTTAACCACTCAAATTGTGGTCGGAGATAGACAGTTAAGATGGCATGCAACAAATTTTTGTTTTTTTTTCTTTTCACATTCAATTTGAGAAGGGTCCTAACATTGATGGTGGATTTTCCAATCCGGCACGGTCCATTTGATGTTAGGACAACATGCCAATGGTCTGAATTGTTAGGGCTGGCAACAACAGGCTTGGTCGCCCAATCGTCTGAGTCTTGGCTTGATACAAGTTGGGCTGTCCTGATTTTAAGACTGGATCTATTTGATTGGTTGGGATCCGTTGGGATAGTTTTTTTTGCTTTTCTATCAAAAAGCCTAGGCACTTGAAAATGACAGCATGATTGCCAAAATGGCCAGGGCCTGGGCACCCGTCATGATTTTATGCCTGATTAAAATAAGGCCATTCAAAGTCCGTGTGGATCACTGCTTTCAGAATTGAAAAACCGAAGCTTACGTTGTGAAGATGAATCGAATCGCATGATTACCATGGCTTGAATACATGCTGGAAAATGGACACCACATCATCAAGTGCCAAATGCTAAGGTATCAGACATGCTGGCTTGGTACGTGTGCACATTCATAGGGTGGGTCTCCACATTGAATGTTCCTTGAACCAAAATTCTTGCCTGTTATTTTATTAGATAAGCTATGTCACAAGTGTACGAAGAAATGGATGGATGGGATAACTGACAATCTACATTGGAGATCATGTGTTGCTCATTTTGTGAGTGTCTGGACCAGATTTTATGATATGGCAGCATGTTGTGAGGGGGACCATCTCATGAATGTCGTCGTTTCTTCCGATCCCAAAAGCCAAGGTATTAAAACATCCACCTAAGAACTTGTGGTTGAACAATTTAGGATTTAACAAATTCCTCTCCTTCCCCATGACTGTAGTCTGCAGTGCTTTGATCTCTAGCAGAAAATGTGGGGGTGCATTATAGATATGACCATGTCTCTAAACTCACACCTTGCCAGACTTATGTGTCGTTACTAATAGATGTTCATTACCAAGTCATTTAGTCGTGTTTTCATGAAGTGCATATTTACAGTGATTTGATTGCCGCACATCTGATAAATCTGAAGCTACTCATCAAGTGGGTTAAATGCTTTTATATATATATATATATATATATATATATATATATATATATTTCAAATCATAAATGATTTTCCATTTACCCTAATGGGTACAACATTGTAATGGGTACTGGCAGTGTTGTGTTTTAGGCCTGACATGGGTATGGTTATGGGTGTGGGTGTCTATAGATGGATGAACATGGCCTATTGTCACCCCAAAGCCAAGAGGTATTATTCGTATCACTTGAGAATTGAAGAGGTGATTGTAGAATACACATGCAAAAATCCATGGACTCTTCTACGGATGAATGATCAGAATATTCTATCTGATCTGGATGTTCCTAGATGAATGATCAGAATATTCTATCTGATCTGGATGTTCCTAGGGCCCAACTCTTCTTTGCAAACAAAATTCTTCCTTTGGAATATTACTCCACACACACACACACACACACACACACACACAAACACATATGAGTCACTCTCAAGTCCAACTGGTTGGGCCACAATTTGCAGTCCACCCATTACATTTCTTCCAACCTGTTTAGTGCTTGTGAAATCCAATCCTCCTATTAGGTTGCCCCCACCATGAGGATCCCCTAGTGCAAAAATCAGCCCTATCCAATCATTAAGTGACCTACAATGTAGAAAACAGTGTACATCCACTGATTACTAGCAAAATACAAGTGTGGTACGCTGGGTCAGTGGATGCAGATGATTTTTGTATGAATTGTTCCTTGTGGCTGGGGCCAACTTATTAGGAGGATTGGATTTCACAAGTACTTACAGGTTGGAAGCAATCCACTGGGTGGACTGCAAATTGTGGTCCAACCGGTTGGACTTGAGAGTGCCTCTCTCTCTCTCTCTCTCTCTCTCTCTCTCTCTCTCTCTCTCTCTATATATATATATATATATATATCATGAAATTCATCGTTCATAGTTTCTGGATTTTCCTAAGCTATGTACGGGTAAGGAGTCGATATTTTTAAATGATGCAGATCAGATTTATTTATTTATTATTATTATTATTATTTTTTTGTGTTCAGCCTCTCCCTAGCCACTACTCCAACTATCTTCAGATCTATATCTTGAGTCTATACGTCTATAGAAGGTAGGTTTAGTGGAGGAGGAATCATGGTCAGATTTAGTACTCCGTATCCACCACATTGGTCTTGTCGGAACATTTGTGGGGAAAAAAACGCTTGTATTTTTCATGTACGTCGCCTGAGCATAAAACTGAAAGAACACACGTCCCATGCATTTTCATACAAGCAATTACAAATACTTAATGGAGGGACCCAAATTTGCTTCACCAAAGGTTTGATGCTTGCATAACCTTTTCTGAACACCTGAGCCATTTCCCAATCTGCAAGCTGACAAAAAAGAATTTTCCTGCAGTAAAACATTATGTTAGCTACCTCCAACTCGGTTCCCAGACACCTTTTTTTCGTACTGATTGGCCATAAGGGAGTCGCTCTCCATCTCAAGACGGCTGATGCCAATATTTAGAGCTCAGCTACAAATTAAGAAATAGTTGAAAAACTATGTTAAGTTATTATAGTTTTTGTCCGAGGTGCAACAGACCCTAATAATTTGCTAGGCCAGTTTTTTCGTGTCCCATTTTAGATTTATTAAGAGATGAAAGGGAATTCCTTTGTAAGTATTCATTCTCAACCAATGCAAGTCCTTTGTAGGTATTGGATCTCATCCTCCATCTCACATTAAGGGTCTGTTTGGATACACTGAATTATGAATGCGAATTATGACTGCAATAAAGTAGTAAAAGTGCAATGATTATAAATTACAATACCTATCTCCAACTTAACAAGTAATTTAATTGAGAACTCGTGTTTGGAAAATCTGCAATGATTACAAATTCCTTTATTTATCTTTTATTACATCTACATTTGGTTGCTGAATTACATGAAAGAATTACGTGTCTATACATACGCCATAAAATAGCCCTTAATGATGGTGCTTTTACATTGCAGTACTATTGTAATTAGTTATCCAAACAGACCTTTATTCCCTTGAGATTTTGTGGGATTTCCGATATGACGACGTCATGGGCCCGTTTGGATTGTAAGTTACTTAAGATAAGCTACTTATCAGATAAGTTAGTTAGCTTGGTTTTAACTTATTAAGCATATAAGTATCTTGAGTCTATAAGTATGTTTGGTAAACAACATACTTATTAAGTAAATAAGTATGTTTGGTAATAACACATTGATAAGTAACCTTTGGAAAGAAAATTTCGAATCTACATATAATAAGCAACATATTGACATGAAAAGAAAAAGCTAAGCGTTGAGGCTGTTTTCCTAACAGAATGAGCTTTTCTAATCCCACATGCGCGCAATAAAGCTCATGTACATGCCATGCATGTGCTAGCATAGCACAATTGGTCTAAGATACATAAGATACATTCCATCCATCTATTAGAATGGGACCACTATATGGATGCCCTGGCATAAGAATCAAGTTGATCCACTAGTCAGGTGGGGCACAATCTGCAAAACAAATGTATGGCTCTGGAAGACTTGGCCGAAGTTTTCTAACCCATTCACTTGTTTCCAATAGTCGTCCACATGGTGAGTGGACTAGAACCATTTTTGGGAAAGATGTAGAAGATCAGATCAACCTGATTGGTGGATTGGATCTTGCACCAATTAATGTAGGGGCCATCTTTGATGCGGGCTGTCCACTGTGTGAGCCCTGACTTGGAGGGGACAGTCCATTATGTGGGGCCTCCTTTGAAATGGACTGGTATGAGAGAGCAATAATTGAGTGAACCATGAGAGAGAACTTTGATATGTAGCCTGACCTGAGAGAGATAAGTAGAAAAGCTAAATTGGAGGGTTGTTAATTAACATTGGAGGGTGACTAACAGTGTGGGTGTGTACTAACCCCAATAAAAAAAATAAAAAAATAAATAAAAGTGGGAGCAAAAGCGTGACATGAGAGAGATTAGTAGAAAAGTCAAAAGTAAAAAAGCTAAAAAAATACTTGTTAAGATAAGTAGTTTTTAAGAGAAGTTACTTTTCAATTATACTTAACAAACGAACTTAAGTGCCAAAAGTAACTTAATGTCTTAAGTTCAGTCGAAAAGTAACTTATTTGGTAGTATCCAAACGGGCCCTATGAGACAGGAGCTTGCTCTTGCAACCTTAAATCCTAATATGATTTTCAACGAGGTCCTGAAGTTGGTTCAATTTAGGTAACATGATGGAGGGGTTTTATTTGAATAATTAAGGCGCTAACCAAGGCTCTTTGCACTCTATTGTTGGTTTTGTTTAAAAGGAGCACACATCCCATCTTCTAGAGGTCAAGGCTCTCACCAGGTTCTTACAACTCACCTTGGCAATCTTAGAGAAAAGTAAGCTTGTCAGCCAGCAAATATGAAGTGGGAAGCCTTGGGCTCGCTTCTGCAAATAGAGGGAAAAGTACAGTTTCCTTCCCTTCACCAATAAAAAAAAAGCCTCGGTGCAAGGATATACACAAGGGGTAGAGGAAGTAATGTAGCTAATAAAGCTTCCATGCAAAGGATATATATCAGAAGGGAGAGGATTGTAATGGTTTTCCATTGAATCAAGAGTGAAAATCCTTTTGAACTTGTCAATAGAATTGGATGTCTTAACTTTAGGAATAATGATGATGGGAGTGTGATTTATATCCTTAATTATGAAACTTTATGATAAAACAACGCCAAAAAACCATCCCTAGATACTTGACGTGGGAATCAAATGCAGGATCAATATTTCTGAAGAGATAAGGAGAGATGCTCTTGGAATTTTGGCGTTGCATTTAAATTGAAAAATGAAAGAATTATAATCTATCCAACCTTGAATGTGTGATTGATTTAGATAGTTAGGCAAGTCTAGGAAAGCATTACAATATATAAAGTAGCATGGTGAAGGTTACAATATAGGAAAATGAAAGCATTATAATCTATTCAACCTTTGTTTATATAGATGACTAGTGAAGAAGTCCCAACTACCCCCGGTGCCGGTGCATCAACCACATCTCCTCTTATTATGGAAGGAGAAGTGTTTATAGCTTCAACCAAAGAAAAGAAAAGATCAGCAATGTGAGATGACTTTGAAGAAGTCATAGTTAATGGTGTGGTGAAGATTAGATGTGTTCATTGCAAATTATTATACACTAAGAATCTTAATGGGTCAACTACTCATTTAAACAGACATAGGCAAAGTTATTCAAAGAAATTAAAAATCCTAATTACAGGCCAACAATTGCTATCATTTACAAAGTCAGAAGGGGACAACTCTCAAAGTACACTTTTCACTCATAAGTTTGACATAAAGAAATTGAAAGTGGTATGCATGATTAGTAATTGTTTAAGAAAAACCCTTTAGAATGAAAAAGAGCAAAGTTTTCATGTCTTTTTGTAAATTTCTTAACCCTTAACTTAGGAAGGCCTTCCGCGCCATTGTGAAGAGAGAATATATGAAGATATGCACAAACGAGAAAATAATGAAAGCACTTTTAACATCAATCTATAGAATAAGTTTGACTTCTGATTTGTGAACGTTGTCTAATTAAAGAAAGAGATATATTTCATTAACTGCACACTCTGTTGATGAAAATTAAAAACTCTACAAGACAATTTTGAACTTCCACCAATATCCTCCTCTTCATACCGGTTTAGTTATTTCAGATTGCATTTACAATTATTTATAAGAGTGAGACATTAAAAAGAAAATCTCTTTAATAATTTTAGATAATGCCATTTCAAATGACAGTATAATTTCATTATTATGTAACCAGTTTAAGGCAACTAGAAATTTATTTTTTGAGGAGAAAATATTCCAAGTTGTTGTGCCCACATACTAAACTTGATGTATAAGAAGAGATGAAAACAATTGACCCAACAATAAAGAAATAAGAGAAAG
The DNA here is from genome assembly GCA_003013855.2 of Liriodendron chinense. Lineage (NCBI taxonomy): Eukaryota > Viridiplantae > Streptophyta > Magnoliopsida > Magnoliales > Magnoliaceae > Liriodendron > Liriodendron chinense. The sequence continues at coordinate 4,235,953 of ML058480.1, read as the reverse complement.
TGTAAAATACATAAGAGGGTCACCTTCAAGATTAAATGGAGTGATATAATATAAGTTTGAATGTGAAATCCAAAAAACGTTGAAGTTAGATGTATGTACACGTTAAAATTTGACTTTTGAAATGTTGGATTCGGCAGTAAAATTGGAGTTTGTATTCCCTCAATATGCAGATATGTGATAGAATGTATGCTTGGTTGCCTACTAAAGATTATTGGAGCAAAGTAGAGCAAGTTCACAAGTTTCTCAAAGTTTTTTATGACTGTAGGAAGATTTTTTCTGAAAATAAGTATCCCACCATAAATTTATTTCTTCCGTGTCTTTAAAAGATTAAGGAAGCCTTAAAAAAAGTGCATGTTAGGGTCCAAATTTTCTACAGCTAATGACACTTGGTATGCAAATGAGGTTCAATAAGTACTGTGACGAATGCCATTTGTTAATGGCCTTAGCGGTTGTTCTTGATCCTCGATGCAAGATGGGCTTGGTTAAGTTCATATTTTTATGAAGATTTATTCTTTTGAAAAGGTGCTAACCGACACCTCCAAGGTTCGTGACGTAATCGAAGAATTGAACACTAAAATGTTTTTACTTTAACCACAACTACAACAGGTGATAAAGAAGTTAGAGCTCTAGATAGTTCTAGTTAAGACAATGTGCTTGATGAATACATGTTATGGGGATTCGGAGCGGGTCTCGATGAACGGTCCAGATTGAAGCCGTTAAAATGTGGCCGATCATATGTCGTGTGATCGTTCGAAAGACCAAACTGGAGTGACACTCGGCTCGGCGACCTTAATAAGCTATAACTCCAACTGCGATAGCCAAGCATACCTCCTATATCATGAGCCAACGCTACTACTACACCTACCAGAGCTCAGCTTAACCGAGCGTGTATTTACCGCTCGGCTTCTAATTCTTGATGATAACCAATACATACTAGCACTCGGGATTACCAACCGCCTTTCTACTGCTTAGCCCCCGCTGACATTTGCATATGATCCGCACATGACTTAACTCGACTGTTACCGAGCCGATTGCTTCTTATATCCTAAACTAAACGTCTACAACAGCAGGCCGACTGCATCATATGCTGACTGCACAATGACCTTGTGACTCCAGTGACCCTATTTAAAGGTCTCTCCCCTTTCGATGGACATTTTGGATACATCAAGCCAACCAAGTATGGCTTGAACTATCTACATGGGTGATCGACCAAAGCGTTCGCCCTTGACACAAGCAATCCAAGGGACATTTTCTGTAAGGTACAGAGTTCATAACCATTAAGCAGGATATTCGCCCGAGAAAACCGTAATCGTGACCATTTCTGACGTAAAGAGCATAGGTGGCCATAATCGCAACGCAATTCATAAGACCATCTGTAACGGAACTCTTACGTGGCCTTAATTTTAGCCCTTACGAGGCCTTAACCCTATCTTCATACGACTCTATGAGAGGCCGATAAAAAGCCCTCCTTGCTCTCTATCACAAGGTACGCAATCAATCACCATTAACATCACTACAAGCTTTTCTCTCTATTAGCCACTAACTTAAGCATTTGAGGGCCATCAGCCAGTACCACCGGCGACCATCCTAACCCTTTGTAGTGATTATAGATCCTTCGATCCAGTCCTTTCATCCTCAATCACAGATCAGTCGGCGAAGATTCGAGTTGGTCTCTGATCAACATCTGTTAACCACTTTCAGTGTTAACAGATTGGCACACACCATGGCTTCGACTTGATACTTTCCTCCGCTATCTTTTCTATTTCTTCTCTTACCCACATGACCACAATGCCTCCTAAGAAGAATAAGAATGTGGCTAGAGCTTCCACTTCAGCAGCATTTGCCCATCCAGATTTGCAGCACCACGAGAGGTGTTTCTTCCCCGCACAGGTAACACGCCCTTCCACCGCGGACTTTACCACCAACCGACGATCCCACCTAGAGGATGATCATGGAAGTGGATGTCCAGGCCCTATGTGCCGAAGTATTGCACTTGACCGACGTTGCAGAAGCAATTGGGGCAGATCCTTCCTGCCATGCCTTTGTCACAACATGGTAGGCCAACACACTCGGTCTGATGTTGAACCTCCAATTTATACATTGGCCAACCCATTACATCTTCAATCATTATATACATGGTTTGCATGCTTAAAAGATCCATCTAATGCATGTTTTGTGAATGTAGGAATGAGAGAGAGGCTTCACTCAATTGATGCTTTAAAGACCCAATTAGAGGACTTTTATTGATGATTGAAGGAGGACCTAAGAAAGAAGAAAGCAAATAGAAGAGAGAGAAGAGGAAAGAAAGAAAGAAATTGTGGAAAAATAGAGGTCCGACCGATCTCGGCAAAGGAAGCCACGACCAGTCCTGATCGGTCGGCCACCCCGCTGCCCACCTTGAAAACTCACTGGACTAAGGTCCAGATTGGCCCGACCAGTCTTGACCGGTCGGCCAACAGATCGGCCACCCACTTCCCTTCTCTGTACACTTTCTGGATGAAGGACTAGATAGGTCCGACTGCTCAAGACCGGTCGGCCAGCCCAGTCCGACTGGTCACGACCGGTCGGCCATGTGTAAACAGCAAGTTTCTATTTGAAGCTCCGAGTTTTGTGCGCAATTGTGTAAGTATTGCGCAATTCTGGAAGATTTCAAGGCGGTAGGGCCTCTCCACTATAAAAGGAGACCTAGGGATCATAGCTAAGGCATCATAAAAGCTGAGGAACTTCATGGGAGGTGAAGAGAGCCGTCGTGGAGCGTCTGCAACTCTCCCGAATCCGGGTTTTTATGATTTTTAGTCTTTTTCATTGAGTTTTAGTTGTAGTATGACAATGCTCGGCTAGAATCTCTCAGCTAGGGCTGAGAGGTGAAGCTTGTAGTTAATTTCATGTTTAATTCAGTTTGATTCAAGTACTTTCACTTTAAGTTTGAATTTTGAAAGTTCTAGTTCATATAAAGTTGATATTTTTAAAAGTTTTATGAGAGTTCATGTGCTTTGGACATGGATTCGTTGCAATTCTTTGAGATTATCATATTTTGCTTGATTAGATTCGAATTATGGTAACTCTTGAGCATGCCATAGTCCATAGGCATGGCTATTACTCCGAAGGCTATGATTTTGAATGCTATGTGATTGAATGGGACTAGAACTTGGAAGTTTAACTTAAGTGGGATTGAATGTGTTTTAATGCTTTATCTTCCAACTAGATGAGAGATAGAATTTCAAATCTAGTTGTGTTTTATGCTTGGATTAATTGGATTGATAGGATTGATATGGGATTGCTACAAGTGGATTCTTGAAAGCCTTAGTTCCTTTAAATACTATTTTTCTTAAGTTACTGTTTTGAGTTAGATTTCTTAATTGAATCTCCAAATTATTTTAATCCAAGTTGCTGGAATAGTTTCGAATTTATTTTCTAATTCCCTGTGTATCGACCTCGGTCTTACCGATAATTATTACTACATCGCAACCTTGCACTTGAGGCGAGCGAACAAGTTTTTGGCGCTGCTGCCGGGGAATTTTAAATAACGGTTCTAGATTATTTTAGTGGCTGTAGAAGTAGAAGTAAATAGGTTTTTGTTATTTCCTAAGACTAAAAAATTATTTTGCTTTGTAGGACTTCTTCTCTAGTTCAAGCGAATCGGGTAATATCCTTCTAATTTAGTGCTTTTTACAGATTTTCAATTTTTAGATTTTTGATTAATTTCTGTTTCAAGACTTAGGATTAGTTTAGTTCTTAATTGAGTGGTTTATGTCCCGTTGGGAACGTGACCACTCCAATCGTCTCCAATCCAAAGGTGGTCTAGTTGGGCCATCATCAGTCCATAGACGAGTCCGAAAATACCAAGAGCATTGTGATAGTTTGGGGAGTATGGATTAAACACCTTTAAGGAATACTCCCCCCGCACTCCAACTACAAACGCAAATCAAGAGGGAGTGGGAGAGAATGAGGTACATAACGTTCCTCCAATGAGATCATTACGAGACTACCTACAACCGGCTCGTACAACTACACCCTTGTGCGTGGTCTTACCACCAACCGGGGAAAACATCGATATAAAACCGGGAGTAATTCAACTCATACCAAAGTTCCATGGGCCAGACTTGAAGAGCCCATACCTACACTTAAAGGAGTTTGAAGAAGTGATAGCTACTTTGCAATACACTAATGTTTTAGAAGATGCCATTAAACTTAAACTTTTTTCCTTCTCATTGAAAGAAAGAGCCAAGACTTGGCTTCACTCTCTTAGACCACACTCGATAGGGTCATGGAACGAGATAACTCGGGAATTCTTGAAAAAGTTCTTCCCGGCTCATAAAACAAACACCCTTCGAAGAGCCATAATGAACTTGTCAGTTAAAGAGAATGAATCGTTCTTCCAATGTTGGGAAAGGTTTAAGGACCTCCTACTTGCTTGCCCACATCACGGCTACGAAAGTTGGCGAATTATAAACTTCTTCAATGATGGATTAAGTTCAATGAGGAAAGAGAAACATAGTTTGTACAATGCATGACTATAACTGCCGCATCAGAAGAAATTCAAATGTAAAAAAGGATCAGTGCTGTGTTGAAAAAAAAGCCCGTCGTTATTTTTTATACACAATTCGCCTCTCGATCATTTACTATGGTATGAGAGAGATTGTGATCGCCAGAGGCTCAGCAAAGGGCAGATGATAAAGCAATTTAAGGCTACATTGATAGGGCCAGTTGAAGAATTGTATGAATCAGGAATTCTGTGAGAAATATCAACATGGGAGCAATTTCATGAATTGTTTATGTTAAGATTTTGGGTGCCACGAAGGGCAGTTCCTCTGACAAAGCTAACAAGGTGGGAAATGATTCCAGGAGAATATCCGTACCAGTATACTATGAAGTGGAGAAACGCAATAACAAGCTCATACAAGTCGCTTGAACATACAGAGATAGAGATAACTGGGTCATGTGCCGAAAGTATGGGAATGAAGGCCACAGACAGATATAAACCATATATCGTGTTCAACTTGATGAAAGAAGCCATAATAATGGGGCTCGAAATAAATAGAGAACTAGAAGCAATACATTTCTTCAGCAACTCACATGCCAATAAAGTTAGACAAATGCTAGATGCTACCCGGACCAATCTGTTGCAATGCACAACTTCCTGTAAGGAAGAGTGGACGCCAGGTTTTCCTAAATTTACACTCTTTAAAGGAGAGACCCAATCACCAATAGAACATCTGGTGAATTATGAAAAGGCCACTTATTTCAGAGGCAACGTTTCTTAAGAATATTTAATGCGAAACTTTGTATATTCATTGGCCACCTCAAGCAGCGCCATGGCCTGGTATTTCACTTTGTCAAAAAGAACAACTGCAAGTTTGTAGGATATGAAAGAAAGTTCGTAATGCGGTTCTATAGATATGACACAAGAATATCCAAAGAATTACTCTAAAAGACATCGCAACTTCCAGACGAGGACGTATTGGATTTCATACGTCAATGGTGGAATGTACGAGCTTGCGGTTCCACATTGCCTCTGACTGAAGATATTATGATGAAAGAATGCATTCGAGCAACTATACTCAAAGAACAACTGATACAAAAAAACCAATGAATCCCACGAAGCTTCCAACAGTTGTTGAAAATATTAGTGTTTCAGTTTCATGAATTGTGCAGTGTCATAATGATTCAAGCCACAGAAAAATCAAAGGATACAAATGGCTCGTTTAATGATAAAGGAATGGAAAGCAACCTAATATCGTTGAGGTCGAGAAATCAGCTACGAAAGAAATCTCAAAAAGAATTGCAAAGAGATATCCTCAATCAGACCCTCAATCAAGAGAAGGCTAGTGAAAGGACCGATAAATCATCGCGGCCAGAGGAATCATCGACGGCAAGTGTTACATAGGACGTCATTAGTCATCTGAAAAGAATCCCAACGAGACTAATAGCATTTATGATGCCCTAAAATTATCCAAAAGCTTTCGACGGGACCTGATACAAGCTTTACTTGATGATAATGTGCATGGGAGGCTTTGATAACAGAAATGTAAGCAACAAACATAGATAAAAATGAGGATAAGAGCTGGAACGCAATGACAGAAAAGGACGAAGTAGCTTATTGTATGTCGACAATAACCTTCGCAGAGGATGATATGATGTTAGGCGAAAAGGAGCATAATCGACCGCTTATGGTTACAAGATATATCAATGACAGACAGGTAAAGAGCATCATGATCGATATGGGTCGGCTGTGAATTTGATGCCATTAAGTGTACTCTCCAAGCTGGGATATAAGCGATAACATTTTCGGACAAGTAATATGATAATACAGGAATTCAATCAGGACGGGCAGAAAGCACTGGACACAATTACCATGCTACTAGAGATCGAGAATTTGATCACTAAGGTGACTTGTCATGTGATTAATGCAGTAACAACATACAATATGTTGCTCGGGAGGCCGTGGATTCACAGATATGGAATTATTCCTTCCACCATGCATCAATGTTTCAAATATTGTCCGAAAGGTGTACAACACAGAATTTTAGCAGACGAGAAACCATAAACAATTGCAGAATCATTTTTTGCAAATGTGCGATATTATGAATCATTCGCTAGCGAAGAACATGAAGGTGTAGAACTCGCAGAAAGAAAAAATTCAGCAAGAAGAACAGAAAAGACCCAAAACAAAAAGATTTTTCGTTGTGCCGAAAAACATGCGACAGCTAGGGCAGCCGCCATTGGTCATATTTTTGGGAAGACAAGTAGAAACCCTTCAGGCAAATTTCACTATGCTGGCATCGAAATTAGAAAAAAGTAGGCCTTTTTCCCAAAGGACCTCGAGAATTCCGAATGTCGGGAAAAACGGAATAGACTCCGATATTATTTTACTCTGTAGGGGTAAAAAATGCCGAAGAACAGAACAAGGCACCAATATAGATGAGAAAACCCGCAAAACTGGACCTAAAAGAGCTGGGTCGATATAGTTTGGTAAGTAAAGGAATAATGCGGTCAATGGGTTTCGATTGCAAAGATCCGATCAGCTTAAACAGTGGTAAAGGAATATCAGTGCCCATTATAATCCAAAGGTGCGAAAAATTATTGGGATTGGGGGCATCCTTGGAGTCTGCACAAGTAAATATGGTCAGTGAAATGACCCAAATCAGCCCTACAGAACAGCAAACAGACCTGGTGATAGAGAAAGAAATATCCGAGCTTGAAAAAGCTCCAGTATAGTTGGAAGACGAAGGTCAAACAACGATTGACCAGTAAGTGAAATAAATATGACGACAGAACAGGAAAAATGGGTTACATATATCAGTATAGGTTTGACAGAAGAGAAAAAATGAGTTACTTATATCAGTATAGGTCTGACAGAAGAGAAAAAACAAGTTACATATATCAGTATAGGTCCGACAGAAGAGGAAACCAAAAGATATAGTCAAGTGCTGAAAGATAACAAAGATGTGTTTGCATGGACGTATGCTGAAATGCTAGGGTTGGAACCAACAGTAGTAATGCACGGACTTAATATCGCCAAAGAAAAGAAACCGATCAAGCAAGCTCAACGATGATTCCATGTAGACATTCTGCTTCGAATAGAAGAAGAAGTGAATAAACGATTCGTCAGAGAAGTCAAATATCCTAAATGGATATCAAATATTGTTCCAGTGAAGAAGAAAAATGGACAAATGCGGGTATGTGTCAACTTCAGAGATCTAAATGAAGCCTGTCCTAAAGATGATTTTCCCTCGCCAATTACGGAATTGCTGATAGATAGCACCACGAGATACGTCGTCATGTCCTTTATAGACGATTATTCAGGTTACAACCAAATATGTATGGCACCAGAAGATGAAGAATCAACTGCTTTTCGTACTTCCCTAGGAATATATTGCTATAAAGTCATGCCATTTGGATTAAAGAATGCGGGGGCAACATATCAACGAGCTATGCAACATATTTTCGGCGATATAATGTATAAGCACATGGAGTGCTATGTCGATGATTTGGTCGTAAGGTCTGATGATCATGAAGAACATCTAAACCATCTACAATTTGTCTTTCAAAGGCTTCGGAAGAAACAATTAAAAATAAATCCTCTGAAATATATGCTTTTGGCGTCTCTTCTAGTAAGTTTTTAGGGGTTTGTAGTACGACATAGAGGAATTGAAGTTGATCTAAGAAAAATAAAAGGGATTCAAGAAATGCAGCCGTCAAAATCGTTGAAAGAACTGAAAAGCCTGCAAGGAAAATTGGCATACATAAGAAGGTTTATCTCAAACCTGTCAGGAAGATGTCAACCCTTTTCTCATCTCATGAAGAAGGGGATATTATTTGAGTGGGATATAGCATGCCAAAACGCGTTCAAGTTTATCAAACAATTGCTGAAACAGCCACCCGTGTTAACAGCGCCAATACCGGGAAAATAACTCATTTTGTATATCGCTACTTGTGAAAGTTCACTTGGTGCACTCTTAGCGCAAAAAAATGAGTTAAGGAAAGAAGCAGCCTTGTATTATTTGAGTAGAATGATGGTGGGAGCTGAACATCATTATTCTTCGATTGAGAAGATTTGTCTAACCTTTAAATTCGCTGTGCAGAAGTTACGACATTATTGGCTTTCCCATGATATAACATTGATTTCACGAGCCGATCCTATTAAATATCTGATAACGCGACCAATGTTATCCGGAAGATTGGCCAAATGGATGTTGTTACTATCAGAATACGTGATCACATACGTACTGTTAAAACTAGAAAAATGCTCAATAGGCAGTTTTTTCGTGTTTCGTTATTCTGGGGTTCTGAGTATAGAGACATTCATAGACAATCATAAGCAATCACAAAGTATACACAAGAAAACACCGCAAGGTGAATTTTATTCCAGAGATTCCAAGATCTTTTACATTCCATGCTGTGATAGTGGTCACGAGCCCTTAATTACATCAATGGATGATCACCCTTGATTAAAAGGCAAAAGTAAATGCATGCATGCATTATAAATAAGTTAAATAAAGCATTAAAAGAGTATGAATGTAAATAAAGCACAACATAGACAACACAGAGATCTTTACGTGGAAACCATTACGGGAAAAAACTACGGCACAAAGCGACAAGATTCCACTATGAATACAGTTATACAATAGATGGAATATTAAAGAGATGGCGCCCGGATAGATCGAGCAAGTAATTTAAATCATCAGGGATTATAGTCTTGAGTTCATGGTCGTAAAGACCAAGTTTAGGATCTCTTATGGACTAAGCCATTGCTAAGACCAGTTAGATGTTGGTCCCATGCTCTTTCGGGCGTTCTTAGTTAGGTAGCAATCAAGATTTTAACCGAGTCATGTATCACAGTGTCATTGGGCGTCTCTAAGGATGAAATGGCTTTCAGGAATACACTCCACAGTTTCCATTTAGTGCAACCAGTGCCATTGACCGTTTCAGGTTCGGACGGGTGACTTGTTGGAAGACACTCCGTGGTATCTAGTGCAACTAGTGTTAGTGACCGTCTCAGGTTCGGACGGGTAACTTGCTGGAAGACACTCCATGGTTTCTTAGTGTAGCCAGTGCCAGTAACCGTCTCGGGTTTAGACGGGTGACTTGCTGGAAGACACTCCATGGTTTCTTAGTGTAACCAATGCCAGTGACCGTCTCGGGTTTGGACGAGTGACTTGCTGGAAGACACTTCATGGTTTCTTAGTGTAACCAGTGCCGTGACCGTCCCGGGTTTGGATGGGTGACTTGCTGGAAGACACTCCATAATTTCTTAGTGTAACCAGTGCCAGTGACCGTCTCGGGTCCGGACGGGTGACTTGATGGAAGACACTCCATGGTTTCTTAGTGTAACCAATGCCAGTGACCGTCTCGGGTTCGGATGGGTGAATTGGTGGAAGATACTCCATGGTTTCTTAGTGTAACCAGTGCAAGTGACCGTCTCGGGTTCGAACGGGTGACTTGCTGGAAGACACTCCATGGTTTCTTAGTGTAATCAGTGCCAGTGACCGTATCAGGTTCGAATGGGTGACTTGCTAGAAGACACTCTATGGTTTCTTAGTGTAACCAGTGCCAGTGACCGTCTCGGGTTTAGACGGGTGACTTGCCAGAAGACACTCCATGGTTTCTTAGTGTAACCAGTGCTAGTGACCATCTCGAGTTCGGATGGGTGACTCGCTGAAAGACAATCCATGGTTTCTTAGTACCAGTGCCAGTGACCGTCTTGGGATCGGACTGGTGACTTGCTGGAAGACACTCCATGGTTATTGGGGTACAACACTGTATCATTGACCGTCACTATGGATGGGTGACCACAGGAAGACGCACCACTATTACCTTAGCAACTCAACTGACGGATCCTACTTTGGAAGGGGCGCACATCAACTGGTCTTAACGATGAAGTATTTCAGATGTTTTAGAACTCTTTGATTACGATTTTCGATGATAACCATAGTCCCTTTGTTTTAGTTTCGTATCTCGATCCGGGATAAATGAGATTCATGCAATGGATGTAAATAAGTACAGTACAAAGTAAATATGCTTGATGCATGCTAGAAGATGATAGCATTTATGCATGGTATTTAGTGTATCAAACAAATTATGCATTATCGATATTTCGAAAGACTGGATCATTTAGAGAAGCTGTATCGAGCTATACTTCTTTGAGAAGTTCGATATGGGCTGGATCGGCCATTTCCGATGCTCGCGAATGGCTAAGTGTCGGGTCTAATAAGCGCCCGTTTATACCAATTTCTGATAAACAGTAAAGATTAATATCCTATACGAGTTAGACTTAGCTGTTTTATAGTTATGAGGGCATTAGCTTTGCCTTTGCGTCTTTGAGATCGCGGTTGGTTTTACTTGGCATTAGTTGATTTTCGAGCCAACAGGGCACTTCCCAAGGCCTGTTTACAATCTGATCAGAGGATTTGGTGAATACCGGTCACGATCGTCTCTAAACAGTGGTGGATCATGTCCGCAAGGGTCATAATGATGCTGGATCCACCTTGGCATTAGTGCGATCGCATTTTGATTTGTTTGACATAAGTCGATTTCCGAGCTAACAGGGCACTTCCTAGGGCTGAAACTGACTAAGTATCGGGCCTATTTACCACTTAACTGGGGCTTTTGAGGGTCTTGAGATCGGGTAACCTCGTCGCAGTATATCATTATAGTGTGTTATGTTATGACGAAGAGAAGTCTCTCTCTCGGGATCGGTCAAATTCCGCCCGGTTCCTCTCATTTTAGGCTGTTACTGCTTTTTCAGAGGGATTTTCGAGGCTTGTAATTTGGCTAAGTGTTGGTTGTTTTTTATTAAATTCGTGATTTGGTCCACTTATCATCGACCGTTGGAGAATCCGGTCCGGGGGATGGATAGAGGACATCGATGTGTGTCAAAGAGCTTCGACTTGATCGGAAGGTGGCCACTTCGAAGGCGGGCCACACCTCAGATAGTCCCACCTCCCCATCAACATCTAGGCTTATCGGGTGGGTTGTAGATTGCATGGTGGGTGCATGTAGCCCCTCCTCAGGCGCATGTGAAAAGGGAAAAGTGAGGAGAGAGAGAGAGGATGACTGGGGAGGTGAGCGCATGTGGCTCTCCCAGGCGCATGTGGTCTCTTCACTTTATGATTTTGATTTCCAAAACTCCATGGGCATGGGTGCATGTTACTATAAGGACTTAGGGAAGTTTCCGCTTTGTCTATGTCTGGGCGCATGTGATAAGAAAAATGAAAGAGAGGGATTTTCTCCCCTTGGGCACATGTGAGAGGGAAAATGAGAGAGAGAGAGAGAGAGAGAGAGAGAGAGAGAGAGAGAGAGAGAGAGAGAGGTGGGCGCATGTGATAGGGCACATGCACCTACCCCACTTCCATGGACGCATGTCACTATGTGACTTAGGGAATTTCGGAGTTCCCTCCCTTCTCTCCTTGCATTTTTGCAACAAAGGCATCCGACAAGGTGTGGGTGCATGTGAATAGCCGACGGAGGATTCCGATAAGGATTTTACCTTGCTCTGACTATCCTTTCCAGAAAATGAAGCCGCCTCTCTCTCAACAGGTGAGTGCACTATTTATAGCATTTAATTGGGTCCCGGGTCCAAGAAAGTAGAAAATTCATGAGCGCATGCATTTGGAGAGGGGAGTCATGCACATTTTGTAGGGGATCATGCGCATGTCATGGGGATGTAGGCGCATGTGGCCATGCACCAGGTGCATGTGGCTTGGTGTGGGCGCATGTGCCCCTGTGGTGGGTGCATGTGTCCTCACTTAGCATATATTTTTTGATTTTTTGTATTTTTAAGATTTTGAAAATATTGAAAAGGGGAGAGAGAGGGCTCTCATGCGCATGTTGTACGGGTGTGAGAGCATGTCCTCCCACACCATGCGCATGTCTCCTATGTGGCGTGTGCATGCATTCCCATACTTAGAATATTTTAAGTTTTGGGCTTCGACGGGCGACCTCCAGAGGACAACTACTCTTTCGGGGATCGAAGTTGTTAGTGCACTTTTCTGTGGCATACTAGTGCACCTTGTTTGTCAATTACTTAGGTCAGTGGGTCTAGTGTCGGTTGAGCTCAATGAAGACGAAGAACGAAGACTCAAGATGGACCGGCTGCATTAAGGAAGAAGAAACAGGTAAAAGTGATGCCTTGGTGTGCCTTGCCTTGACCAAAACCTAACCCATAACCTCTTAGATGACTTAGACCAACTAGGTATACCTTTACTCATCATCATTAGTCTTAGAACTCCATGAAAAACATGATATTAGACTAATTTAAGAGGTGGAAGCTGCTGTAAACAAAACAGCTCAAAACAGCAGTTTTCCGATTGATCTCCGATCAATCGGACGTTGGCTCTGATAGGACTCCGATCAATCGGACATAAGCTCCGATCAATCGGACAGAAGCTCCGATCAATCGAAAATTTTTCCAGCAACCTTAAAAATCCACTGGACATATTTTCGATCAATCGGACAGTCTTCCGATCCATCGGAAGGGGTCCGTCCGATCAATCGGACAGTGTTCCGATCAATCGAAATATCTTCCAGAGACTTCACTGGATAGATTTCCGATCAATCGGACTTGTCTCCGATCAATCGGACAAGTCTCCGATCAATCGGACCTTCTTCCGATCAATCGGAGATGCGCGAATCTGCCCGTTTTTTGACCGTTGGAAGAAAATCTATTTAAGACGGGGGATTCATTTTTGAGCCAAGAGAGGGTATTTTGAGGGGATAGGAGCCACCATTGTTGAAGATCATTAAGAGCCCTATTCCTAACCTAAACAAGTGATCTTCCTTGTGATTCATCACAAGTATGGAGCATTCAAAGCTCAAGAAGAAGATGCACTTGTCCCTCTTTTGATCTCTAGAGATTGGATTGATCTTGATAGTCATATTCCTATCCAATACTCTATGATGAGATCGTTGTAGGTGAGAATCTCTAGGTAACCCATTCCCATAAGTTGTAGAGATCTCAAACCTACCTTCCCTAGCACCTTGGGCATCTCTAATGGAGCATCACATGCAAGGTAGCTGATCTTGGAGCTGAAGCCTTGGCAAAGCAGCGGCGTCAAAGATCGGGGGAGCACAAGGGGAGCTGATTCAAGCACGGGAGAGCGAGAAGAAGCAACCCAAGACGGCGCAACAAGGGGCTCAATCCGACAAGTAAGGTTGTCTTGTTAAGAGTCCATCCACTCAATTCCCTGTGGGAGTTGAGTGTAGAGTTTGTTTGACAAACTCGCCCCGGGGTCGTTAGCCGATCCTTGGCCTATTAGTTGGGCCTAAAATCTAGGGACGTCAGCCGTTCCTTAGCACGTTAGTCGGGCCTAAAATAAAGTCTCCAAGGGGGAGCCACCAACACGGGTCCAAACGTGTAGGTTGGGAGGAACCTGTAAACTCCTCGGTTGGGTGGATCCGATTTAAAACACCTTGGTTGGGAGGAACCAGATTTAAACTCCCCAGTGAATGCCGGTGTGCTCAAAGGGGTTGAGTACTTGAACCGGGAGTGGAGTAGACAAGTAGTCGAACCACTATACATCCTTGTGTTTGTGATTGTTCTTGAGCACATTTCTCTTTATGCATTGTGTTTAATTGGTTAATTATGAATGCTTAGTTAGGAATGTATGCTAGACACTTGATAAGCACACACACACTCACAAGATGTACTTTCACTACCTCATGTTGACTTGAGCATTTCTTGATCCATCCTTTATAGTCCACATGAGTTGTTTAGACTAGGTTGCTGATTGCTCTTATCTTATGCTAGTCTATTAATTGGACCCACTTAGGCTTGGAAGCCGAAGTGTTAATCGCTTACATAGTTCAATTTGTTAAATTTGTTAAGTAGGCGAAAAGATTTTTTAAAAGGTCCTTATACCCCCCTCCTATAGGTTCAGCCATAATTCTAGTTACTCCTCAAGCTTCCGCACGCGTATGCGTAGGGTGTCGTGTTAGGCTACCCGATGCAATTTCATTTGGTATCAGAGCGGGTTGCTCTTCAAGGACGTAATCGTCTAGAGTAAGATCCAATACCGGAGCACCAGCATCATTTATAACCGAGATGGGAGTACCACCAACCGTCCACCCTTCTTTGACGGGTCCAACTATGCTTATTGGAAGGCGAGAATGAGAATTTTTCTCCAATCCATGGACCGTCCGGTGTGGCTTAGCACACAAACTGGATATACCTTGCCCACCGAGCAAGTGGAGGTTGATGGGAAAAATATTGTCATTCCCAAAGATGATTCCAAATGGGATGACATAGAGAGAGCTCAATACATGGCAAATGCCAAAGCTCTCAATACGATTTGCTGTGCGGTTTCCCCGAAAGAATTTCAGCGCATTCTCACATGCGCAACTGCAAAAGAAGCGTGGGATATACTTGAGGTTACCCACGAGGGAACTAGCACAGTAAGACGCTCGAAGCTTCAGCTCTTAACCACCAAATTTGAAAACATTAGGATGGTAGAGACTGAAACTTTCATGGAGTTTTATACTAAATTTTCAGATATTTGCAACTCCATGTTTGTCTTGGGGGATCGGGTTTCGGAAGGAAGGATTTGTAGAAAAATACTTAGGTCCCTCCCGGAGAGATTTGACTCCAAGATAGTTGCCTTAGAGGAGTGTAGAGACATAGATAACATAAAAGTAGAAGAACTCATAGGTTCCCTACAAACTCATGAACTACACTTTAAGGCCCCCTCTAGGAAGAAAAATATTGCCCTAAAATCCTCTCACAGACATAAGAAAATTAAGAGTGAGTCGGAGGAAGTTAGCGATGATGAGGATGATGAGGAAGAAAAATTAAACAAAAAATTCAAGAGATTCCTGAAATTTGATAGAGGGAATAGCCGTGACAAGAAGGACAAGAAGGGTGATAAACATAAAGGGAAATCATCCAAACCTTCATCCGTCCGATGTTACGGTTGCAGTCAACGTGGCCATATTGCCCCGAACTGTCCGGAAACGCCTAAACCGAAAGGTAAAAAGGCAATGGCTGCCACGTGGGATAATACGGAGGAGTCGGACTCCAAATCCGATGACTCTGCTAGTGATGGGAGCCAACATAATGATCTAGCTCTTTCGGCTTCCACCACTACCCCTCTTCCCGCTTATCTAAGAGGGGATCCTAACCGCTATCCCTTCTAGGAGTAGAAGGAGTTCCCAACCCCTCACCTCATGCTACATTTTATGAGGGTGTTGAGGAAATTAGTTACCCTTAGGCTAATCAAACTAAACATAGTTAGTGAGGGTAGCTAGAAATGCTTTTATAGGAAAATATGAGGATTTCAGCCTCATTTCTGTGTGTATGGGCAAATCAGAGGATTCAAGCCTCATTAGCCCAAATTTTTGATAATTTAGCCTTGCTTTTAATTAATATATTTGCTTGCTAGATTATCACCATGCTTAGATTAGCTAATCATCTTGAGTTTTATACTTCATTGTATGCTAATCTTTGCTTAGTATTGGTCTTGATATACCAATAGGGGAGGTTGGTTGATTGGGCTATATGCCCTTGAGCTTTAATGCTTAGTGTATATCATAGATGACCAATTATGCATGATTAACTATGCTTAAATAGTCTCATTTTCTTGTTAATCATGTTCTTTAGCATGCTCCATGTTTTATATGATCATGCACCCTATACTCTCCTTGTTAGCATGTGCTTATAGTTATAACTGCGACATACTATCTTCTCTTACCTTAACTATACTTGTTGCATCATTAAGGGGGAGAGAATAGTTTGTCAATTGCTAACAAAAAGGGGGAGAAAGATCAAGTCCCACCAAAACTAGTTTGCTATGTTTTGTGATGCAGGGATTGACAGGTTATGGGGGAGCAAACTGAAGAGGAGCTGCTTAGATTAGGCATGTCAAGAGTCCTGTATTTAATTTTACATCAATGTAATCGCTTGTACATGTATTTGTTTTGGTAGGTTAGGTTTTTGTAAGTAATTGACAAAGGGGGAGATTGTTAGTGCACTTTTCTGTGGCATACTAGTGCACCTTGTTTGTCAATTACTTAGGTCAATGGGTCTAGTGTCGGTTGAGCTCAATGAAGACGAAGAACGAAGACTCAAGATGGACCGGCTGCATCAAGGAAGAAGAAACAGGTAAAAGTGATGCCTTAGTGTGCCTTGCCTTGACCAAAACCTAACCCATAACCTCTTAGATGACTTGGACCAACTAGGTATACCTTTACTCATCATCATTAGTCTTAGAACTCCATGAAAAACATGATAAGTTAGACTGATTTAAGAGGTGGAAGCTGCTGTAAACAAAACAGCTCAAAACAGCAGTTTTCCGATTGATCTCCGATCAATCGGACGTTGGCTCCGATAGGACTCCGATCAATCGGATATAAGCTCCAATCAATCGGACAGAAGCTCCGATCAATCGGAAATTTTTCCAGCAACCTTGAAAATCCACTGGACATATTTTCGATCAATCGGACAGTCTTCCGATCCATCGGAAGGGGTCCAGTCCGATCAATCGGACAGTGTTCCGATCAATCGAAATATCTTCCAGAGACTTCACTGGATAGATTTCCGATCAATCGGACTTGTCTCCGATCAATCGGACAGTCCGATCAATCGGACCTTCTTCCGATCAATCGGAGATGCGCGAATCTGCCCGTTTTTTGACCGTTGGAAGAAAATCTATTTAAGACGGGGGATTCATTTTTGAGCCAAGAGAGGGTATTTTGAGGGGATAGGAGCCACCATTGTTGAAGATCATTAAGAGCCCTATTCCTAACCTAAACAAGTGATCTTCCTTGTGATTCATCACAAGTATGGAGCATTCAAAGCTCAAGAAGAAGATGCACTTGTCCCTCTTTTGATCTCTAGAGATTGGATTGATCTTGATAGTCATATTCCTATCCAATACTCTATGATGAGATCGTTGTAGGTGAGAATCTCTAGGTAACCCATTCCCATAAGTTGTAGAGATCTCAAACCTACCTTCCCTAGCACCTTGGGCATCTCCAATGGAGCATCACATGCAAGGTAGCTGATCTTGGAGCTGAAGCCTTGGCAAAGCAGCGGCGTTAAAGATCGGGGGAGCACAAGGGGAGCTGATTCAAGCACGGGAGAGTGAGAAGAAGCAACCCAAGAAGGCGCAACAAGGGGCTCAATCCGACAAGTAAGGTTGTCTTGTTAAGAGTCCATCCACTCAATTCCCTGTGGGAGTTGAGTGTAGAGTTTGTTTGACAAACTCGTCCCGGGGTCGTTAGCCGATCCTTGGCCTATTAGTTGGGCCTAAAATCTAGGGATGTCAGCCGTTCCTTGGCACGTTAGTCGGGCGTAAAACAAAGTCTCCAAGGGGGAGCCACCAACACGGGTACAAACGTGTAGGTTGGGAGGAACCTGTAAACTCCTCGGTTGGGTGGATCCGATTTAAAACACCTTGGTTGGGAGGAACCAGATTTAAACTCCCCAGTGAATGCCGGTGTGCTCAAAGGGGTTGAGTACTTGAACCGGGAGTGGAGTAGACAAGTAGTCGAACCACTATACATCCTTGTGTTTGTGATTGTTCTTGAGCACATTTCTCTTTATGCATTGTGTTTAATTGGTTAATTATGAATGCTTAGTTAGGAATGTATGCTAGACACTTGATAAGCACACACACACTCACAAGATGTACTTTCACTACCTCATGTTGACTTGAGCATTTCTTAATCCATCCTCTATAGTCCACATGAGTTGTTTAGACTAGGTTGCTGATTGCTCTTATCTTATGCTAGTCTATTAATTGGACCCACTTAGGCTTGGAAGCCGAAGTGTTAATCGCTTACGTAGTTCAATTTGTTAAATTTGTTAAGTAGGCGAAAATATTTTTTAAAAGGTCCTTATACCCCCCTCCTATAGGTTCAGCCATAATTCTAGTTACTCCTCAAGCTTCCGCACGCGTATGCGTAGGGTGTCGTGTTAGGCTACCCGACGCAATTTCAGAAGTCACTGACATCAAGCTATTTTTAAGCCGTGATCGACCTCTTGAATGAACGGGGTGGGGTATCGATGGCCATCTGCTGTGAATTTAGGTAGTTCCTTCGCAATTTGGAGCTTCCGGGTCAGCTCTTCGCATATGCATATTGTTCTGGGAAGCACGCTCATGGAAAAATGCACCGCAAGTGCTTCAAACTTGCAATTTAAGGTTTTTCGAGCATTCCAGATCATTTGGTAGCGTTACAGATGTCCAATTCCGCTCCAAAATGGTACCTGTAGGCTTTCGGGGCCTTTCAATTAGCTCCAGATAGGGGTAAAATACGTTTTGGTGCGCGCAGGTAAGGATATGCATTGCGCGACTTCAAAATTTGTAGGTTAAGGGTTTTGGGGTGTTCCGGATCATTTAGCGATGACCCACATGTCCGGTTTTGCTCTGAAATGCTGTTTATAGGTTTTAGGCCGCTACCGCGTGGTTAGGGTCGCACTAGCAGTTTTCTGGGTTTTTTCGATCTCAAAATTGATTCAAATCATCGTAGATGGACCGCGGGAAGTTGTTTTACCATGGGTACTAATTTGAGCCCCAACAAGTGCCCCCCCGGTGTGCTGCGCTGGATGCTTAAGTCAGCATCGATCCCCAGGCTCGAGTGTAAATAGGTGACTCACTGAGTCGTTTCTACATTTTTCGAGTCAAAAAAGAAAATTTTCCTAAGGTGAGAGAGCATTTCTTGGAGCCTTGGGCGCATGTGGGCTTTTAGTTGCTTTTTTCTGTCGAAGGATTTCCACCTGGGCGCATGTTGCATTGCCACAGGGAGTGGGTGCATGTCCAGGGCACGTGATCTGGACATGCGCTCAGGGCATTGTCTTGAACTTGTATTTTCAGATCTTTTGGAGATGGGCACATGTGGTGATGCACATGCGCCTGGTGCATTGCATTTATAACTTGTTCCTCTTCTTTGAGATGGGCAGATGTTAACATGCACATGCGCTTGACACCTGGTAAAAGTGGACTTTTATTCTTCGCAACTAGTGGATTGGGCGCATGTGAGAGGGTACATGTGCCTGGAACCTCACCTTGGGCACATGTCAGCACAACACTTAGCAAAAATTTCAGTTTTTAGCCCTCTTTTGTAAGACCCGTACCCTGAATTGCCCTCCGTACGATTAGTTTCCGGTACCGGTACGTCCCGGACTGACCAGATTAGTGAGCCTTGATCGCGACCCTGATTTAGTACCGCAACGACCTAAGACTTGTACCCTTGTGACCACGCGGGCGCCACGATTCCAACGCCGTGCGGCACGCCCCATTGCGATACCCGGTGTGTGAGATGCATACTTTTGAGCAATCCGAGGTGGGCCGCGCAACGCGCGTGTGGCAGTGGGCCCCACTTGCACAAATCCCAACAACATGTCAAATCAATCACCATTACCCTCACCCATACCCCTATCATTATGCTAGCCATCATCACCATACCCACCCCATCACTCTCTCACCTCCAAAGTCAATACAACCCATACCTCTCATGCTCTCTCCCATCATCATCATCATCATCATTACATCATGCACCCCCCTCTTCCCATACAAGAGCCATACGTAGGGGGGGGGTGGCCTTCTCATTCCCATTTTTGCAAGAAAGAGAGAAAGGAGAGAGAAACAGATTTGAGAGAGAGAGAAGAGAAAGAAGAGAGAGAAGTAGAGAGATTTAGAAGGAGATCAAGAGAGAGAAAGAGAGAGTTAGAGAGATTGAAGGAGGAGATCAAGCTTGGAGGACCCCGATCATCATCCCGACCGTCCGATCGGCAATCCAACCGTCCAACCATCATAGTGAGTGCAATACTTCCCCCATTTTTCTCGTTTATCTTTCATTTTCTTTCCTCGGGCCCACCTTGTGATGGGCAATGAGATGGATGGGCTGGATCGTCCATGAATGGGTCCCACCTTTCGATGGTGTGGAATCCACTTGGGGACCACTTTATGTCATAATTAGTGTGGCCAACGGCCCCACCATGATGTATGTAGTTATCCATGCTGTCCACCCTGTAGGACCCACCATGCGATGGCCCCCGCGGATGGATGGAGTGATCTGCAAACGTGTGGACCCCAGCTAGTAAAAAAAAAATAGATATAAATGAAAGGGGGCCACGCGGGGGGGGTGATGTTTAATATTTTGTCCATTAACCTGCCCAATATTGGGCTTATTAGGTCCCCAGCGAGCTGGGAAACCTGATGAATGGATTAGATTTCCCCTATGTGGGCCCCACCTGAATTAAACTAAGAAAAAATAACAATAAATAAAATAAAATAAAACAAAGAACGTCCAGACGCTGGACGTCACAGCTTCTGGGACGCTGGAACCGTCCAGCGTCAGGACGGCTGGAATGGGGTCCCTACTCGTGGGACCCACCTTGATGTTTTTGTTGTATCCACACCGTCTATCTGTTTTCCCATATCATTTTAGGGCTAAGGCCCAAATATGAAGCAAATTCAATTCTTAAGTGGGCCGCACCACATGAAACAGTGGGGTGAATGATGTCCACTGTCAAAACTTCCTCGGCCCACCTCGACGTTTTTAGGCCTCTAATATACCCAATATTGGGCTCATTGGGCCCACCATGAGATGGCCCAGCTGATGAACGGAGTGGATCACCCTTATGTGGGCCCCACTCGACGAAAACCATGGAAAAAAAAAAGAAAGAAAGAAAGGAAAGACGAAGGGGCAGAGGCGTGAGGCATCTCTGACGCTGGAGTGCCAGCGTCCGTGGACGCTGGCTCGTGCTGCCAGCTGAGGCCCACTCGTGGGCCCCACCATGATGCATGTGCTGTATCTACACCGTCCATCCATTTGGGGAGATCATTTTAGGGCATGGACCCAAGAATGAGTCAGATCCAAGCCTCAAGGGGGCCCCACCACAGAAAGCAGTAGGGACAGTGACAAACCTTCCAACGGCCTACCATGATGTTTATTTGAGATCCAACCTGGCTCACACCCATGTGTTGGCTGGGTTGCCCAGCAAGTGGCCCACTAGTGGGACCCACCTAGAATTTATGCGCTTTATCTATTCCGTCCATAAGTTTTTCAGCTCATTTTAGTGGCTGAGCCAAATTTGAGCATATCCAAACCTCTAGTGGATCATGCCACGGAAACAGTGGGAATAATGATCTCCACCGTTGAAATCTTTCCAGCCCTACAGTGATGTTTATTTGTCATTAAACCTGTTCATAAGATCACATGGATATGAATGAAGGAGAAAACAAAAATATCAGTTTGATTCAAAACTCTGGGGGCCATTTGAGTGCCACGCGCCAAGCAGCGCGCAGGTGGCCCACCTTGTGGGTCCCACCACGATGCATCTATTTTATCTATGCCGATCATTTATTTATCCATATTATTCTAGGGCCTGTGGGCCCTCATATTGAGGTAAAAACAAACCTCAAGTGGACCACATTGTAGGAAACCGTGGCCATTGATGCCCACCTTTGAAACCTTCCTTGGGGCCATTGTAATGTTTATTTTTTTCATCCAACCGAAGGTGATGGGGCCCAACTTTGGGTCCCACCTTGATGAATGTTGGGTATACCTTGTCGTTCTTCTTGGCAGGGGTGTGGGCCCAGTTTTGGGTGGGCCACACGTAGATAATAAGGGTGGTTGAACGCCTACCATTAAAAACTTTACAGGACCCATCTGTTATGTTTATTTGCCATTCTTCATGTTCATAAGTCACCCAGCCATGGGTGGGGTTCCACACGTGTGGTGTGCGGGCCCCACCATGGTGTTTGATTGCCATCTCACTTGATTAGTGGGAGAGCACAAATATCGGGTTGATCCCAAACTGTTGGGGCCCATTGATGTATGTGGCTTCCCCACTCCTTTGTACGGTTATACCCAACCACGGGTCCACCTTGTTATGCATGTGTTCTATCCACGTCAGCCATGGCCTCCACGGTGCGATATGTATGTCGGCCATCCATAAGGACCGCCTAAATTGTTGTGCTTGATCCAAACCATCCAAATGAATGGACCCTAGCATGTTATGTACCGGATGGCCTTAGGACCACCTCAGTGTACATGTTCGAATGACCGCGTTGTCCATCCCGTGGATCCACCTTGATGATTAGTTGTGTAAACCCTTGTTGCAAGGTCATCCTTAGAGTTTGCTTGATCCAAGTCACAGGGCTACCTTCTTAAACTCACCTTGTTGAGCCGTCTTGTCAATTCACCTTGTTAACTCACCATGTTGACCCACCTTGTCAACCTGCCTTATTGACTCACCTTGTTGACTCACCATGTTGATTGATCTTGGTAACTCAGCTTGTATACTCATATGACTCACCCCTTCTACCCTTGTACCTAACTATTAAAGACCACCATATCGTGTATATCCCATCCACACCGTCCGTTTACCTTTAGGGCGAGTGTGGGGCTCATCCTCGATGTTAGTATGTCATCTAGGCCATCCATTATATAGAGCCTATCTTGTAGTATGAGGTTAGACCTGTTGTCCCTTTTTGGACCTCATTGTATTGACCATCTATCGCAGATTACCCTACCATTTATAATCCTCTGTCATGACATGTCTATCTTGCAACCCCCTTCTATGACATTCCTTTTACGGACCATTATTGTGTTCATCTCCACTGTACTACAACATTATGGGTCTCGGCATGATTTTGAGTATTCCACTCTTGCCACTCAAGTAGGTTCTACCTTTGATGTGTCAGTAGTGTTTTCAATCATTTTCTTTCCTTTTGGGTTATCTGAATATTGAAGGTTAATCCAAACCGTTCAGTTGTTGGAACGTCTGTGTTGTTGTATACCATCCATTTAGAGTCTTATCTCTTTATGTTTGCTTGTATTATAAGTGAATTATCTTTTTATGCTATTTTTTATATGTCTGTTGCCACACGTAGTGTTGTTGGAATACTTATATGTGATCTTTATAATATATGCTTCGACGACCACCATGCATGTGTAATGAGTATGCATCCCGAATCACCATTGTTAGTTGGGGACCACTAGGGCATAAACGCATTCATAAAGCATTCGAGATGTAGTCGCGCAAATGTAATTCATGTGCTCTCTATCGCAAACCTCTCCAATAGGTATGGGACTATTCGAGGACAGGAATCTATCATCCGGACTTACACTGTATGGTAGGAATAGCTTAGCATACCTTGTAGCCCTTGGTGCGAGATTCCCTGGCTAGCGACATCCCGCACTATGACTCGATCATTCATATGTGTCCCCTCATCTTAATCATATCTTAAATAGGTTGGACTAGATTGATTTATTGCCATCGTGGTAGATGGGCTACTTGTTGGCACTCATACTGTATACTTGACTCATGCATCATGAATGCTTGGCTCATCTGATTGTCTTGTATCAACCGGCCATATCGGTCAGTGATTGCTGTGCAGTTCATTACCAGCTGACGGTGACATTGTGTTTGAGACCTTATAGTTTTATGGTGCTCTTTGGAGACTTGCACGGGCATGTCGTCCCACGTTTATATGCATGGTTACATTTCGCACCGTCTGCTTGTACCGCATATAGCATGGTTACTACGTTGCAACCACAGCTCCATCGTGGTTTGCAGAACACCAGAAATATGTGATCTTTAAACTGGATGCCAAAGATGTCCCTGGGTGAAAGTCCCTGATCCCGTTGGTACCAAGGTGGGTGCTCCATTCAAGGACCGGGTGGTTTAATCATACACCAGTATGCCGAATACCAAACGGCGGTGTTTTCCACTGCACGTGGTCAGTTTGGAAGGAGGTTTGACCTATCTTGCCGGAAGAGTGTTGGCAAAGGGGGTTGAGTTTGACCAGCTGTGAGTAGGTCCGCTATTGCACCAGATAGGCTTTGGCATTCTACTGGTGAGTAGTGAGGTCTGTGAGACCCCGGTGATGTTCTGTTTCAGAGATGGTATTGGTATCACTGTATGGTGTTGGACGGTCCTGATGTGGGCGGGGCTGTAAGCCTGGGCGAGCTACCACACTGGGCAAGCTACCAGTTCCGAGTCCTGCATTGCTTATGTGATTGCGTTATGACTGTTCGTATCTGGACCACTGTACTTAGAGGTGGTGATTTGCATACATGCATTGGATCATTATATGCGACATTAGGCCCTGTAGGCCATTGCATAGTATGAGTATATAGCCTTGGTAGGCTGGTTATCTGTATTGCATGCTTGCATAGCCGTTGTAGGCTGGTTATTCATATCATATGATCGTGTAGCCTAATTAGGCTAAGTCTTGGTTTAAAGTTCTCATCATGCTTTACTGCTTACTCTGATATTTATCATGCTTGTCATACGCATTGTGCACGCACACACGCACTCACAAAGCTTCGTTCGAAGCTTATGCGCGTTTGTTACGCTGCAGGTTATACCAGAGTGTATCAGCAACGTTGAGTTGGAGTTGGGAGCGCAGTAGCAGGAGGTGCCGGATTGTGCACAGTTTTTTATATTTACGCATTGTGTATTTACCTTTCAGTACTGTATATAAACGAAATGATTTAGTGGAAATATTGTGTTTGTCTTTGATGGTACTCATATGGTGATGCTCATGTTTAAAAAAAAAAAAAAATTCAGACCCTAAAATCCTCCTTGTGGTATCCCAGGATCGGAACCTGGCGTGTGGGGTTAGGATCCGAGATCGGGGTACTACGGAGGCTGCCACCTCTGAATTCGGGTTACCGCGAATGGACGTCGAGAACCAAATTTGGGGCGTTGCAGGAGTTGGTATCAGAGCATGACTTGGGAGCTACCTGTGAACTACACAATGTTTCTACTTAGTGTTTTAGGATTAGATCACCCCTCACTTGTTGATATTTGCGAACCTAGAATCACTAGAATTCCCAATGGTATAGTTCTTTAATCATAATATGTTTGCTGTTTTCTGAGGCTAAGGGTTTCTTGTCCCTTCTTTTTTTAAAGATGGACACGACACCAGTAGCTGAAGTTGAGGCTGGTACGTCCCAGCCAGAGTTAGCACCTGTCACCCTAGTAAGCGCAGAGCAATTCCAGGGGATGCTCCGGTTGATGACCGCTTTGTTCGAGCAACAACAAGCACCCCCGAGTGATAGCAGGAATAGGAAGTTCTCCCCTAGCAGTTCCCAGACGACACAGTTTTCAGAGAAGACCCCATCGCGGATCTCAGGTCCCTGTTTCGAGTGCGGTGAAGCTGGCCATCGAAGGAAGGAATGCCCTCAGTGACCTAGAGCACCTAAACAACAACAATGGCGCAGAGCACCGATTGCACTAATCCCTCCGATCGTAGGTCCTCGAAGAACTAGGCGTCAAAGGAAGGTTCATCCGCGGAAGCCGCCTACGACACCAGGAGCACCCGACCTCCAAAAGCCATTCAAGGGCACTTGTTTCGAGTGTGGTGAGATTGGACACCGAATTAGGGACTGCCCATCCCGTCAGCAGCAGTACTAGAGCGTTGTTCCCTCGACCTCGACATTTTGCGGTAGACACCAGAGGAGATTGACACCATCAAGAGGTGTACGCATGCTATGTGGACTTAGCGATGTTTGCATACTCTCATTGATTTTTTGTATACTTTTTAGCTTCTATCTATATATATGTGTGGTTTGCTTTGACTTCGTTTGGTTGTGAATTTTGAGGATAAAATTTTTATAAGGAGGGGAGAGTTGTAAGACCCGTACCCTAAATTGCCCTCCGTACGATTAGTTTTCGGTACCGGTACGTCCCGGACGGACCAGATTAGCGAGCCTTGATTGCGACCCTGATTTAGTACCGCAACGACCTAAGACTTGTACCCTTGCGACCGCGCGGGCGCCACGATTCCAACGCCGCGCGGCACGCCCCATTGCGATACCCGGTGTGTGAGATGCGTACTTTTGAGCAATCCGAGGTGGGTCACGCAACGCGCGTGTGGCGTGGGCCCCACTTGCACAAATCCCAACAACATGCCAAATCAATCACCATCACCCTCACCCATACCCCTATCATTATCTAGCCATCATCACCATACCCACCCCATCACTCTCTCACCTCCAAAGTCAACACAACCCATACCTCTCATGCTCTCTCCCATCATCATCATCATCATCATTACATCATGCACCCCCCTCTTCCCATACAAGAGCCATACGTAGGGGGGGGTGGCCTTCTCATTCCCATTTTTGCAAGAAAGAGAGAAAGGAGAGAGAAAGAGATTTGAGAGAGAGAGAGAGAAGAGAAAGAAGAGAGAGAAGTAGAGAGATTTAGAGGGAGATCAAGAGAGAGAAAGAGAGAGTTAGAGAGATTGAAGGAGGAGATCAAGCTTGGAGGACCCCGATCATCATCCCGACCGTCCGATCGGCAATCCAACCGTCCAACCATCATAGTGAGTGCAATACTTCCCCCATTTTTCTCGTTTATCTTTCATTTTCTTTCCTCGGGCCCACCTTGTGATGGGCAATGAGATGGATGGGCTAGATCGTCCATGAATGGGTCCCACCTTTCGATGGTGTGGATCCCACTTGGGGACCCACTTTATGTCATAATTAGTGTGGCCAACGGCCCACCATGATGTATGTAGTTCATCCACGCTGTCCACCCTGTGGAGCCCACATGCGATGGCCCAGCTGATGGATGGAGTGGATCTGCACGTGTGGACCCCACTAGTCAAAAAAAAAATATAAATGAAAGGGGGCCACTGGACAGTCAGCGTCCAGAGGACGCTGCTGCCCAGCAGCGCCCGGGCTGAAAGCCCCTTGGACATGACCGTGGGTCCCCACTTGTGAGACCCACCTTGATGCATGTAGTTGATCCACGCCGTCCATTTGTTTCTCCAGCCCATTTTAGGGCTGGACACCAAAAATGGAGTAAATCCAGATCTCAGGTGGACCACACCATCGAAAACAGTGGAGGCAAGGATGCCCACTGTCAAAACTTCTTGGGCCCACCGTGACATTTGTAGACAGAATCACCCGCCCAATATTGGGCTTATTAGGTCCCCAGCGAGCTGGGAAACCTGATGAATGGATTAGATTTTCCCTATGTGGGCCCCACCTGAATTAAACTAAGAAAAAAATAATAATAAATAAAATAAAATAAAACAAAGAACGTCCAGACGCTGGACGTCACAGCGTCTGGGACGATGGAACCGTCCAGCGTCAGGACGGCTAGGAATGGGGTCCCTACTTGTGGGACCCACCTTGATGTTTTTGTTGTATCCACACCGTCTATCTGTTTTCCCATATCATTTTAGGGCTAAGGCCCAAATATGAAGCAAATTCAATTCTTAAGTGGGCCGCACCACATGAAACAGTGGGGTGAATGATGTCCACTGTCAAAACTTCCTCGGCCCACCTCGACGTTTTTAGGCCTCGTAATATACCCAATATTGGGCTCATTGGGCCCACCATGAGATGGCCCAGCTGATGAACGGAGTGGATCACCCTTATGTGGGCCCCACTCGACGAAAACCATGGAAAAAAAAAAGAAAGAAAGAAAGGAAAGACGAAGGGGCAGAGGCGTGAGGCATCTCTGACGCTGGAGTGCCAGCGTCCGTGGACGCTGGCTCGTGCTGCCAGCTGAGGCCCACTCGTGGGCCCCACCATGATGCATGTGCTGTATCTACACCGTCCATCCATTTGGGGAGATCATTTTAGGGCATGAACCCAAGAATGAGTCAGATCCAAGCCTCAAGGGGGCCCCACCACAGAAAGCAGTAGGGACAGTGACAAACCTTCCAACGGCCTACCATGATGTTTATTTGAGATCCAACCTGGCTCACACCCATGTGTTGGCTGGGTTGCCCAGCAAGTGGCCCACTAGTGGGACCCACCTAGAATTTATGCGCTTTATCTATTCCGTCCATAAGTTTTTCAGCTCATTTTAGTGGCTGAGCCAAATTTAAGCATATCCAAACCTCTAGTGGATCATGCCACGGAAACAGTGGGAATAATGATCTCCACCGTTGAAATCTTTCCAGCCCTACGGTGATGTTTATTTGTCATTAAACCTGTTCATAAGATCACATGGATATGAATGAAGGAGAAAACAAAAATATCAGCTTGATTCAAAACTCTGGGGGCCATTTGGGTGCCACGCGCCAAGCAGCGCGCAGGTGGCCCACCTTGTGGGTCCCACCACGATGCATCTATTTTATCTATGCCGATCATTTATTTATCCATATTATTCTAGGGCCGTGGGCCCTCATATTGAGGTAAAAACAAACCTCAAGTGGACCACATTGTAGGAAACCGTGGCCATTGATGCCCACCTTTGAAACCTTCCTTGGGGCCATTGTAATGTTTATTTTTTTCATCCAACCGAAGGTGATGGGGCCCAACTTTGGGTCCCACCTTGATGAATGTTGGGTATACCTTGTCGTTCTTCTTGGCAGGGGTGTGGGCCCAGTTTTGGGTGGGCCACACGTAGATAATAAGGGTGGTTGAACGCCTACCATTAAAAACTTTACAGGACCCATCTGTTATGTTTATTTGCCATTCTTCATGTTCATAAGTCACCCAGCCATGGGTGGGGTTCCACACGTGTGGTGTGCGGGCCCCACCATGGTGTTTGATTGCCATCTCACTTGATTAGTGGGAGAGCACAAATATCGGGTTGATCCCAAACTGTTGGGGCCCATTGATGTATGTGGCTTCCCCACTCCTTTGTACGGTTATACCCAACCACGGGTCCACCTTGTTATGCATGTGTTCTATCCACGTCAGCCATGGCCTCCACGGTGCGATATGTATGTCGGCCATCCATAAGGACCGCCTAAATTGTTGTGCTTGATCCAAACCATCCAAATGAATGGACCCTAGCATGTTATGTACCGGATGGCCTTAGGACCACCTCAGTGTACATGTTCGAATGACCGCGTTGTCCATCCCGTGGATCCACCTTGATGATTAGTTGTGTAAACCCTTGTTGCAAGGTCATCCTTAGAGTTTGCTTGATCCAAGTCACAGGGCTACCTTCTTAAACTCACCTTGTTGAGCCGTCTTGTCAATTCACCTTGTTAACTCACCATGTTGACCCACCTTGTCAACCTGCCTTATTGACTCACCTTGTTGACTCACCATGTTGATTGATCTTGGTAACTCAGCTTATATACTCATATGACTCACCCCTTCTACCCTTGTACCTAACTATTAAAGACCAACATATCGTGTATATCCCATCCACACCGTCCATTTACCTTTAGGGCGAGTGTGGGGCTCATCCTCGATGTTAGTATGTCATCTAGGCCATCCATTATATGGAGCCTATCTTGTAGTATGAGGTTAGACCTGTTGTCCCTTTTTGGACCTCATTGTATTGACCATCTATCGCAGATTACCCTACCATTTATAATCCGCTGTCATGACATGTCTATCTTACAACCCCCTTCTATGACATTCCTTTTACGGACCATTATTGTGTTCATCTCCACTGTACTACAGCATTATGGGTCTCGGCATGATTTTGAGTATTCCACTCTTGCCGCTCAAGTAGGTTCTACCTTTGATGTGTCAGTAGTGTTTTCAATCATTTTCTTTCCTTTTGGGTTATCTGAATATTGAAGGTTAATCCAAACCGTTCAGTTGTTGGAACGTCTGTGTTGTTGTATACCATCCATTTAGAGTCTTATCTCTTTATGTTTGCTTGTATTATAAGTGAATTATCTTTTTATGCTATTTTTGATATGTCTGTTGCCACACGTAGTGTTGTTGGAATACTCATATGTGATCTTTATAATATATGCTTCGACGACCACCATGCATGTGTAATGAGTATGCATCCCGAATCACCATTATTAGTTGGGGACCACTAGGGCATAAACGCATTCATAAAGCATTCGAGATGTAGTCGCGCAAATGTAATTCATGTGCTCTCTATCGCAAACCTCTCCAATAGGTATGGGACTATTCGAGGACAGGAATCTATCATCCTGACTTACACTGTATGGTAGGAATAACTTAGCATACCTGGTAGCCCTTGGTGCGAGATTCCCTGGCTAGCGACA
Source organism: Liriodendron chinense (assembly GCA_003013855.2). NCBI lineage: Eukaryota > Viridiplantae > Streptophyta > Magnoliopsida > Magnoliales > Magnoliaceae > Liriodendron > Liriodendron chinense. The sequence goes on along the minus strand of ML058480.1, from coordinate 4,205,558 downwards.
TCCCGCACTATGACTCGATCATTCATGTGTCCCCTCATCTTAATCATATCTTAAATAGGTTGGACTAGATTGATTTATTGCCATCGTGGTAGATGGGCTACTTGTTGGCACTCATACTGTATACTTAACTCATGCATCATGAATGCTTGGCTCATCTGATTGTCTTGTATCAACCGGCCATATTGGTCGTGATTGCTGTGCAGTTCATTACCAGCTGACGGTGACATTGTGTTTGAGACCTTATAGTTTTATGGTGCTCTTCGGAGACTTGCACGGGCATGTCGTCCCACGTTTATATGCATGGTTGCATTTCGCACCATCTGCTTGTGCCGCATATAACATGGTTACTACGTTGCAACCACAGCTCCATCGTGGTTTGCAGTACACCGGAAATATGTGATCTTTAAACTGGATGCCAAAGATGTCCCTGGGTGAAAGTCCCTGATCCCGTTGGTACCAAGGTGGGTGCTCCATTCAAGGACCGGGTGGTTTAATCATACACCAGTATGCCGAATACTAAACGGCGGTGTTTTCCACTGCACGTGGTCAGTTTGGAAGGAGGTCTGACCTATCCTGCCGGAAGAGTGTTGGCAAAGGGGGGTTGAGTTTGACCAGCTGTGAGTAGGTCCGCTATTGCACCAGATAGGCTTTGGCATTCTACTGGTGAGTAGTGAGGTCTGTGAGACCCAGGTGATGTTCTGTTTCAGAGATGGTATTGGTATCACTGTATGGTGTTGGACGGTCCTGATGTGGGCGGGTGTGATGTGGGTTGGGCTGTAAGCCTGGGTGAGCTACCACACTGGGCGAGCTACCAGTTCCGAGTCCTGCATTGCTTACGTGATTGCGTTATGAATGTTCGTATCTGGACCACTGTACTTAGAGGTGGTGATTTGCATACATGCATTGGATCATTATATGCGACATTAGGCCCTGTAGGCCATTGCATAGTATGAGTATATAGCCTTGGTAGGCTAGTTATCTGTATTGCATGCTTGCATAGCCGTTGTAGGCTGGTTATTCATATCATATGATCGTGTAGCCTAATTAGGCTAAGTCTTGGTTTAAAGTTCTCATCATGCTTTACTGCTTACTCTGATATTTATCATGCTTGTCATACGCATTGTGCACGCACACACGCACTCACAAAGCTTCGTTCGAAGCTTATGCGCGTTTGTTACGCTGCAGGTTATACCAGAGTGTATCAGCAACGTTGAGTTGGAGTTGGGAGCGCAGTAGCAGGAGGTGCCGGATTGTGCACAGTTTTTTATATTTACGCATTGTGTATTTACCTTTCAGTACTATATATAAACGAAATGATTTAGTGGAAATATTGTGTTTGTCTTTGATGGTACTCATATGGTGATGCTCATGTTTAGAAAAAAAAAAAATTCAGACCCTAAAATCCTCCTTGTGGTATCCCAGGATCGGAACCTGGCGTGTGGGGTTAGGATCCGAGATCGGGGTACTACGGAGGCTGCCACCTCTGAATTCGGGTTACCGCGAATGGACGTCGAGAACCGAATTTGGGGCGTGACATCTTTTGCCTTAGGTGAAGAAATGGCATATCTTGCTCTATTCTTGGTCAAATCTGATGTCGTTTGCAGCCAGATTGCTTAAAACTTGAATATGATTGGAACTCAGTGCCTTGGGCCTATGATATACTATCTGTGTTGGTCTTTTACGGTGTGCAACTGCTCAGTTTAAACAGCTCTATGATGTGTACTTCTAAGCGGGTGTGCATACATCATTTGGGGTTGGTGTGAATTCGCACACACTCTGAGTGTACATGCAGGGTTGTTAGTGTATTTGTTTGTGCTACAACATGCGTGCACTTGTTTGTAGGATGTGTGCTCAAATTCTGTTGTTCCCATATTCTTGTGGGTCATGACTTTATGCATGTGTTTATCGATGTGACTTGTGTGTGAAATCCATGATTGGATGATGTTATCTTATTTCTTTCAATGCGTACCTTATTGCGTTGTTTGTTGTATGCGACGATCTTCCATTTGATGTTCTTTTGTTTATGTGTTATAGTGAATCATGGCGACAGTAGCAAGATCTTCTGGTGAAGCTTCTGGATTGCAAGTTTCTAATTTTTCATCTGCGCAACGCGGGAAGAAGAGGGTGGCTGAAGATATTGCCGATTTGTCCTCGGTAGAACGTCTCTTGCATTCCTTTGGGACAATTGAATCCGAAGTGAAGGATTTCTCCGATCGTATTAGGCAGCTTCCTCGTGAAGTGTTACTGCGTATCTACGTGGATGAAACCACATCTGAGCCTCCGACGCAAGGGATTGAAGAGGAGTGGTCCGCCTAGTATTGTCAGTTCACTAATGCTTCAAACATCGTTGAGGCAGGTCCTTCTAGTGCCCGTGTCCAACATTCCGGGGATGTTCAAGAAAGTCAGAAGAAGAGGAAGAGATGGAATCGAGGTAAGAAGTTTGAAGAAGTTGACCAGGTGGAGCGATTGCCGCACCTCATTGATCTGAAGAATGGCCGGATGAAGATCAACTGGAATAGAAACAAAATCGTTGTGACGTGTGGTTTCTCCATCATAAACCCCTATACCGATCGAGTCATTATGCATTAAAAATCTCTTACGAGGCACAAGCCCTTCCCGAGTATTGAACCGTCCAACGTTCAAGGCCCTTTTCAGTTCTATGGAGTCGAGAGGTGGACATCTGTTTTTGAGCAGTTGTTGGCTACTTTACTGGTTGACGATGGGAGGGAGCAACGAGTAGGTCTCCCAAGAGAAATAGTTTTCCTTGCGCCTACTTGTGATCCTCACGCTCCTTCCCCAGTCCATTATTTTGAGACAGTGCAGCAAAGGTTTCGACATATGGACAAGGCGACGAGGAACTTCCGTATGCGAGGCCATCTGAACGAGCGAGTTGGTTATGAGTCGTGGGCAAAAGAAATTTTAATCCGCCACGAGAGAGTTTTGAAACAAGTCGGCCTGTATTAGGCTCTCGATGTGACCTCTAAGCATTTCTCTCGAGATCCAACAATTCTTCGAAGCTTCTTGAACTACTGGTCTTCCATTACCAATTCGTTCCACTTTCCATATAGAGAGATGAGCATAACCTTATGGGATCTCCAGATGATGGCTGGCTTGTCCATAATAGGAGAATATTACCAGGAGTACATCCCGACTTATGAAGAGCTATCTTCGTCTCGGCTTGAGAGTCCTCGAGATGCTTATCATTCAAAGGCTTGTCTGGAGCTGTTTGTTGAGTTGTTGCAGTTCGACAACATTGCAAAGATTCATTACGATGACTGGTTGATCTACTTCAGCCAGAGGATGAAGTATTATTTATTCTTATATACCTCCTTTTGTAGTTTGCATTTTTCATGCTTTTGTTGCTTTGCTTCTGACATGGGCATTTCTTTCTTCTTACGGCATTGATTACGAAGAGTATGAGATCTTACCCGAAGACCAGGCCTTAATGAGGGAGCGTTTCAAACAATAGTTTCGCATTCCAAATGAGCTTACGCCGTCTTGTGAACTGGCGGGCTTCTTAGCATATTGGTTGTCGGCGATTGTGTTGCCTAGCTCCAAGAGTGTTAACGATGTCAGGGTTTCTTGCTTTGTCGTGGCGGGAGCTCTTGCAAATGGTCGTCTATATTCTCTAGCACCACCGGTGCTATGTAGTTTATATAGGGCTTTTGACAATATTGTCAGTAACAAAGACCAACCCTGGTCAGGGATGAATGCGGCTTATTGCCCATGGTATTTCTTCTGCGGATGGTTGGGCATATATTTCCCATGGACGCATGAATATATCTCTTCTGGTATCTCGACGCCGATCACGCACCTCTTTATCGCTACAGAAAACTTAATATGATAACGCAATCGTCTGATTGAATAGCTTCCAAAAGTGGTAGTTGGGCGGAGATTTGTTTTACCACTTTCCTGTTTCTGATGTTGAAGAGGATCAAGAAGTCGTTGACGATGAACATTCTGTGAATACTATTGATAGGGAATTTCTGGTGTTTATTCGTACTACTTCACTTCCACTGCGTGAAGGAATAGAGTTCTGGCGGGAACCTTATTACCCTAGCCAGTTTGTTAGGCAATTCAGGTATGATCAGGGTGTTCCGATAACACTACCGGATGTAGCCAAAATAGAGCGTGCGTATGTCACGGGTCCCACTCACTAGGAGTGGATATGGCATCAACTTCTGATGATGCGAACGGGCTCGAGGTTCATGCTTCCTAGTCTTTACTGAAAAACTGGTAGTCCTTATGGTTGGATGAGATGGTGGGTGCATTAATACACTCTGATTCGGAATAACAGTTCCGTTGATGATCCACTCTACATTCCTCCTCCAAAGATGCTAGATATTTTCACTGCCGGACCCGGTTACTTTAGAGAACGGACTGAAGCATATCTGTCGTCAAGTATTAGGCATAAGACTTCTCTGAGTGTGTCAATTGATCATCGTAAGGAGGATATGGCATTGGATGGCTGGCATACTTTTGGAGTGCCTTTGGTGAGATGGTCACAAGAAGCTGGGTTCACACGTCTTCTAGTGGTTGAAGGCTATAAGGATGACAATCGATTAATTGGTGAAGATGACCCAATGATGACTTGGATGGCAAATGAAATATTAGACCATGCTGGCGTGAGAGAGCAGGCTGGGCCGATTGGAGAGGATAATCTGCAAGGGACTACTGTGTCGGCGAATGACACAACTGTATCTGTGGCCCCTGGTGTTTATGGTGTTGAGGATATGGCGGAGTCGCCAGTGGTAACTGTAAGTGATCAATACCGATAGCGATACTATTGAACTTTTGGATGTGACCTCGACGCTACTGACTGAGATCATTGAGCCATTCACTAACGCAACGATACATACTATAGATTCCTCGGAACCTGTCGTCAACTCATCTATTAGTACGGTTCTTTCATAGCTCCTTAGTATATTCTTTTTCTGTACTCATCATTTCATTGCATACTTGCTCTGTTCCTTTTGTCGCAGATATTGCCAGTTCTGATACTGCTGCTTATGGAGTATCTGACATTCCTTGTTTCGATCATTTAGACTGTTTCGGATAGAACGTACTAAGAAGTCTACTGTCTAGTATCTCAAAGGTGTTGGCTGAGCCGTGCGAGTGGCATACACTAGGAATTGGAGTGAAAGTATTGAAAGCTTGCACAAGAGTAATCGGGCCTAATGTATCCAAAATAGTCTATTGCATTTCTTCTTTCAAGGATTCTGTTGTGCAGGTTACTATGACTGAACGGATTGAACCTGACCCTACGACTGAAGAGAGATGGCAAGTGCTGTCTTCTTTACGGCCTGTTGTAGAGCAGTGAGAACACTCGACAGTTGATGCTGGAACAACTTTAGAAGATAGTGAGACTCAACATTTGGGGTGTATTAATCGTCTTGTTGATATCAGATTCGAGATCATGCAGCTGCAAATAGAAGAAGCGGCCATAAATCTTGAGGTTGCCTGTCTCGATCTTGTCGTTAACCAGAACCGTGCTGAGGTCACACGACTCGAAAGTGAAGAAGAGGCGGCGCGCAAGCAAATGGTAGACTTAGAAACTAAACTTCGTGATATTTCGAATCCTGCGCTAATCCTAGTAGAAGCAAAGGCTACAATGGAAGCAACGTGGAAAAATGTGATGCAGTTCATAACAGGGTGCCTGGAGAAGTTGTAACTCTGTTCTTTTGCTCTTTACAGTCATTGTCAGACAAAAGTAGTATTAGACAATTGCCCTGGATACCTAACTGCTATTTGTATCCGATGTAATCAACATCAGAACTTGTTAACTGAGTGCTTCATGATCCAACATAATATGACAATGATTCTTTTACTAAACTACAGCTAGGTATCGTGTGTTTGAGACTAGCATGTATAAGATGATGCGTTGTGTATGAGTTTAATATAAGTTGAGCATATTAAAGCATAAATAGAAAAATACGTAAAATTAATACTCCCTTTTACTTAACCTGTGTACCCTTAGGTCGTTACTTTTGAGAGACGTTTGCGTCATAACTCCAAAACTTTCATCCAGCTCTTCATGATTAAATTTATCTGTCATCCTTCCTGGCCTGCCTCCAGTCATTTCTTTCGCAGACTTGAGGTTTTAGCCATATATTGGGGCTTGCCCCCAATTGTCTTCTTCTATAAACTTGCGCTTCTTCATAGTATATTGGGGCTTGCCCCCAGTGCTTTTGGCTTGTTGCTTTGCAAGATTACTTCATTCTGATAAGAAAGGTCTTATGCTTCAGGAATCCATATAGAATACCTTCTGATCATAATCTTTTAATTGCGCACTCTTGTTGCAGAATTATTTATAAGGGAAAACTATTGATGTCTTTCAGGCAAAGTGACATATAATAAAATGCCCTGATCATCTTCATACAAGGCCGTGATATATATATATATATATATATATATATATATATATATATATATATATATATATATATATATATATATATATATATATATATATAGAGGAGATTCCTAGCCTTGACTTATCTTCATATAGATTAGAAGAATAACACCATAATGGGGAGGGGACCTATGATAGAATACGAAAACTAAATATAGTTAGCGATGTTCTGATCATCTTCATATAAAACTGTGTGCGTAGGTATAAGAGATTGCCAACAATAGAATGTCCCGGTTGTCTTCATAAGAATCCATCAATTCTGAAGCATTTTCCTATTGGGCAGAGGGATGCCAGAATACCGAGGTAATAATAAGAGAGCCTGCAATGAAGATATAATAATATGAGGATGTTGTGTTTCGCGTAGACTTCCTAAGAGATATTTTCTTCTGGTTTGATTGATTCGACATGAATATAATGAGTCATGTTGATGATTTATAGAGTCGATTCTCTAATATTCTTTGACCATGGTACCTGTTATTAAGAAAAGCTCTACGAACATTTCATATTCATATACGTAACAGTAAGATGTGAGTAAATACGTGAGTGAGTATGAAGTGTATCCCTATCTACTTTATAACCTGTCAGAACTATTTGTAAGCGTTCACGATTATTTGTTTAGGAAATGGAGTCCTTGAGCGAATGTTCTTCCCAAGTGATATCTATTTGAACTGCACTGGTCGGGGCTCTATCAGACTCTTCCATCTTCAGACTGACAATGCGTTGATTTATCATCTTTTGTATGTTTCCTTTCAGAATGAAGTATTGCTCAGTTTTATGGCCTATGCATCTGTGGTATTCGCAGTAGTTGGGATCATCTATGCGTCCCACTTCAGCTGGTCGAATAGACTTTAGGAGTTGCAATTTTCCTTCCTCGATTAACTGCTCCATAATTGGGACAAGGTCTTTAATGTCAAATGTATATGGTCCGTTCTTTCGTCTCGCTCACTGATTGTCATGTGCTGCGACTTTTGAGGTTCTTTGCCCTTGTCTCGTGTCTTCATTACACTGGTCTCTGCCTCATGCCTTGGATTTAGTCATTTTCGGTTCCTAGGATTCTTTCTTACATCAATCCATGTCCTCTTTCTCGTTTCATGTCTTGAATTTTCTACTTGAGACCGTGTTTTCGAAACGGACCGCTCTATTATATGAACCTCTGCAGCCAGGTTATGAAGGGTGAAGGAGATGTAGAAAAGGGAAAAGTGAGGAGAGAGAGAGAGGATGAGTGGGGAGGTGAGCGCATGTGGCTCTCCCAGGCGCATGTGGTCTCTTCACTTTATGATTTTGATTTCCAAAACTCCATGGGCATGGGTGCATGTTACTAGAAGGACTTAGGGAAGTTTCCTCTTTGTTTGTGTCTGGACTCATGTGACAGGAAAAATGAGAGAGAGGGATTTTCTCCCCTTGGGCACATGTGAGAGGGAAAATGATAGAGAGAGAGAGAGAGAGAGAGAGAGAGAGAGAGAGAGAGAGAGAGAGAGGTGGACGAATGTGATAGGGCACATGCGCCTGCCCCACTTCCATGGGCGCATGTCACTATGTGACTTAGGGAATTTCGGAGTTCCCTACCTTCTCTCCTTGCATTTTTGCCCCCGGCGAAGGCATCCGATGAGGTGTGGGCGCATGTGAATAGCTGACGGAGGATTTCGACAAGGAATTTACCTTGCTCTGACGATCCTTTCCAAAAAATGAAGCCTCCTCTCTCTCTCAACAGGTGAGTGCAGTATTTATAGCAATTTAATTGGGTCCCAGGTCCAAGAAAGTAGAAAATTCATGAGGGCATGCATTTGGAGAGGGGAGTCATGCACAAGTAGTAGGGGATCATGCGCATGTCATGGGGATGTAGGTGCATGTGGCTTCGTGTGGGCGCATGTGCCCCTGTGGTGGGCACTTGTGCCCTCACTTAGCATATATTTTTTGATTTTTTGTATTTTTAAGATTTTGAAAATATTGAAAAGGGGAGAGAGAGGGCTCTCAAGTGCATGTTGTATGGGTGTGGACGCATGTCCCCCCACACCATGCGCATGTCTCCTATGTGGCGTGTGCATGCATTCCCATACTTAGACTATTTTAAGCTTTGGGCTTCGACGGGCGACCTCCATAGGACAGCTACTCTTTCGGGGATTGAAGTCACTGACGCCAAGACACTTTTAAGCTGTGATCGACCTCCTGAATGAACGGGGTGGGGTATGAATGGCCATTTGCTGTGAATTTAGGTAGTTCCTTCCAAATTGGAGCTTCCGGGTCGGCTCTTTGCATATGAATATTGTTTCGGGAAGCACGCACATGGAAATATGCACCGCAAGTGCTTCAAACTTGCTAGTTAAGGTTTTTCAGGTATTCTGGATCATTTAGTGGCATTATGGTTGTCCAATTCTGCTCCGAAATGGTACCTGTAAGCTTTCGGGCCCTTTCAATCAACTCCGGATAGGGGTAAAACACGTTTTGGTGTGCGCAGATAAGGACATGCATCACACGACTTCGAAATTTGTAGGTTAAGGGTTTTAGTGTGTTTCGGATCATTTGGCAGTGACCCGCATGTCCGGTTCTGCTCCGAAATGCTGTTTACAGGTTTTGGCCACTACCGCGTGGTTAGGGTTGCACTGGCATTTTTTGGGTTTTTCCGATCTCGAAATTGATTTAAATCATCGTAGATGGACTATGGAATGTTATTTTACCATGGGTATGAATTGGAGCTCCAACATGTACCTTCAAAAGTAATTAAGGGCCAAGCAATAGCTGATTTTTTTGCTGCACATCCCACTCATGTAGAAAATGGAATATCGGACGATTTACTTGATGAGTATGTATTCCAAGTAGAAATTGCAGAACCATGGCAGATTTATTTCGATGGTGTTGCAAGAACTACAGGAGCAAGTGCAGGTGTGATTTTTATTAGCCCGTAAGGAGATCTTCTGCCATATTCCTTCACGCTGGGGATGACCTATACGAACAATGAACCGGAATACAATGCCCTCATCATTGGACTGGAAATTACACAAGAAATGTAGATACAAATAGTCAGAATATTTGGAGATTCCTAGTTGATAATAAATCAGTTGACAATGGAATACGAAATAAGAAAGCCAGAATTATTGCCATACTGTCAGAAAGCGAGAAAACTATTTGAAAGTTTCCGAGACATTTCCATACAGCATGTGCCTCGCAGAGAAAATGAAAAGGCAGATGCACTTGCGTGCCTAGCAGCAGCCTTAACATGTACTATCAGAAGTCCTTTCCAAGTAACAATTGAAGAAAGAAGATTCTTACCCTTGGCAAAGACAGGCAATCATGTTGATGAGGCTAAGCTTGTCTCTTGTTATGAAATAACAATAGAAGACTAGCTGTCATACTCAACTACTTGAAATATGAAATTTTACCAGAGGATTCCTCTGTGAAAGCACAAATTAGGCAAAGGGCGACGAAGTTTGTACTACTTCATGATATGTTATACAAAAAATTGTACAATGAGATGCTACTAAGGTGCTTAGATGCGGACAAAGGTAGAAACATGCTGTGAGAGGCCCACTCGGGAGAATGCGGGGCTCATCAAACGGGCAGAAATCTCTTCAATCATGTGCATCATATGGGATATTATTGGCCGACGATGTTCCAAGATGCTATAGATTTTGCAAAAAGATGTCACGAGTGTAAAATCCATGGTGATGTCATTCATATGGCACCCGAAGAACTTCATTAGACAGTCTCTTCATTACCATTCGCTAGTTGGGGACTGGATGTGATCGGTCCAATTAATCCACCATCTTCACAAGGGCGACAATATATTCTGGCGGCTACAGATTATTTCTCTAAATGGACGAGGCGATTGCATTACGAAATGTGAAAGAGAGAGATGTGACGAATTTCATCAGACATGCTATCATTTACAGGCATGGAGTACCTCAGAAAATTATCACGGATAATGGTACTCCTTTCAAAAATAAGAACATGGACAAGATATGCCAAAAATTCAGTATTAAACACTCTTATTCCAAACTGTATTATCCAACGGCAAACGGGTTAGCAAAAGCGTTCAACAAACAATTGTCAAAATATTAAAGAAGACGGTGAGCCGAAATAAAAAAGATTGGGATGAAAAGTTATAAGAAACATTATGGGTTTACAGAACAACGCATCGCACAACTACGAAAGCAATACCATATTCCTTAGTGTATGGAGTAGAAGTTGTACTCCCAATTGAAATACAAGTTGCCTCTATAAGGGTAGCAGTGCATTAAGATATCAATGAAGACGAAAATGCTAAACTCTGACTACAAGAATTAGATATGTTAGATGAAAGGAGACTTGCCGCACAACAACGCTTACAGTCATATCAAGCTCAAATATCCGCTTCATTTGATAAGATGGTAAAATACCGATCTTTAAAAAAGGGAGACCTCGTAGCAATGCTGAAGAGACCCATTGTGATGACACACAAGACAGGGGGCAAATTCAAACCCAAGTGGGATAGCCCGTATCTCGTCACTGAGGTTTACTCAAATGGGGCTTACAGAATTGTAGGCCATGAAGGAGAAGGAATCGGCATCTCAATCAATGGACGACACATCGAGAAATATTATCCCTAAAGACAGATGTGAAATATTTTGATTGCAAGAATCCCTGAAGATAAAAGATATTCTCCCGATCAAAAGGGGGTAGGAAGAGTCAAGACATATACATCTATGATGCAGATATCAATGTATTGCTGAAAGAAAACAATGAAAAAGCTCATAAAGCATACTCTTCTTCTGTTCAAGGTCTTTAACGAAGCTAATGTGAAAAAGCAGTTATCAGAGATTATCAAAAAGTGAAAGAAAACAGACCTCTCCTTCCAAAAGACCTTTATCACCTCCAAATACAGCAGTCGTTCTCAAAACAAACTACAGATAGGCAAAATAATTACACATATACAGAGGGAAAGGTTGGAAAGAGAAATGTCAGAGTCACGAAAAAGATGATTACTGATAAATGCTCCAATATGATGAAGCCAAAGCGTTGAGAGCCAATTAAAGAGCTCCCTGAATGAGAATTCCCTTACAAGTCCAAAGAAAGCTTTATGGGCAAATACTTTATAGGCAGTAGAGAAAGTAACCGAAAGGACAGAATATTTAAAGAAGTCCTACAGGCCAACCTCATGCATGAGACCTACCACTCCTATTACTATGGTAGCGACACAAGGAACAAGAAAAAATATATAATTTAGTTCCCTGTGTATGGACTTAGTGGTATAGAAGTGAAGAAAAAGAGGGTTGCATTGCGCGTCGCTGATCACGGCCAACCGTGTATAATCCTCCCCAAGTTTATGGGACCATTTCCGGTAGTAACACATAGGAAGGTTGAGATTCTCCCCCTATTGTTGGACCGGCGACCATGAATTTGGTACTTGAGGTAGCTAAGAGAGCCGAAGTGGCCAACCAAAAGCATAAAACCTCTAAGTTCACCACCCCGGTAGTGTCATCGGGCCCCTCTGATGGATCGGTGGTATGGTAACTCCCTCGTAGAGGAGTGTGCTCCCTGAGGGCCACTTCCATGGCAGCGATGAGCACTCCACAAGAGTCAACCACGCGTGAGACCGACACTCCAAATACTCATGAGCTTAAACTGTGTTTCTATTAGAGGCATCCATTAATAATATCCTAGGATAGTCCCGCCAAAGCAAATAATCTTCGAAATAATACAGAACTGTACATATAGCCACGAGCTAAAGAGACAAAGTTGCATAAGACTTGAAAAACATGATAGATGAAGACCAATTACTTTGATAGATATTAATATTTAGTATATGATCATATGCACACCAATAGAATGACTAATATTCATGATTGTTCATTTAGTTCATATTTCAAAGATTTTTCTATACAAAAGAATTATTAGAAATTAAATGTTGCAATGCATTCTTGAATTTCTTGACTAATTCAGGCATGACTTTGTGATAAAACTAATTCTACATCTGCTATGATCCTTTGATGGCCAGGAACATTAGAGAGCTCCTGTTGCAGTGAATCCATAACAGCTTGCTTCTCAGATAGCTCTTTTCCCTGAGAATCCAGCAAGCCTTTGTTGGAACAAATGCGAGTTCGTACAACTTTCAAAGCATCTTGCTTCTTCTGTTTCTGAGTAGCAAGAGATGCCATCTGAGCATCAGTAGAATTAATTCGCTCAATATGCTTATGTGCTTGTGTTGTCAAAGATTCATATTCTGTTCGGTAGTGAGAAACCAAAGAGGAACGCTCCGTAACTTCAACAGCAAGATGAGAAAGTTTTGCTCACTTACGGTCCAATGAAGGATCTGTCTCTACATTCCGACTGTTGTCCAAAGAATTGACAGCTTCGGCAAACTCGTTAGTAGACTGCTCCAGGAAAGATATATTAATCTTTGCCAGGCCAGTAGAAAATTTAAAGAGAGACTAAGATTCTCGTAAATGATTTCATAAGTTGTGATTCTCTATGGTAGAGGCTTTCCTATTCAAGCCAGTTCGTATTGCTTCAATCTTAAAAGAAGGAAGGTTCTTGATAGCTTCAAAATCCAATGGAAGATTAAGCGGTGGTCTTTGGGTGAAACCGCTAGGCCTAGAATCTGTACCGTATATGAAAGAACAAGTAATATGATATACAAGCAAAGAAACGACAAGTAGTATAAGAGAAATACATGCATACCAAGAGTAGAAGCAAGCCGGGGGTTTTGAATCGGCACCGATGAAGATTCTGCATTGATATCCCCTTGAATGTTAATATTTAGAGTGGGTTCTTCACCCACAGAATCAAAACCCGTAGAAAGAGGAACTACAGATGTCTCTATAACAGGAATATCTGCTGTGGGGGCAAAAGGTGGAATTACTGTTCAGAATAAGAAAAATGATAAAGTCAAAGATTTCTCTCAAAAAGATAAAAGACTATTATTCAACCCAAAATATTATTTTGTACCTGGATGAGAAGGGGGAAACATCTCCTCTGCCTAAACAGAAGGAATCCCAGCCTCTTTAGGACACTTCTGCAATTGTAGATAGATGGTCTGATTCATGAGGAGTCCGAAGAAGTTCACTGATTGTGAACATAGGCGACGAGGGATGTTATTGTTGATGGGCAGGATCAGGGGAATACTAAAATGACTCATACACAGGACCAGACCCTTCGGTTGCTAAATCCAAGGGAGTGGATGAAAGTTGGCCAGAACGGTATGGACTGTCATCAGTAATATGAACATCCTCATCAGGTCCTCTATTCACTTCATCAAAATCCTTGGTTGGAGGAGTTCCTTGACCAGTTGAGGATGAAGTGTCATCATTACCATCTTCTTCACCGGCAGACTCGCCAGAGTTACTGGTGTTGCGATTGTACTTGTCATTAAAATCGTTATTAGTCAAAGAAGAAGATGCAGTAGATACTTGCTTTTGTTTCCCCCGGATATCAGCATCAGTAGTAGTAGTCTTTTTTTGTGGAGGGGAAGAGGATATGTGTAAAGAGGTCTGTCTAGATACGGTAAAATCTTCAGGATAATGATCGAACTCTTCCAACAGAAAGTTGCCACCTGGAGTATTTGGCACTTCCGAATGTCTCACTTGATCTGGGGGAGTAGTGGGAATTCTGATTGACCCTGTGCTTCTGAAGCAGGGGTAGGCGAAGGAAGATCCATAGAAGGCTGATTCTCTAGAACAGAAATGGATGGGCCAGAACCTATAGATCCTTCTTTTTGTTTCCGAACTAATTGAACATTCGTTGGCTTGCCACTGGCAACCCATCCTTCTAAGGTGCTGAATGATTTAGTCTCCTTTATTGGTTCATCACAAGATATGAAATGACAATATCTCCCTATTGAAGGGACTCTCTCCATTTCTTGAGAATATCCGATATGATCAATCTTCAAATTATCCGACACTCTTGCGGTGGAGGTACCCAGATAGGATAGTTGACAGGGTGGTTATTCCGAACTAAATGATATTGATGTGCCTACCACCTCATCCATGCATAAGTACCATGGACGCTGCGTCTGAAACCAGGAATTATGAAGCGTGCTTGGGTACTTGTAGTTAAGAGCTGTTTCTAGATAAATACCCAGTTATAAGGGCCCACGCCAGAACTCGTCGTCGGCCTTGTCACTGGTTCAGAAGACATAGGCATCGTCTGATCAAAATCGAATTGCCGAGCAAATCTACTAGGATAATATGGTTCTCTCCAGAACTCATTGCTCTCTCTCTCTCTCTCAAAGGAAGTGTGCTTAAATAGATAGAGATAAGGAAACTCTTTTCTGTTGGGGACAATGAATCATCATCTATAGCATCCTTATTATCGGGCCCTAAAGAGATAGGGAAATGGTTGAATATAAAAACTTGTGTAGACTTGATTTTCTCCATCACCCACGGACGGATAGGTTGGCTTAATCATCTTCCACTACTGAAAGAACCATAGAGGAAGGTGTTTTGAATGAACGTATGCTTTATCACTCACGTTACACACCCAAGGAAAGTATACTCCTAGCCATCCTGATAGAAAGTGCCATGGAGCATAGGCAGAGGAAGCTCCTATAGTGGGAGATTTGTAATGAGTTGCTCCATCACCTAGAGAGCAATATAGAGAACAGAGTACTGATGGAGCCAATGAATACTTCTTACCCTCGTCCATGGCTCCTGTGATGACCAGGCTTGAAGCACGGATTCTATTAGCATATTTCGAACTCGGAAGGAGCACTGTATTCAGCCAAAAAGTGTGAAATCCGCCCAATTCGCAAGCGTCTGAAAACTTGATAGGGTTCCGAACTTGGCTTCTGGATTTCAGTAAATCAGCATCATCACACTTCGAGAACCTGAAAGAAGGAAAAAGACTATAAAAAATAAATGAATGGAATCAACAGAACTAGACAAAAGAAGAATAAGAGAAAGAAATGTACCTCAGTTCTCAAGTAAAATGACCCATCCAGTCATTGAAGAATACTTTGTCAAGGTTCTTGAACTTAGCAAACTCCTTAAATAGTTCGATAGTGGTCTTAGAGATAGAAGGCTCTTGAGTAACAGGATGATAGTAAGTGAACTCTTCATTAGTGGGGACAAACTCATCATAATAAGCCCCAGAGATAGGGAGGCCAGCCATTCTGTACAGATCCCATAGCATTATACTTACTTCTCCTATGGGAAGATGGAAGGAATTGGTTGTTGGACACTAGAAATTCAAGAAACCTCTATATATGGTATTGTCCTAGCAGAAATAACTGGAAGTGGCTTCTATGATGGAATAAAGGCCTGAATCAATCAAGGACTTGCAGTACTTCTTGAGGATAGCCGAAGTCCAATTTTCATAATGGTCTCTTTTGCTCAAGAAACCACAAGGACGAAATTCTTCTTTTTCCCAGAAAGTACGTTCTTCAAAAGGTATGGCACTGAGTCTCTGTTGTAGTATTTAGTAATACCTCGTCGAAAATATAGTATGAGGACTGTAGCTTGGCATTAGAAATCTCATAGGGGTGATATTGCCGACTTGTTGGTAAGAACCGTTCTTTACATGCCAGCCTAACAAAATCTGAGGTTCCTTGCATACTAGATCAGAGGTTATGAGAATACGGGAACACACGTCAGTTGGTTCCAGATGAAGCATCGACTGGTTATGATATAGAGATAAAGCCATCATAATTAATTCATCCTTGTATGGGTTATAAAAGTGCATATTCTGTTGATTGACAGATTGAACAGTAATCCATGTATTCTATAAGCATGGTTGTTTATGCTTGGTGATCTTCTCTTGATGCTGCTCATGCTTACTTTGTCTTCTTTTCTTTTGAGGGCAGGAAGGTGGAGTTACTTCACAGACAGGAAACTCTATTTCATCAGAACGAATTCCTTCCATCATTTTGAGCCATGCTTCCCAAGATGATTGTGTCCCTTTCGAGGGAGGACGGTCCACTTTATATGTAGCAATGGTGTCCTTCATATGAGAAGAAAGGTGGCTTATCCTTTCTCTAAAATCTAGTTCAAGAGATGCCGGGCGTTTGAAGAGTTTCGAGCGACTCACGGCAATCTTAGATTTCCTTTTAGGAACAGATGGTTGAAGAGGAATGGACTCTGAAGGAGCTAGAGTAGCAACAGTATGACTCCTTGTCTGTCTTGACAGGGTCGAAGCAAGCAAAGTTTGACTTCTCATACGATTGGTAGTAGTAGTTGGAGGAGTCTTACTTTGGGAGTGTTGGGATGATGAGGAACCAACCTTAGAAGCTTTCCTTTTTAAAGTCATTTCCTGGATAATATAAAGAGTATCAAAGGATCAAAAGCAGTCACGAGAAAGTTCTTGATGAAGTATTTCCAAGCATAAAGACAAGGAAAGAAGAAGTATGAATACTTTAAAGAAAGAAGTCTCAAACTTGGAGAAAATTCAGTAGAGTTCCAGTACTTAGGAATTTCTGCAACTGGAAGTTACTTACCGCGGGTCGTGGAAAGGTCTGAAGCTTGCCGCAGGTCGCGGAAACGTCAGACAGAGCTTTGCTGCGAGAAAGAAAAGTGAAGGAATGGAGCAATGATAGGGTATTATAAAATGCCCAGGGTGCTTGCCGCGGGTCGCGGAAAAGGCTGTGAGTGTTAAAATTAGGCTGTTTTCAACCTGGATCTTCAAATAGGGATGATTTCTTTAGATCAAGCTTCTAAGGGGGCATCTGTTGAGGCATGAAAAAAAATGAAGAAACAACAAGAAGAAAAAGAATTAAGAAAGATTCAGAAAGAAATAAAGAATAAAAGAACAAAAGTGCAGGAAATGTGCACTTGCCGCGGACCGCAGCAAGCTCAGGAGCCTGTTGCAGGTCGTAGAAGCACCTGTTGGGATGACTATCTTTGCCGTGAATACCCCCCCCCCCCCCCTCGTACTTCTGAGAACCTTTAGAGCTCTGAACTTCAGAATCAAGTGACAAATGAGGACCTTGAGTTCTCTTCTGTTGTTGGCAAATATAGTCTGACAAGAAGTGAAGAATCGCGGCAATATGAATGTGAGGAGTCCAGGTCGTGCTCGCGGTAAGGGGTCGCACTCCCGGATGTGAGCAGCTCGGCTCGTACTCTTCAGAAGAGGTCGCATCTCCCGGATGCGAGCAGCTCGGCTCTTGCTCTTCAGAAGAGGTCGCATCTCTCGGATGCGAGCAGCTCGGCTCGTACTCTTCAAAAGAGGTCGCATCTCCCGGATGCGAGCAGCTCGGCTCTTGCTCTTCAGAAGAGGTCGCATCTCTCGGATGCGAGCAGCTCGGCTCGTGCTCTTCAGAAGAGGTCGCATCTCTCGGATGCGAGCAGCTCGGCTCTTGCTCTTCAGAAGAGGTCGCATCTCTCGGATGCGAGCAGCTGGGCTCGTGCTCTTCAGAAGAGGTCGCATCTCTCCGATGCGAGCAGCTCGGCTCGTACTCTTCAGAAGAGGTCGCATCTCCCGGATGCGAGCAGCTCTGCTCGGGCTCGTCAGAAGGGGTCACACCTCATGAATGCGAGCATCCATGACACAAGTAGCTCCTGACATCAGAACAGTCCTGAGTCTTCGTTTTTGGTTTGGACGGTCTTCATACTTCCAGCACCCGATTCCCGTCGAGCGGCTTGATTAATCCCTCTGCGACACCAAGCAGGGCTACACCCAGTTCGGTGGTCTCCGTCCCTTCGGCGTCTCCCTCCTTTTCGCTGGCTATGACTCCAACTACGGCTTCCAGCTTTACATGAGTGATCAGCGTTACTACTACGCCTACCGGCAGCCCGTATGGCTCGATTTTGGGCTCGTCTTCTCTTATGGTTCTGAATCTCAAGGGATTGCTATCAAGAAACGTGATTGCCGGAAGAAGTCATTGGGTTAGATCTTGCCTCTAAGGATAAGGTTCTTGTCCCATGAAATCAGCGAGATTTCGGTATCGTACGCGACATCAGCGGGATTTCGATATCTTACATAACAAATTGGGTTGCTTCAGATCTATATAAAGGGGTGACTCCATTAAGAGAAAGGTACACACACTATTCGATCTCTGTCCCGTTTTGCCTGGCTATTCTTCTTGCTTTGGCCTGACTTAAGCATCGGAGGGCTAACAGCTGGACCCCAGCCACCCTTAGTTGCTGTCTGTCCTCTTTCAGGTTTGGCGGAAGAAGTCTCTGTTGGAGAGAAGGCGAACGTCCGGAGGATCCTATTACAAAGTCTGACATTAACATCTTCTTCTCGGGACCTTGAGAATAAAAAATGAACGAGGGGGAGATGCTGCCGGATTGAAGAAGAAGAAGAAGTGAAGAAGTGGCCAGAATGGAGCTTGCCGCGGGTCACGTAAAGCTCTCTAGATGACGTTTGTTTTTCATTTTGTGAAGGATGTACAAAGGCTTCTAAACCTTTGTTTCCCTTCTAATTGTGAAAGAGCACCTAAAGCTAGGACTGCAGCAAAGATAAATGATGTAGAGAAAGTAATCCAAACTAGAGAGTTTGTTCCTTTGCACAGAAGACCTATCTTTCTCCCTTCGGGTCGAATATGTGGAGTATTCCGTACCCCGCAAGTGGATGATTTGTATAGATGATGTTTTTTTTAGCAGAAGACCTATCTTTCTCCCTTTGGGTTGAATATACGAAGTATTTCATACCCCACAAGTGGATGATTTGTATAGATGATGTTTTTTTTGACAGAAGACCTATCTTTCTCCCTTCGGGTTGAATATACGAAGTATTCCGTACTCCGCAAGTGGATAATTTGTATAGATGGTGTTTCTGGAGTAGAAGCCTCTTCTCTCTCCCTTCAAGTTAGGTGATATTATTACAAAGATTGCAAAGGAACGAAGTGTAGTCTAGTTGATTCACCTCGCTCATGAGCAGAAGAACAGTCTTGGAAGCCTTGGTCCAGTCAATCATTCCCTGTCATTTGGACAAGAAGAATAGAGCGAAGCTTTGCCGAAATTACTTTATTAAATGAATAAAATGAAGTGATGAATGCTTTTCTATCTCCCTTGTCTAATATTGAAATGTGACTCTCATTTCCCCCATAAATACAAAGGCAATTTTGTTTTGTAAACACGTTTGTACTTTTTTCTAACTTTTTAAATTCTTTTCTATTTAAATAAGTAAGTAAAAAAAGAGCCACCACTTATTTGAACTCAGCCCGGCTCGGTTCGAAATTTTTTTACTAAACCAATCCTAACTCGAACTAGATTTTTCTGGAGCAAATCAAACTCGGACTGCATGGGTTGACTTGAAATCCAAACCAAGCCAATCCACAAACTGAGGTGGCACAAAAAAAAGCCAAACCAAACTAGGGCTAACTCAGCTCGGCCTCGATCATTGCCCACCTCTACTAAAAATAACAAAATCAAACCAAGTCAAAGGGAGGAGATGGAAGCAAATTCTCATTTCAACAAAATGGGCCAAAGGCCATTACAAAGATGAGACAGAAAAGAAAAGATGCAAATTGGATCCTATTATATTAGAAAAAGATCTCTTGCTGTTGTCTCGGCTGATGGTGGAGGAACAGTTGGAGGTGCCTTGGCTTGGGGGTCGGGTCTTCACTCATAGCGTATAATCCGACTTCGGGCTCCTCGACAGTAGTCACATCAGTCTCGTTAGGTCCCTCCTTTTCTTTGAGAGCAATTCGCCTCTCGATAGTCAGAAAATTTGATAGGTCAAGGTCATGGTACATTCTCTGAATGACTTTGAGAGCCCTTGCCCGACCGGAGGCGTAATCTTCGAACTGCTCGTCAATATACTCATCGAATGCCTTGAATGACTTCAAGGCATCCTGGAGCGCTTCTTTCATCACCGACCGCTCGGCTTCCACCGCTGTCACCATAACCGATAGCTGACCCTCCACCTCGGCTTTCTCTTTTCCCAGGGCCGACAGCTTCTTTTCTACTTTGGCCTTCTTTCTAAACTGTCGCACTTCTCCTCAGCTTCGGTCTTCTTTCTCTTCATCACTTCTCCTGACTCCTTCAGTTGAAGGAAGTCACGGTGCATTGATTTGAGGCTCTCTTGGGACTGCTGAGCATGTCTCATCGCAACCCGAA
The DNA here is from genome assembly GCA_003013855.2 of Liriodendron chinense. NCBI lineage: Eukaryota > Viridiplantae > Streptophyta > Magnoliopsida > Magnoliales > Magnoliaceae > Liriodendron > Liriodendron chinense. The sequence continues at coordinate 4,185,179 of ML058480.1, read as the reverse complement.
GCTCCTCGTTCAACTTCTTGATTTCAGCCTCCCTGACTTTGGCAAGAGACACTTTTCCTCTAAGGTTAGTCTCAAGAGTCTTCAGCCTCCCCTTCGCCGTGGTCAATAGGCCAGTGTTTTGGTCGATGATTCCCCGAGCATCATAGATGTCCTGAAGCGATCGTAGCGCCGAATATTAAGAAATTGAAGGTAATAATAATAAAAAAAAGGGATCAGTTACCAAGATATAAAAAAAAAGAGGGGAAGGGGTATTCGTTAAAGATGAAGGAATGCTCACCTGTACGGCTCTTATGACCACTTAGTTAATAGAATCCTTGAAGCAGACTGGTTCGGTTGTGTCAAGCACTTGGGGTCCGACATGGTTGAACATGAATTGGCATATCTGAACCAAATGACTCGAAATTGTGAAGGTATTGGTATCCCCGGGGGAGGGAGCTATCACGAGCCTGGAGGGCTGTGAAGGAGCCCTTTGTCCTGACTCGAGCCTCTACGGAGGTGGGGCTCCTGACCCGGGCCTTGCGAATGACTAGGGGACTATTGCTTGTGAACCCCTATTTGCACTTCCTGGGTTCGGTCCAGGATGAGTCCTTAAAGGGGCTTGAACGGATGAATGTGGAACAGTCGGCGGTCAAGCACTTGCAGAAGGCTCGGCAGATGTTGTTGCCTGAGGCTGAGCAGTAGGGCTGTCAACGGATCGGATTTGGAGCAGATCAGGGCTGATTGGAATCCGACCCGATTTGTGATCCAAATGATCCGACTCCAACCCGAAATCCGACGGATCTTTAAACATTTGATCCAAAACCGAACCCGATTGAGATTTGGCAGATCTGATTCCGATCCGACCCGATCCGACCCGATCCGAATACATGTGGATACTATTCAATAGGTTGGATGGTAAATACTGTGGTCCACTTGAGATAAAATATATGTGGTTTTTTATATGTATTTATATATAAAAATATATAATATTATTTAATTCATTTTAAATTCGGATCGGATTTTAATCGGAGCGGATCCAATCCGAAATTATAACGGATCTACTTAACAAGATCCGAATTCGACCCGATGATCCGGATTGTTGATCCAAATCCGGTATATCGAATCGGATCTGGAGTGGATTCGAACCAAGATCCGGTCCGTTGATAGCCCTACTGAGCGGCAACGCTTGGGGCATTTTGCTTGGATTGAGGGGGAGGACCTGAGGTACCCCCTCATAACTGAGCAATCGGCTGGGACGAGAAAGGTTTACTCCTCTTTTGCTTTTTGGCTAGCTCATCCCTTGAGACCAGCAATGCTCTTTTCCTAGCAGCATTTACAGGGTTCATATTTGCAGCACAAGAGGGATTTCATCAATAAAGGATTTCATTAGTAAAAAAAATGTGTTACAATCTAGAGCCGGTTACCAGGAATGAGCACGACTCTTGCCAAAGTTGAGGGTTAGAGAAGGTACTTTACATCTTGAATCTTGTCTCGCGCCTTCTGCGCCTTAACGATTCTTTTAAAGATCCCCCCCTTTAGGTCTGATTTGGAGGGGACAATCCCTACGCCAAAGGCTCGAGGGATTAGGGTCAAACTCCGGTCGGGATCCTGGACTTCCCAATTACCCGACACAAGAAACCACTAGTCCCGCTGATCCTTGATAGATTGTGGATTCCTAACAATGAAGTTCTTTCCATGCCAGTATGAAAGGTAATACCAACTGGGGGAATCGGGGGTCCACCTCATAGCAAACATCCTGAGGAACTCACCAGGGGTGAGCTCCTTATTTCCCACTTCCTTCCAGAGAGTGTACACCCCCAGCAAAACTCACCACCCATTCGACATCAGCTGACTAGGGGCGATGTTGTATATGATCATCACCCATTTCATGAATGGATGGAGGGGAAGTCTAAAACCCAAAGGAAATAGGAAAGAATAAACTGCCACCTCCCCCATCAGTGGCCTGTTGGCTACTTCATCTTCCTGTGGCAACCGCAGGAAATAGAGTCTGGGATGGTATATTTCTCTCGCAGTTGTATAAGATTATCCATGGTCAGGTAAGAAGGGTAGTCCTTAGCACCAAACTCAGAGGAAGATCTCCTTCTCTGACAGGGAGCGTTGGAAGAGGAAGACTCAGCCAAAGGTTCCTCTCCTAGTGGCACAGGATCAGACTCAAAACTAGACATGGTGGAATAAGCAAAGGAGAAAGGAGAGAATGGGGTAGTTGAAGATAGAGGAAGACAAAGGGAGGCAGAGGAAGGCATAAATTTCTAAGTCTTAGCTAGGGTTTTAGAGCGGCAGAGTTTCGGTGTCCGCAAGGAAGAAAAATTGGGAATTTATAGGCGATCATTTCTTTGCATGGGTGTTGACACGTTATGACTCATAGGGACACATGTTCGCCCCTCATCAGTCCGACAAAAGAGAAACGGCTTGCTGCATTAAATGCCGCTGTCATTTCATACGACGAGCGCAACATTCATCCTCTCTCCTAATCATATATCATCTGGATGCTTCGATCTTCGTGCTATGATGATTGAGGAGAAGCTCATTTAAAGTTGCATGCTTAGACTTTCTAAACCATGAAACTTGGGGGGCTCCTGTTATGGGGATTCAGAGCGGATCCCGATGATCGACCCTGATTGAAGCCGTTGAAATGTGGCCGATTATATGTCGTGCGATCGTTCGAAAGACCAAATAAAGTGACACTCAGCTCGGCGACCTTAACAAGCTATAACTCCAACTGTGGTAGCCAAGCATACTTCCTATATCATGAGCCAGTGCTACTACTACACCTACTAGAGCTCAACTTAATCGAGCGTTTATTTACTGCCTAGCTTTTAATGCTTGATGATAACCGATACATACCAGCACTCGAGATTATTGATCGCCTTTCTTCCGCTTGGCCCACGCTGGCATTTACACATGATCCACATGACTTCACTCGATGTTACTGAGTCGATTGCTTCTCATATCCTCAACCAAACGTCTACAACAGCAGGCTGACTACATCATACACCGACCGCATGCAACTCCGACGACCCTATTTAAAGGTCTCTCCCCTTTCGATGGACATTTTGAATATATAAAGCCAATCGAGTATGGCTTGAACTATCTACATGGGCGACCGACCAAAGTGTTCACCCTCGGCGCAAGCAGTCCAAGGGACGTTTTCGTAAGGTACGGAGTTCACAACCATTAATCGGGATATTCGTCCGAGGAAACCGCAATCGTGACCGTTTCAGACGTAAAGAGCATACTTGGCTATAATCACAGCGCAATTCATGAGACAATCCATAACGAAACTCTTACATGGCCTTAATTTTAGCCCTTTACAGGGCCTTAACCCTATCTTTATATGGCTCTATGAGAGGCCTATAGAAAACCCTCCATACTCCATCACAGGGTACGCAATCAATAACCATTAACACCGCTACAAGCTTTTATCTTCACCATCCACTGACTTAAGCATCGAGGGGCCATCAGCTGGTACCACCGGCAGTCATCTTAACCCTTTATGGTGATTATAAATCCTTGGATCTAGTCCTTTCATCCTCGATCACAGATTAGATGGTGGAGATTCGAGTTGGTCTTTGATCAACATCTGTTGACCACTTTCAGTGTTAACAATACATGTCTTTTTTAGCATAAGAAAAAACATATAATCAGAAAAAGGAATTAGAGATCTCACTACTCACCTTGTTAGTAGTATGCCAATGCCCACCCTACTCGCCGGTATCAGACCCATTTTCAAGATGGTTAGACTTAGTCGTAATTGACACAAAAAACTTCGAGCAGGTTAGACTGTATACCCATTCCAACCGACCACGACACTGTAGGAGACACAACCTACTTGTATTTAGCACATGAGTGCTCATGGATCCCCTTGGTCTGGGCATTGGAGAATCCTATGGTACCGACATGGGTTTAGGGACATCCATAACATCCAGTAAACGTAACCAATTTTCAATGTCCATACCTACCAACCACAATACGGCTCTGGTGGACACAACCCTGACATCGCTAGGAGTGTATATACACTTGTGACATCATTCTAGGTTTTCATTTATCAACCCTAGGTGCTCAAGGACATCACAATAGGGACACAACCCTAGGTGCTTAAGGATTGAGAAACTCTAATCCTAAGGTGTGGACTATCATTCTACATTTTCATTTATCAACCCTTGATGGTGTTAGTTAATGATTATAGGATGTTGTTAGGGTTTATTTGTTATATATGTTTGTATGGCCATAATATTGTAAATCTTGGTATATGCTAATGTTAGTAGTTAAAGTGTTTGATGAAATGCGTGAATGACTTGAAACTTTGAATGTTAGTGCTATGGTACCTTGATTTCATTCGAAAGAGTTAACCGATCTTGGATAGCATCTATGCTTGATGAACATGCTTGGATATGATGTTTGTTAAGCTCCCAGATATGAGTTGCATGTTTAGGTTAAATTAGAAATTTTGGTGGTTCAAGAGTGGCAAATTAAACAAGTATGTGGGTGGCCTGTTTGGGTTAGCCACCCTAAGGTGGTTTGATTGACCGAGGTTTAACATGGACGACCGACAATAGTTAGAGCTACATGGGTTGGTTGTACCCAATGTCGGTTTGCTCGGCGTTCTTCCTTGCCAATCAGATTATTCTACATGCCGGACTTAACTGACTGATAATCATTATTGAGTCACACCTTACGAAATCTAGAATACCACCATTGCTAGTGGAGATGAGTCCACTCATAACCATTAGTGTGATATGACCCCGCCAAAGTCTTATGGGCCGGGCATGGTGGTATTGGACACCACGTCCGAGCTGTCGGCCCATGTTGGGGTGACAAGCCTCTCTATAGATTCCTTTGAGCATCCTGTTAGTTCACTTTTCTGTGGCATACTAGTGCACCTTATTTTTCAATTACGTAGGTCAATGAGTTTAGGTGTTGGTTGAGCCCAAAAAAGATAAAGACTAAAACTCAAGAGGAAAACTGCTTCAAAGAAGAAGAAACAGGTAAATCAGAGATGCCTTGGTCAGCCAAAACCCTTGAACCTAAACCAAATCCAAACCATTGATCGATCCAACTGTTAAGATCTCGTCAATTGATCGCAAGGAATTCAAAGCATCCACTGTGCTTAGAGTCTACAGTGAATTAAGGGATTTTACAGATCGATGACTTTACCTGCATTAGCTTGATGATCGTAGAAAATCTTAAGCATCTATCGTGCTTGGAGTCGATGATGGATCAAATGACTTTATCGATCATAAACTAGCTAATTGGTGTGCAAAGAATCCCAAGCATCCGTCGTGCCCGGAGTCGACGATGGATCAAGGGGTGTGCACAACAATAGCTTCCGCCGATGTAGATAACCACACAAATCAAACAAAGAGCTTCAACATTCACACCACCATTGTTGAACTAAAAGAGCCAAAGTTCGCTAATCTCACCAAAGGCTTCACCCCTAACCTTAGTTAGAGGTTTAGCCAACCAGTTTACAAATGAAAGATTACTACAAAAGAAAAACTAAACTACTAAAAAACTTCAAAAGAAAGAAAGGAAAACTAGAGAAGAGAGGAGTTGTAGAGAATGAGATGAGATGGGATGATGAGAATGAGAAGAGGGGGTCCCTTTTTACCCTTTAGGAGGCTTGAGCTAGGTTCCACTCCAAACCTAGAGTAAACTTCTCTAGGCTTGGAGTGTACCTTCCTCCATTTTGCTTTTGGGTCCCATGTATGGAAGAGGATGGAGAGAGTTTGCACAGCTAAGGATGGTGGATAACTAGGTGAGTTAACTGAGTAGATAAGTTGGAGTTGAGTGGGTCACATGAAGAATTTGGAGAATATGGACCATCCATTTAAGATGAGTTGCTTCCAGATGGTGGATGATGGATGATGGGTGATCATCTAATGTTGATCGTGGTCATTGGAGCTGCCTAGATCAGGTTCTGCATGATTGGATATGGAAGTCTGCTGGTTCGCTGGCCATTGATCAGCTACTGGACGTTTGATTGAATGCTGATGTGGGACTGAAGCTTGGAGATGGTTGGACAACTGGATGAAATTGGAGAGCATCTGGATGAATGGACGTCCAGACCTTTTGCACGTTTGGTCCAGCTGAACTTTGGATGGTGGATGATGGAGATGATGAGTGTCCCAGTTACTGGAGAATGGACAGACGTCCATTGCTGGACATTGGTGTGTTACTGCTCCTTGGATGAACGGATGGAGTTTGCTATGATGGATGGAGTGGATTGACGGTTGTTGGACAACCCACACTTGCCGGACGTGATCATGTGAACTGGAGGGATGGACGGTTGAAGCATGTTGTATGTGCCAATAGAGGGGTCCACTAGTTGCACGCTGGAGGCCTTCTGACGGTGAACGAGGCTGGTTGTGTGGTCCATCGAAATCATCCCAAATGCTGAATGGTGGATGCTGGTGGAGTCTCTATCGTTTGGTTGAGATTGACGACTGAACCACAGCTGGATGCTCGTGTGATGGCTTTGGATGGTTGGAGGGATGAAGCTGATCTCCAGCTGGACGGTGGAGATGTTAATGTCCCTTGAATGCTGCTTTGAGCTGGCACGTGTGGAGGATAGGTCTGCACATGCTGGATGGAATAGTGTTGGCCATTCACTGCAGAACTCGATGTGATCTCCAGATTTTGTGGACGGCTGAGATGAAGCAATGCCGCTTCACAAGATGGGGAGTCCAGCACGTGTGATGGACGATGGATGAGATTGATGGTGGGGTTGCACACGACTCCAGCTTGATGGACGGTCCAGATGATGTGGACGATTAGGTGATGAAGCAGCTTTGCATCTGCAGCTTTGATGGTCCGTTGCAGCTCCTTCTTCTAGCACTCAGATGCACGGTGGAGATAATGGGGTCTATCACGGATGAACGGCTGAGATGGACGCTCGTGAGATGAAATTTGGAGACGTCTTTGCTTGTCGCTTGATGCTCGGTTGGCCCTACGCGTGGACATTTCATCTTGACTGTCCCAACTTTTGTGATCGCCCAAATACGATCATTCGAACATACACAACCTCGATTTCCAAATGAGCGGCTGTGATGTAGTCCAACGTAGAACATGATGGTCCTTTGATCTTTACCGTTCGACTTCCTTCAAGATCACCACATACTTTATCTTGATCATTTTAGGGCATTTAATCGTCTTGATTGGCTCGGATCTTGTCCAACCTCTCATGGTCACCTGAACATTAAAAATTCATCTAATGAGGGATAATTAACCAGAAAACTAATGATAATACTCTAAATAACCAGGGTTAATTATACAAAATTAAGTGCTCATTAGTATACTGAAGAACGACGCTAATACTTGCATTTGTGGGGTGGCTGGTTGACTATTAAAGACCAGTGTATCATTTACTTTTATGTTATCCTTTGCCAAGGACATGCATAATTCTAATTGTCATGACATCCATGCACTTAAACAACCAGTTAGAAAATTGCTTATTTTATAATGATATCATTACCTAAGCCTGATTAATTTGATAATATGTGTAACTTAAAATATAGTACCACTGACTTGTTCATTCACTCCCACCTTGTACGATATTTTAAAACACCAACCATTCTCTCCTATCAACGTAGGTACTTTGGTGGCCGACGCGATCGAAGAAGGGGCTGAGGAGTTGTTGAGCTTTTAATTTATACATATTCTAACCCCATTTCATCACATTTTATGCATGATTCCTATGATTAAAAGACTAATCTAATAATGCATGTTTGTGAGTATAGGAATGAGAGAGAGAGACTTCACATATTTGATGGCTAAAAGAATGCTTTTAAACCCACTTGATGATGAATGAAGATGAGCCAAAGGAATGGAAGAAAAAAGCAAGGAGAAGAGAGAGAGATGACATGGATTTAATACCTGTTAACGTCAGATTCTTATAACAGGTCCCTCCCAAGTATACACCCTTCTTGAGGCGAGCTCCCCTCCAAACCTAAATGCCAAAGGAGAAAACTAAGGGTGGCCGGCGCTTGGCCGTTCGCCCTCCGAAGCTTAAGTCAGAGGTGACTTGATAGTAAGATGAAGTGTGAAACGTAGGCTCAGAGATTGTGTACCTTTATCATCTGAGGGGCCATCTACTTATACAGATCTAGATGATCCAACTTGTTACGCAAGCTGTTAAGATCACTGCTAATTTCAGGGGATAAGGTGCTTATCTTGTTAATCCTTAAATAAGGGGATGGCCCAACCACTCTAGACGTCTAGCTAATTACGTCTCTTGATAAAGATCCCCCATGGCTTGAAGCTATGAATAGAAACAAACCAAAACCGGTGCTATATGGGCTGCTGGTACTATGAGACGAAGGGATATCCCAACGAACAAACAACTAGCGAGCAAAGCTGCTCGGACTTGAAGATGCCCTCGTTTGATGACCAAGAGCAGAATTGCTTGTACTCGAAGATGCCCTCATTTGACGACCAAGAGCAAAGTTGCTCGCATATCGGAGATGTATAGGCGGTCGCAGGTCTGAGTGATATACAAGATGTAAGCAGGAAGGCTCGCTAGTTAGATGGTTTGGTCGTGACTTTTACGGAGAGGCGCTCGCTGGTCGCTTATCTTTTATACTTCTTCGACAACCAACTTTATTCTACAACAGATGCCCCCCAAGTCCTTACCGTTGAGGAACTACGAGAAAGACTTGTATGTATATTTAATCGCCTATCTTTGGAGAAGAAGTTGTACATGATTGAGCACGCATTTATGAGCGCCAGCTTTCCGCAGCTTTTCGGCTACGAGAAATGAAGCGGCGCCCGCCATGCGTCCCGAGAGTTGATGCTCGTGCCCATTCAACTGTCGTGCCAAACGAAAGGTCACCGTGTGTCACCCAAATCCGAATGAAATGATTGCCTATAAATATCGGAGTCTGCGAAGGTTTCTTCAATTCGAAGTTTGCTGGAGCTATTAAAAAAATTCCTCCCTTCTTCTTTTATCTTTCTCTGGCGTGACCTCTTTGTTGAGGTATTCTTCGTTCTTCCCTTCCTTTCTTCTTATTTTCTTGCAATGGCGAGGAACTCCGATGATGAGGTTGTTCCTTTGGGAGATGATACTACTGATTCTTCTGAATCGAATAACGTTAGGGTGCTAGTGGGAAGATACTCTGCCTCTGGTTACCTTTCAATAATGACGGAGGAACAACTTACCAGCTTACGGGAAAGATACTGGATTCCTGACTCCTTCATTCTCAGACTGCCCGGAGCAGGAGAAACCATTGATTCTCCACCACCGGGTTGTGTCGCCATGTCCGAATATTTTTTCCGACTTGGTGTACGTTTCCCCCTCCATCCTTTCATCCGGAACGTTCTCTGCAACTATAAGATTACCCCCGGCCAACTTATAATAAATGGCTGGAGGGTTGTGTTGAGTGCCTATGTCCTATGAAAGCAAGCAGGGAATGGAGACTTGACCGCTGATAAGTTTTTAAGGATGTGCCAACTGAAAAAGGCCTCGTCCAGTGAGGGTTGGTATTGTCTTTGTTTCTACATTGGGAGAACTTCATTATGGGAAATCCCACTTCAAATTATCCCCAATGGAGGAGGGAATGGTTTTACGCCTCTGGTAACTAGGAGTCTGATGTAAGATCCAACCCCAGAGGACATAATGTCAGCCACTTCTTTTGCAAAAGTGGGTTGATTTTTACACCTTCATGAAAAAATAAGCATGATTTCATCTTTGTTAGTAATTGACCTGATCTTTCTCATATCTTACAGGTGTTCCTACTGGGAAGAAACCTAGCTTGCGAGGGGGGGATCAACGAAAAAATTGTCAAGATCTTCAAGCTCTCGGAGGGCGATCGAAATGTCAATGCCACCCTCTCACTCCCTTATTTAGATGCTTCTGGACTTATCTCCTAGGAGAAAGTGATGGTGAATGTGGAGGCAAAAGGGGAGCGCTGGGAGTGCTGCCCCGTCCGAAGGGCGCTGCTTGGAAAAGGTAGAAGAAGACAACGGCTGGTCCCTTCACCCCGCGTGTGCGAGCAGATGAACCTACTCGCGGCTCACAGTCGCATGATCCTCCCGAAGCGAAAATGGTAGCGACCCCTCCAGCTGGTCCTCGCTACCAACCGATAATTGATATAATAGATAACTCACCGAGAGGCGATGAGGCGGGGTCGAGTCACCCTTCGAGTGAGGAGGGTCGCGAGCCTACCGTAGCTCGCAAGTTGGCTCCTACTCTGAAGTCAGCTCATGCTTAGGAACCTTTTGCTGCTTGCAAGGCCAGCACTTCTGAAATGGTTGTAGCCCAGCCTTCAGGGACTGGAGTCTACGCCATCCCAGCTCAGTTGCATCCGATTTGCAAGTTCATTTTTTAGAACATCATCCCTAGCTCTTTCGGGGCTCTTCCGGAGCCTAGTCCAGAGAGTCTCTCCACAGATATTAGAGTGAGGCTAATCCAGGTAAGCACAAAGCACGTCGTCGTTTCTGTTATTTTTTTCAAAGAATTTATACCTTTAATAATATTTCCTTTATTTTCGAGCAGGGTTTGGACCTCACCTTGCGGACGAGACGTGACATTGACGCTGCTCGTCGTATTATTAATGAAGAGGAGGAGAAGAGACTAGCCATGGAGAATGAGATCCGGGGGAGGGATTGAACAATAAAGTCTCACGAGACTCTGGTTGCCAAGCTAAATGAGGAGAAGAAGATCCTCATCGGCAAGATCCAAGCTTTGACTTATTGATATCAGTCGTTGGATCTTAACTTTGCGAGGCTTTCAGAGATAAAGGAGAAGACCGAGAAGGAAATAGATCTTTTGTCAGGATAAGATCTCTCTCGAGGAGCAGCTTGGGGAATACAAAGCGTGCCCTAAGGAGGCCGTTGAAGGCTTGGAGAAGGAGAAGAAAGCCCTGGCTCAGTTGAAAGATGACTCCATCCACTGGGATGAAGAAAGGACAGCATATGTCAAAATGGTGTCCGAAGAAAGTCGTCGCGCAATTCTGGAGTTTCGAACTTCACAACTTTATGAAGACGAGCGGTATGAAGTGTATGTCGTTGGTCGCGATTTCGCGGTCAAAGTTATGCAACGAATTTCTCCGTCATTCAATATGGAGGAATTTGATAACGTTACTGCCGTCGTCACCGCTGAAGAAAGAGTAGCGGCTGAAAATGAAGTCACAGAGGTTATTGAAGCTGCAGGAGTTTTTGAGGCGGGACCTGAGGTAGAGAGCCGAGCACCTCCTCCAAGCGACGAATGAGCAACTACGAGCTGCTCCTCCTTTTCCTTCTGTTTTTCTGATTTGAAATAGATGTATCTTTCCCTTTTTTTTGTAATGCAAACGGTTATTAAATGAAAAAGATGTTCTGTTATCTCTTCTTTGATTTATGGGAATGAATTCGTAATTGTTAGATGCTTCGCTCAACTCATGAAAATGAATCGGGCTCAATTAGAGAGGTCTTAGTGACCGTGTCTGCTTAGAGATAGGTTGACCTATCAATTGAGTCTTTGGCTTTGCTGAGAGCAAAAGATTTAGTCAAGAGGATGTTTATATTCTCTTCAAGGCTATTCGAGTTCAACAAGTGGAGTAGCGACAAAGTTTATGGATTCCACAGCTGATCAACTGGGATGAAAAAGAACTATCTTTATTCGGATATGGTCCGGCATTTACATTAGTTTATGGGAAATACCGAAGTAAATGCTCCACGTGCCATGGGCGACGTAATGGTCTTCCTCGCATGTCTTCAAGATAGTAAGTCCTTGGTCGAATGACCTTGATGACTCGATATGGGTTTTTCCAGTTAGGATCAAGCGACCGAGTGGTAGTTCTAATGTTTTGCCTAAGCACCAAACCGCCGAGCTAAAAAGCTCTGGTTTTAACCTTCGAATTGTGATAGCGAGCTATTCGTTGTTGATAAGCTACTGCCCAAAGAGAGCTGTATCCATTTTCTCTTTTAGAAGATCGAGGTGGAGTTTTAAACCTTCCTCATTACGGGCTGTCTCGTAGTCTTCCACTCGATGAGTAGGTATTTTGACTTCTACTAGGACGACCTGCTTCGGTGCTGAATGCTAGTGAGAATGGTGTTTCTCTTGTTGAATTACGAATTGTCATCTTGTAAGCCCATAGAACTTTTGGTAGGAGTTCTGGCCATATACCCTTACACTCATTAAGCTTGGTCTTTAAATGGTGCTTGATAATTTTGTTAACCGCCTCTACCTGTCCATTAGGCTGGGGATGATATAGGGAAGTCTGAATATTACGTATCTTCCACTTCTCGCAAAACTTAGAGAATGCAGTGTTATCAAATTGTCTTCCGTTTTAGGAAATTATGGTATGTGGGAGTCCATAACGGTATATAATGTTCCTCCATATGAATTTAGTAGTTTGCTTTTCGGTGATGGTGGTAAGAGGTTCCGCTTCCACCCATTTGGTGAAGTAATCGACTGCTACAATTGCGAACATGTTTTGGCCTTTTCTCGTGGCTAGTGGTCCGATTATATCGACTCCCCATTGAGCAAAAGGCAAAGGGCCGTCCATCGACATCATTTGTTCAGATGATGAGGGACTAGAGAGTATCGCTGACATTTATCACATTTCTTGGAGAATTCAATAACGTCAGCTTTCATAGTGGGCCAATAATACCCTTGTCTCATTGCTTTATATGCTAAAGACCGTCCTTTAGGATGATTACTGCATGCCCCCTGGCGTATTTCATCTAGAACATGGTGTGCTTCTTCTAGATGGAGACACCTTAAATACGGTAAATTAAAACTTTTACGCAATAATTTTTCATTTTGTAAGACGTATCTGGTGGCACGGTAGCGAATTTGTCGCGCAGATTTTTTATCATCTGGGAGTTGTCCGCTCTTGAGGTAAAGGATAATGGAATCCATCCAACATGGAGATAACTGTAATGTAGAGACTAGCTTTAGAATGACTTGATCAATACTCAAAGTAGGGAGGTGCTCAATAGGAACGGCTTGCATCAGATCAGACTCCAGAGTGGAAGCTAATTTTGCTAGAGAATTTGCGAGCTTGTTCTCCTAGCGAGGAATATGAACTACCTCGTATTTGCTCAATTTAGCCAGCAAGATGAGTACTCGTGATTTGTATAAAGCCATTCGCTTTTCTTTTACCTCGAATTCATTGAGTACTTGATTAACAACAAGCTGAGAGTTGCTGTGTATAAGCAGATTCGTTATCGTGAGTATATTTGTTATTTCAAGACCGACGATTAAGGCTTCGTATTCTGCTTCATTATTAGAGGCATGAAAGTCGAAGCGCAAAGCATATTGAAATTGTGACCCTTCGGGAGCCATCAGGATCAAACCAGCTTCGCGACCGGAGGAGCATGACGATCCATCTACGTATAGCGACCAGGTTGGCTGCTCGCTGGTCGTCGGATCATAACTGGAGATAGGAGCAGCGGGGATCGAATATGTGAATTCGGCAATGAAATCGGCCACGGCTTAGGCTTTTACGGTGGTTCGCGAGCAGAAGGTAATATCATGTTCCCCAAGCTCGATTGCCCATTTAGTTAATCGTCTGGATACTTCAGGTTTTTTAAGGAATTGCTTTAAAGGATGATTAGTAGGTACTATTATAGAATGGGCCTGAAAATAAGGCTGTAGCTTCTGAGCTGCAGTTATTAAGGCTAAAGCAAGTTTTTTCATATTGGAGTATCGAGTTTCAGTTTCCACCATTGCTCGACTGACATAATAAATGAGCCTCTGTACCCTGGAGTCATTTCTTATTAAGGCGGCGCTAACAGCCGTGGAAGACACGGATAAATAAAGAAGAAGCTGCTCATGCAGAACAGTTTTGGACAAGATGATAGTCGTGCTCATATATTGTTTTAATTGCTGAAATGCCTCCTCACACTGCTGGGTCCACACCCAGTCGATTTTTACAGTTGTAAGGAGGAGCTTGAAAAATGGGAGACACTTATCGGAGGCACGCGAAATAAATCTGTTTAACGATGCGATTCGACCAGCCAATCGTTGAACTTCTTTAAGAGTGAATGGAGATTGCATCTCAATCAAATCCTTAATCTTTTCAGGGTTTGCTTCAATTCCTTGTTGCCCGACCATGAACCCGAGAAATTTTTCAGCAGAGACCCCAAAAGCACATTTTTTTTATATTCAGCTTCATCTGATATTTCCTCATCAGATCGAAGGCTTCTCAAAGATCTGTGAGATGATCATTGGCCACGACACTTTTTACTAGCATGTCATCGACATAAACCTCCATATTCCTGCCAATCTGCGCGGCAAACATTTTATTGACTTAAGCGCTGACAGGTGGCCCCCGTGTTTTTGAGACCTAAATGCATCACTTTATAGTAGTATAAACCTCGATCGGTGATAAAAGCTGTAACCAGAATGGTTGTATTATGATCTGGTTGTAACCAGAATAAGCATCCATAAAGTTGAGCAAAGCATGTCCTATTGTTGAATCAACGAATTAATCGATGCGGGGAGTCGAGAAGTTATCATTTGGGCACGCCTTGTTTAGATCAGAGTAGTTTACACACATCCTCCATTTACCGTTTGCCTTTCGTACGAGAATGATGTTCGCGACCCACTCTGGGTAGTCGACCTCTTCGACAAAGTTGATGGCCAACAATTTTTCGACCTCGGCTTTAATCACCGTTTGCCTTTCAGCTGTGAATACTCGTTGGCGCTGATGGATAGGTCTAAATTTTGGATCTACATTCAGGCGATGAACTGCAACGTTGGGGTCGATACCTGGCATATCTTTATGAGACCAGGCAAATACATCTTAATATTTGACTAAGAAGTTGGTCAGATGGATCCGAAAGGTGGAATTCAGAGATCATCCTACATGGACCTTTTTGGAAGGATCATCCTTAGATAGCTGACTTTCAACCGTTTCTTCTCTGGGTGCTCATGCCTGGTATGTATTCTCCCTTAGATCCAGATTTTTTATTATGGGAGAACTTGTTAAATCTCTTATAATCGTCATTACAGGGGCTGCCTGGACATTTTTTTCGATCTTGTACTACGATTTCATAACATGCTCGAGCCTCCTTTTGATTTCCTCGAACGACTCCCACCCCATTCAGAGTAGGGAACTTGATGCATAAATAGAGGGGGTGTAAAGCTGCCCCTATTTTAGTAAGCGAGGGTTAGTTAAATTACATTGTATGCTGACTTTCGATCGACCACAAGAAAGTTGATGAAAATCGTGATTTTAGTCGGGGCTTCTCCAAATGTAACGTGGAGATTAATACTCCCCTTTGGCGCCACCACTTCTCCTCTGAAACCGACAAGGGGGTTCGAGACAAGCTTGAGTAGATTTATGGCGAGAGCCATTTTGTTGAATGCTTCTAGATAAAGGACGTCTGCAGAGCTACCTATATCCAACATAATACGGTGAGTTAAATAATTCGATACCTTTAACGCCACTACAATGGAATCTTCATGAGGGAAATGGATTCCTTCAGCATCTGTATGAGAGAAGGAGATTTGTTGGTGGCTTAAGCTTATCACGCTGGATGACTTCTCCACCCAATAGATATGCTGAGGCTTCTGGCTCGCCTTTCAGGTATATGCTTTTCTAGAGGTTTGTGAATCTCCTCCCTAAGTCGGACCACCTGCAACGGTTCGAATTTCACCTGCTAGGCTCGGCATCCTCCCGGGAAGGATGGTGTTGCGGTGACTTCTTCCTCTGGTCTTGATAGTCACGACGTACTGGCGTACCAGATCGTTTGGGAGAATGATCTTGTCGTGCAACATAGTCTCGGAGGTGCCCCTTTCGAATGAGGTCTTCAACTGGTCTTTAAGAGATATACAATCTTGGGTGTTATGCCTATGATCTTTATGGAAGTAACAAAACTTCCTTTTGTCTCTCTTCTCGGGATCCGATTTGATCCTCGGAGGCCATTTAACATATGACTTATGTTTGATCTCCATCAATACCTTTTCTAGAGATCGATCAAGGGGCGTGTAATTGCCGGTACTTTCCAGAATAGGACTTCTTTGGAGGGAGATCACGTCGATCATGTCGGTACTTCTTATTCGTTGGGAAAATATCTTCAGCCTTTCGCTTTTTTTCTTGGATACCATGACAATCTAAGGCTACTTCTACAGCGTTGATATACTTTTGAGCTTTGGCCAGGAACTCGATCATTGTCTTAGGAGGGTTTTTATCCAAGGCAGATCCCCTTCCCAAGGCAGAGTATAACTGGATGTCTTATCATTAAGTTGTTCTTTAGGCTGACGTTGTCGGGAAGCACTGGAGTGGATAGATTGTGGGCGTGGGTTAGGAACTTGATTGCTGCGAGGAACACGATTTGAAGGAGGGTTGGCCTGAACTTGTGGTTCATTTAGAGAATGTCTGGAAGCTGTAGGTGTAGGTTGTAATGACGGTTCTCCTAGAGGTTGTTGCGATTCAGGGAAATGTTGATCAAACTGATTAGATAGGGTTTGAAGTCCAGCCTTGAGAGTGAGGAGTGTATCCCCAACGAAGCGCATAACGGCATCGAAGCCACCGGATATATCTTGGAATGGATTTTACATGGGTTGGTTGGGCTCCGCCGGAGGAATCCCTGTTGACACAGCTTGAGGGAGATTGGGAGTTGGCTCAGGGATATCTGGTGGTGGTAACGTTTGCTTTAGGGTGGAAGGATGAGTCGTTTTCTTAGGAGGCATAATGGGAAGTAACAATTGGTAATGAGAACGAATTGAATACTCATTCCCATAGACGACACTAATTTGTTAACGTTAGATTCTAGTAATAGGTCCCTCCCAAGTATACACCTTTCTCGAGGCGAACTCCCCTCCAAACCTAAAAGCCAAAGGAAAAAACTAAGGGTGGCCGGCACTTCACCGTTAGCCCTCCGAAGCTTAAGTCAGAGGTGACTTAATAGTAAGATGAAGTGTGAAACGTAGGCTCAGAGATTGTGTACCTTTATCATTTGTGGGGCCATCTATTTATACAGATATGGATCATCCAGCCTGTTACGCAAGCTGTTAAGATCACTGCTGATTTCAGGGGATAAGGTGCTTGTCCTGTTAATCCTTAAATAAGGGAATGACCCAACCACTCTAGACGTCTAGCTGATTACGTCTCTTGATGGAGATCCCCCATAAGATGCCCTCGTTTGATGACCAAGAGCAGAGCTGCTCGCATATCGGGGATGTATGGGTGGTCGCATGTCTGAGTGATATACAAGATGTGAGCAGGAAGGCTCGCTAGTTAATTGGTTTGGTCATGACTTTTACGGAGAGGTACTCGCTGGTTGCATATCTTTTGTACTTCTTCAATGACCAACTTTATTTTATAACAATGCCAATTTGAAGGATTTGGAATGACTAAAAGACCAAGCTTTAATGATCCAAAGAAGCGGAGAAAAAGCCTTGAAGGAATCAAGTTGAAACCTGGAATGGCCAAAAAAGTCAAATTGTAAAGCTGCAGGGCTAGAAAAGTAAAATACAGAAAATTCAGCAGATGGTCCTGTAGAACAGAAAAACTGTAATTTTTTGCCTTCGACCGCCCTACCACCACTTTACCGAGCGCCCGAAATTGACAGAAAATTCACTTTATTGCTGTAACTTTTCTGGACATGGCCGGGCGACCGACCACAACTGCCCCGGCACCCGATAAAGAGGTTCAGAGAGCTCGAAATTCAAAGAAAATTTACTAAACTCGCTGGACTGTTTTGAAGTATGGTTGGGCGCACGACCAACACTTGTCGGGCACCCGATAACCGACGAAATGTGTAAATTCTTACGCAATTTGAGAAGGTGTTAAGCTCTTAAAAGTGTATATTCTAACCCCATTTCATCACTAACTATACTTGAAATACATGATTAAAGACTCAACTAATGCATGGTTTTGTGGTTATAGGAATGAGAAAGAGAAGTCATTATTTGAAGGTTTAAAGACGCTGTTTATAAGCATTGAAGATCAAAAGATCAAGCGCCAAAGGGCGGAAGAAAGAAGCAAAGGAGAGAAAAAGGAAGTGCAGGAAATTACACTGAAGATTGGTCGGCCATAGCCCAGGACCGGTCGTCCGACTGGTCCAAACACTCAACAGGAGGACCTTGCTGTGAAACCTTGCTGGACCATTCACGACTGGTCGTCTGACCGGTCGTCCACTTCTCAGACGGGTCGTCCGACTAGTCATTGAATTAAATTGTTGGGTCAAATTTCCAGAAAGCTCACTGGACCCGTTTTTGGCCTTTTGAGACTGGTCGTCCATGGGCTCAGACCGGTTGTCCGACCGATTAGTTGCGTAACAGAGCTTCTTCTATAAGCTTCGAATTTTGTTGCACAAAGCGCTATACTTGCGGGATTTCTCGAAGTTTCTTCGCACCTAGGGTTCCAAACCTATAAAAGGACTCCTCTAACTCGTTCCTAAGGCATCCTAGAAGAGAATTACCACAGTGGGAGGCGGCGAAAGTCGGATCCGGAGTTCTACAACTCCTCCTAACTTGTTCTTTTAGTTTTATGTTTTTCTTAGTAGCTTTCATGTTTCCTTGGATCATGAACGGCTAAACCTCTTAGCTAGGGCTAAGAGGTCAAGCTTGTAATGAATCTAAGATGTTTCAATTCGTTTGTTTTGGTTTCAAGTTGGATTATTAGTGAAGAACAATGGTTTGAAGTTTGAATAAAGTTCTAAGTAGTTTTTCTTAATCTTATGATGACTCATGGATGTTTAAAAGAATTGCTTGAGTTCTTAATTGTTTCGAATGATTCTAGACCTGTACGCTTCGAGGAATCAGATTCAATACGCTCTAGATACTTGATTCTCATGTGGGAACTTCATGCCAAAGGTTCTACTTTTCTGAATTTCTGAATTATGTGTGATTGTGTATGTGATTTGAATCAAGTTGAAATCATGGTCTAATTATGCTTTGTGACAGAGTTTAATAATGATTATGATTGTGATCTTAATCTATTAGAACTAGGATTGACCTATGCAATTGAGTGTGCTCAAATCCTAACTTGAATTGAGGGAATCATGTACATGAACTACACATATGACAGAATGTTTGTTTTAACTGCTATATCATCTGGCTAGATAGGATTTAATTTTGATTTTAGTTGAGTAAGTGAGAAACCATAGCGAATTAAGCATCAAGGATTGCTACAAGTGGATCCCTAGTGCTTTTTATTATTGATTACATACAGTTTAGTTCAAAATACCTATCTACATTCAATTTCAAAATCCTGTTTAGTTAGTTCTCAATTAGAAACCATTAGAAGTGTTTTATGGGTTCCTACACAAGTCCCTGTGGATCGACCTCGGTCTTACTGAGATTATTACTACATCGCAACCCTACACTTGGAGAAGCGAACAAGTTTTTGGCGCCGTTGCCAGGGACTTTGACGGTTTTTCACAAAATTTCTGAAAATAGTTTCTATTTGAGATTTTTAGGAGTCCTTTACTAACTTAGTTTGTTTACTTTGTTTTGCTTTTGCAGGAATTCTAGGAGTCGAAGTAGTCACTTCAAATCAGATTTTTCTAACCTTTTTCTTTCCTTTTTCTGAGAATTGCATGCCACATTGGGTTCGGGATTCTAATAACTGACTCATTAGTTAAGGGGGAATTGTTGAAGGGATTGATAAGGAGCCACGTGCTAAGAAACATTTAGATTCTCCAATTTTGTCTGAAAGTAGGCTGGAAATCAACCCAACCTTATGGCCAATCAAAATCTAGACCAAAACCAAACCGAAATGGGAGAGAATGTGGTTGAGAATGTTCCCCGACCTAGAACACTACGTGATTACTTGCAACTGTTAACGTTTGATTTAGTAACAGGCTCCTCCAAAACGTTCACCTTCCTTCAGGCAAGCTCCCCTTCAGACCTGAAAGCTGAAGAAGAAAGCCAAGGGTGGCCGGCGTACGACCGTTAGCCCTCCGAAGCTTAAGTCAGATGGGACTTAACAGTAAGATAAAATGTGGGATGTGGACTTAGAGATTGTGTACCTTTATCATATATGGGACCGTTTATTTATACAGATTTGAGTGATCCAGTATGTTACGCAAGTTGTTAAGATCACTACTAATTTAGAGGGATAAAGAGCTTATCCTACTAATCCTTAGATAAGAAGATGATATAACCACCTTAAACGTCTAGCTAATTACGTTCCTTGATGAGAAGCTTCCGTGGTCTGGAACTATGAATAAAAACAAGCCAAAGCCGGCCTATACGGGCTGCTGGTACTACAAAACGATGAATATTTGGGCTCGAAGATAACCTCGTCCAACGACCACGAATCGAGCTGCTCCAGGCGGAGGTGACCTCTTTTAACGACCACGAGCTGAGCTGCTCGCATGCGGAGATGACCTCTTTTAACGACCACAAGCTAAGCTGCTCGCATGCGGAGATGACCTCTTTTAACGACCACGAGCTGAGCTGCTCGCATGCATTTGGGTGGTGTGGTTGAGGATCTGAGATGATATAAGAATTATGAGTAGGGAAGGCTCGTGATCAAACATGCTGGTTGCGACTTTTATAGAAAGGCGTTTGCTGATTGCATATTGCTCATATTCCTTCGATGACCAACTTTATCCTACAACAGATGCCCCCCAAATCCTTAGCGTTGAGAAACTACGCCAAAGGATTTGTCTGTATATGTAACTGCCTATTGGAGGAGAAGCCGTACATGACTGACCAGGAGTGATCCTGCATTTATGAGTGCCATCTTTCCACAGCTTTTCAGCTAAGAGAGGTGAAGCAACGCTCACCACGTGTCTCAAAATTTAATGCTCATGCCCGTTCGACTGTCGTGCCAAATGGAGGGTTGCTGCATGTCACCTAAATCCGGACAAAATGATTGCATATAAATATCGGAGCCTGCGGAGGTTACCACATTTTCGAAATCCTGCTGGAGAATATCAGAAACCCTCCTTCTCTTCTTCCTGTATTTGGCATAACCTCTCCGTAGAGGTATTTCTTCTTCTTTTCTCTCTTTTCTTTTATCTCTGTTTCCTTTGCTATAGCGGAGAACTCTGACGAGGAGGCCATTCCTTTGGGAGATGATACTCCCGATTCTTCTGAGTATAATAATGCTAGAGTGCCGACGGGAAGGTATTCTGCCGCTGGTTAGCCATCGATAATGACGGAGGAACAGCTTTTAAGCTTAAGGGAAAGGTACCGAATTCCTAACTCCATCATTCTTAGGCTGCCAAAGAGAGGAGAAACCGTCGATTCTCCACCACCGGGCTATGTTGTTATGTATGAGTATTTTTTCCTGACTCGGTGTATGCCTTCCCATTCATCCCTTCATCCGTAACGTCCTCCGTGTCTATAAAATTGCCCTCAGCCAACTCATAGTAAATGGCTGGAGGTTAGTCATGAGTGCGTTTGTCCTCTAGAAGTAGGCGGGAAATGGGGACCTGACTGCTGATGAATTTTTTAGAATGTACGAATTGAAAAAAGCCCCATCTAGTGAGGGTTGGTACTATCTCTGCTTTTGGCACCGGGATAACTATATCTTGGGGAATCCTACTTCAAATTATCCCGGGTGGAGGAGAAAATAGTTTTATGTCTCTGGTAACTGGGAGTCCGATGTGCCCCGACCCCAAAGGCCACAACGTCAACTGTTTCTTTGGCGAAGGTGCGTTGAATTTTACCCCTTTGCTCGAGGATAAATAGAATTTGATATTTGTTACTGACCAACCTGCTCGTCTTCATGTCTTGCAGGTATTCCCGTTGGGAAGAGGCCGAACTTGCGGGGAGGACTTAACGAAAAACTCGTTAAGGTCTACAAACTTTCGGTAGAGGCCCGCAATGTCAATGTCACTCTAACTCTCTCCTGTCTTTCTGCTGCTTGCCTTATCCCACAGGAGGAGACGATGACAAACGTAGGAGATAAGAGGGGAGCATTGGGAGTATTGCCCCGTCTGAAGGGCACTGCCTCGAAGAGGCAGAAGAAAACAGTGGCTGGTCCTTCCACCACACCGGCGCGACCAAAGGAGCCTGCTAGCGGCTCGTAGCCGCATAGTGCCCCCAAGCGGAAGCGGCTGCAACTCCTCCAGCTGGTGCCCGTAGCCAACCAATAATTGATATTATTGATAACTTGCCAAGAGGCGATGAGGCAGGGCCAAGTCACCCTTCGAATGAGGAGGGATGCGAGCCCAATACAGCTTGCGAGTCGGCTGCTCCTACTCTGGGACCTTCAGCTGCTCCCGAGACAAATTCTTTTGAGATGGTCGTAGCCCAACCTTCAGGAACTGAAGTCTACGCCATTCCTGCACACTTGCATCCAATTTGCAAGTTTATTTTTTATAACATTACCCCCAACTCCTTTGGGGCTCTCCCAAAGCCCAGTTTAGAGACTCTCTCCCAGACATCGAAGTGAGACTAATCCAAGTAATGATCCTTCTCCTTCTCCCCTCTTCTTTCTTTTTGAAGATCTCATATTCTGAATGAAAATACTCCTAGTTCTTTGAGCAGGGTTTGGACCTCACGCTACGGACAAGGCATGACATTGATGCTGCTCGCCGCATCATCGATGAAGGAGAGAAGAAGAGACTAGCGATGGAGGGCGAGATCCAAGGGAGGGATTGTTATAGTCAAAATAGCGGAGAACATCTGCTCATGGCTCGATATTCTCACGATGTCCTGATCCTGCGAGCACCTTTATTCGACTCTCGAGATCGCATGCTCGCGGCTCGATATTCTCACGATATCCTGATCCTAGGAGCACCTTTATTCGACTATTGAGATCATCTGCTCGCGTCTCGCATATTAGATAAATACAGAACACAGTTATCAAGGCTTCGAGCTCTTATGATCAATAGTCAAATATTATAAGGTGGGAAATATCCTTCTTGACCTTCAAGCAGTCCTTCTCGGAAGTCGTTAGAAGGCGTCACATCTCAATATACGAGCACCTGGTCTCGCGAGCATCTTCCGACGTGCGAGTAGCTTTTTACTGATGATCAGTGATGACATCCCTTAGCCTTTAGTACCAGCAGCTCGTATAGGTTGATTTTGGGCTTATCTTCGTCTATGGCTCCGAGTCTCAAGGGATCGTTATCAAGGAACGTAATTGACTAGATGAGTAATTGGATTAGATTATTCCTTTATCTGAGGATAAGCATGATAAGCACCTTATCCCATGAAATCAGTAGATGATTTCGGTATGTTACGTAACAGAATGAGACATTCAGATCTATATAAATAGATGGTTTCATTAATGAGTAGGTACAGAATATTCAATCTTTAACCCTCGTTGGTTATTTGTTCTATTTTCAACCTCATCCTATCTAACTTAAGCATCGGAGGGCCAACGGCTGGACGCCGGCCACCCTTAATTGCTTTCTGTCTCCTTTCAGGTCAAAGGAGGAAATTGCTTGGAGAAGGTGAACATTCGGAGGACTCTGTTACAAAATTCGATGTAAACAGTTTAGGCGCCCTCTGTGGGAACGATTTGATCATCAAAGTCGTTCTTACCACTGATCAAAATCCTTCCACCATGCCTCCTAAAAAGACTGTTCATCCTTCCACATTGAGGCAGACATTACCTCCGCCTGACGTCACGAAATCAGGGCCTGTTCCTCAAACCACTTCAATAAACATCCCTCAAGGAGCTCCAAACGTGCCATCAGCGAACCCGTTATTTGAGGTTTTCGGAAGTCAAGAAGACGTCATGCGTTTCCTCGGAAATACCCTTCTAACCCTCAACGCCGGAGTTCAAGCCCTGTCTAATCGGCTTGATCAGCATTTCCTGGAGTCGCAAAAACAACCTTCCGAAGGGTTGTCGCCTCAAACCATACCCGTGGCTTCCAGACATTCTGTGGACGAGCCACAGGTCCAACCAAATCAACCTCCGTCAAACCGAATGCCAGTCGGCAACCAATCCCCTATATTATCCTCACATTCCGTACATTCCAGTGCTTCCCGCCAACAACAATCTCATGGGTCCACCGTTGAAGCATCTAGTTATACTTTACCATGGGAAGGAGACCTCAAGAAGATCCATGATCGTTTTGATGATATGGAGCAACGATATCAGGCGAATCGACCATTAGCCGCTGTGGCGTCGATACATCGATCCGAGTCCCCTTTCACCAGCGAAGTCATGGAAGCACCTCTACCAAGAAAGTATCGTACGCCCATCATCACCCCATATACAGGTACCGGCGATCCTCTCGAACATATTGAAACTTATAGGTCTCTTATGGAGCTGGAGGGACATGGGTCGGAAATCATGTGTAGGGCCTTTTCCCTAACCTTAAAGGAAGCGGCTTGTACTTGGTTCCGGGGGTTGAAACCTCAATCTATCGGATCCTTTTCACAGCTATCGAAGCTATTCCTTTCCCAATTCATGGGAAGCATCCGTACCAAAAAACCTGCGTCTCACCTAATGGATTTGAAACAGCAGCATGGGGAAACAATAAAGGAGTTTACAGTGCGGTTCACAACCGAAGCAGTCCAAACTGAAGGCTTATACTGAGGAGAAAGGCCTCACCGCCCTAATAGCTGGGATCACCAGCGAAAAATTCAGATTCGCTTTGGATAAGAATCCTCCCAAAACTATGACAGAATTCCAAGCTAAAGCTCAGAAATATATCAATGCAGAAGAGGTGGCATTAGCACTGTCATGGTATACAAGGCAAGAAAAGCAAGCCGGAGGAAGTCTCTTCTTCGGATAAGAAGTATAGGCGCGATCAGCGAGATAGCTCTCCCAAGAAAGTTTACTTTAGTAAGTACCATAACTACACCCCCCTTAATCGGCCTCCAGAAAAGGTGCTAATGGAGATTAAGCATAAACCATATGTGAAATGGCCCACAAAAATAAAATCTGACTCTGAGAAAAGAGACAAGAGCAAGTTTTGTCATTTTCATAAAGATCATGGGCACACTACCCAAGACTGTATATCTTTGCGTGACCACATCGAGGCTCTTATTCGAAAAGGTCATCTTCAAGATTATGTTGTCCGGCAAGGTCGCTCGCCGAAAAGGGGGGAAGCCTCGATACAACAGAAGAAATCACCTCATCGACATACTCCGCAAGAAGACGCTGAGCCCACCGGGGAGATATGGACCATCGCCGGGGGACCGACTTGCAGAGGAGATTCTCGAGCTTCAAGAAAAGCATACGTTCGTAAGGCGTCCAAGAAGCCCTAGCATATCTATTGGCTAGAAAAGACGCCTAACGCATAAAAAACCAGTCATCCTCCAATTTCCTTCTCCCTCGAAGATGCTGAGGGAATTCACTTCCCTCACGAAGACTCCATCGTGGTCGCACTAAAGGTATCAAATTATTTGACTCATCGTATTATGGTGGATACAGGTAGCTCTGCTGATATTCTATACCTGGAGGCTTTCAACAAAATGGCACTCGCCATAAGCCTACTCAAGCCAGTCTTAACTCCCCTCATCGGCTTCGGGGGCGAAGTGGTGACACCTGAAGGAAGCATTGCCCTTCCAGTCACCTTTGGGGAGAGTCCAGCGAAGACGACTATCTTCATAAATTTTCTCGTGGTGGACCGAAGATCAGCATACAGCACCATTTTGGGGCGGCCATCTCTTAATAAGGTTGGGGCAGCCTTATATCCTTTGTATTTGTGCGTCAAATTTCCTACATCGAATGGCGTTGGGGTTGTACGAGGAAACCAGAAAGAGGCTCGATCTTGTTATGAGATAGCCCTACAAGATCGGAAGAAAGCACAAGCGACGCCAGTTATGATGGTAGCACAAGGTTCATCCAACTCCCCAGCGGATACCTCGCTGGACCCAAGAGAGGATGCTCTCCAATCAGGAACTCTCGGGGAAGTGACAGTGGTGATTCACTTAAATGAAGATGACCCATCCAAAGTTGTTTGTGTGGGATCCTCTTTGAGGAATGTCATTCGAGCAGATTTGATTTGCCTCCTCACTGAATATCAAGATGTGTTTGCCTAGTCTCACTGAGACATGCCTGGCATTGACCCTAGTGTCAACGCACACCGTCTGAACATCGACCCGAAGTATAAACCCGTCCACCAGCGCCGACGTGCCTTCACTGCAGAAAGGCAAATGGCGATCAAGGCTGAAGTCGAGAAGTTGCTTACGGTCAATTTCATAAAAGAAGCTGACTACCCAGAATGGGTCACGAATGTAGTTCTCGTTCGGAAATCCAATGGCAAATGGAGAACGTGCGTCGATTATTCAGATCTAAACAAAGCATGCCCCAAAGATAGCTTCCCGACCCCGCGAATCGACCAGTTGGTTGATTCAACAACTGGGCATGCTCTGCTCAGTTTTATGGACGCTTATTCTGGTTATAACCAGATCATGATGCATCCGCCTGATAGCCAGCATACTGCCTTCATCATTGACCGAGGTCTATATTGCTACCAGGTAATGCTGTTTGGTCTTAAAAATGCAGGGGCCACCTATCAACGTCTTGTCAACAAGATATTCGCCACGCAAATTGGCAGGAATATGGAAGTATATGTGGATGACATGCTCGTGAAAAGTGTCGTAGAAGACAATCACCTTTCAGATCTTCGAGAAGCCTTCGACCTGATGAGGAAATATCAGATGAAGCTAAACCAGAAAAATGTGCGTTCGGAGTGTCTGCTGGAAAATTTCTTGGATTTATGGTCGGCCAGCGAGGAATTGAGGCAAATCCTGAAAAATAAAAGCGTTGATAGAGATGAAATCCCCGACCACTCCTAAGGACGTCCAACGTCTGGCTGGACGCATTGCGTCGTTGAATAGGTTCATCTCGCGAGCATCTGACAAGTGCTTACCCTTCTTCAAGCTCCTCTGTGCCACAGCCAAGACTGATTGGGAGTGGACATCACGGTGCGAAGAAGCTTTTCAACAACTGAAGCAATATATGAGCACACCCCCTATTTTATCTAAACCTGTGCTGCACGAACAACTCATCCTTTATTTATCTGTATCCTCCACGGCTGTTAGCAGCCGCTTTAATAAGAGAAGATTCCAGGGATACAAAGGCCCGTTTATTATATCAGTCGAGCAATGGTAGACGCTGAAACTCGGTACTCTGATATGGAAAAGCTGGCTCTGGCTTTAGTCAAGGCAGCTCGAAAGCTGCGACCATACTTTCAAGCCCACGCTATTTTAGTACCAACAAATCATCCGCTACGGCAGATCCTTCAAAAACCTGAGGCTTCCGGACGTTAACTAAATGGGCGATCGAGATCAGTGAGCACGACATATCGTTCTGCCCCAGGACTGCGATCAAGGGCCAGGCCGTAGCTGACTTTATCGCCGAATTCACATATTCCTCTTCCGATGAAAATGCCGCGATCAGCGACCAGCCTTCCTGGTCACTCTTCGTGGACGGGTCTTCACGGGCCATTGGTAGTGGAGCGGGCCTTATTCTAGTCGCCCCCGACGGGTCACATTTTCAATACACTTTACGTTTCGATTCTCGCATCTCAAATAATGAAGCAGAATATGAGGCCCTGATCGTTGGCCTCGAACTAGCAAACGTCCTTTCAATTCAAAAACTACTCATTCACAGTGATTCTCAGCTCATTGTCACTCAAGTACTTGGCGAATTAGAAGCAAAAGAAGAAAGGATGGCCTTGTATAAATCTCGAGTGCTTATTCTGCTTACAAAACTGAAGAATTACGAAATAATCCTCATCCCTCACATGAAGAATAAACTCGCTGATTCGTTGGCAAAACTCGCCTCTGCACCAGAATCTGAGTTATCATATTCAATTCCTATCGAGTATCTTCAGAACTCGAGTATCGACCAAGCAACTCTCAAGCAGGTGATTGCGATACATCCGTCTCCATGTTGGATGGATCCCATCACTCTTTATCTTAGAGATGGAGTTCTTCCAAATGACAAGAAAATCGCACGACAAATCCGATATCGATCTGCCAGGTACACTTTACAGAATGGGATCCTATTACGTAAGAGTTTCTCTTTGCCTTATTTAAGGTGTCTTCACCTAGAAGAAGCACATCGTGTTCTAGATGAAATACACCAGGGGGCATGCGGTAACCACCCAAGGGGGCGATCCCTAGCATCTAAAGCGATGAGGCAAGGATACTATTGGCCCACTATGAAGGCAGACGTAATTGAATTCTCTAAAAAATGTGACAAGTACCAGCGATACTCTCCTATACCTCATGTACCGTCCGAGCAAATGACTCCATTTGATAGCCCTTGGCCTTTCGCTCAATGGGGGGTCGATATCATCGGGCCCTTGCCTACTGGAAAAGGACAAAATAGGTTCGCGATAGTGGGGGGTCGATTATTTCACCAAATGGGCTGAGGCAGAACCATTAGCTAAAATCACTGAGAAACAAACTACTAAGTTCATATGGAGAAACATCATATGCCGTTATGGACTCCCCCACACTATAATTACCGACAACGGAATACAATTCGACAACGCAAGCTTTCGATGAATTTTGTGAAAAGTGGAAAATACGTAACATCCGCACCTCTCTGTATCATCCTCAGGCAAATGGGCAAGTTGAGGCAGTGAATAAAATCATTAAACACCACTTAAAGACCAAGCTTGGTGAATGTAAAGGTATATGGCCAGAACTCCTACCAGAAGTATTATGGGCATATAGAACTACAACTCGTACATCAACAGGCGAAACTCCTTTCTCCCTAGCATTTGGTGTCGACGCAGTAGTACCAGTTGAAATTCAAGTGCCCTCGTATCGAATTGAGCAGTGTGACCTCACACGTAATCAGGAAAGTCTGCGACTTTATCTCGATCTCTTGGAAGAACGGAGAAATGCCTCCCAGATGCGAGTAGCTGCTATCAACAACGTATTGCTCGCTATCGAAATGCTAAGGTTCGGCCTAGATCTCTCTAGCTCGGTGATTTAGTCCTCAGATAGAACCTCAGAGTTCCTGTTCGGTCGCTTGATCCAAATTGGGAAGGCCCGTATCGAGTCATCAAAGTTGTGCGACCCGGCACTTACTATCTTGAAGATATGCAGGAAGACCCGTACGTCGCCCTTGGCACGTGGAACACTTGTTACAATATTTCCCTTGATTCGATGTAACTCTTAACGACGTTCAAATGACAAAGGATTGAAGAAATATTTTGGTCGCTATTCAATTTACTTGGACCAGGATAGCCTCGAAGAGAATATTCATTCTCTTGACCAAACATCTACCCTTGGTAGAGTTCTATATTTTGGTCGCTATTCCATTTACTTGGACCAGGATAGCCCCTAAGAGAATATTCTTCTCTTGGCCAAACTGTCTACCCTTGGTAGAATGAAAGTCTCAATCAATAGATCAGTCTATCTCCACGAGGGTATTGTCATCACGACCCCCCGGATTAAACATAGACCATTATTGTTGATTTAAATATGAAGACATCCAGAGCATAATGAAAGCAAAAACAAAGCAAAAGACAAACATCATCATCAAAAAGGTGTTTCTTTTCATTAATAAGTAATTGTTTATAAAGATTTGATCATAAGTACAAAAGATACAGGAGAGGTAAATTAATCTCTTAGAGGAGGAGCCGCACTCTCAACTTCAGGGCCCGCATCGGGAACCCCTCCAGCTTGAGTGACTTCGGTCACCTCGTTCTCGATAGCTGCTTGCTCTTCTGTAGCTATGATGGTCGCGACCCGTTCGAATTCTCCCATGTCGAAAGATGGGGTCATCCGCTGCACTACTCTTAGTGCGAAGTTGCGACCAGCATTGTATGACTCATATCTTTCTTTGTCATACAGCGGCGAAGTTCGAAACTCAGTGATGGCCTCGAGTTCCTTCTTCAGAGAGCATTTTGACAAGGGCGACCCTCTCCTCGTCCCAATGGATCGAGTCGTCCTTGAGCTGCATGAGAGTGGAGCGCTCTTTATCCAGACTCTCGCTGACTTCCTTGAGCTGCGACTTGGCCTCCGCGAGCCGCTCCTCCAACGAGATCTTATCTTGGAGGAAGATCTCCCTCTCTCTCTGCTTTCTCCTTCAACTCCGCGAGCTTGGCGAAGTTGGAGTCTAGAGCCTGGTACCTATCGGTCAGGACTTGGACTTTCTCTATGAGGATCTTCTTCTCCTCATCTCTCTTCGAAATCAGTGCCTCGCGGGACTTGAGGAGCTGATCCCTTCCTTGGACCGCCTTCTCCAAGGTGATCCTCTTCCTGTCCGCCTCATCGATCACGCAAAGGGTGGCAACAATATCACGCCTCCTCCGTAAGATGAGGTCCAAGCCCTACAAAATGGAAGAGAGTGAGATAAATACTTGGAAGCACAAAGATAGCAAGTTAAACACCAAAAAAACATGTTACCTGAACCATCCTCAATCCTGCTTCGAGGAAGAGGTTTCCAAGGCTTGGCTCGGGGAGGGTGCCGAAGGTTTGGGGAGAGATGTTGTCGAAGAGAAATTTGCATATTGGATGGAGGTGGTGAGGGACAGTGAATGATCCACTGCCAGACGGCTGGGCAACGACCAGTCCCGTCGTGCTCGCGACAGGAGCGGCAATCGACTCTCGAGCAGGAGCCACCTCGCCAGTAGAGCCAAATCGCTAGCAGGAGCAGACTCCCGAGGTCCTGTCGGCTCACGAGTTTCTTCGGCTGGGGGGCAGCTGGATCCCGCTCCATCATCCCTTGGGGAATTGTCAGTAATATTAATCACTGGTGGTCCAGGTGCGACCACCAGCGAGGGAATGACAGGCGCAGGAGCTGCTGGCGCCCCCATCGTGCTCGCGAGATGGGTAGATTGGTCGGTACCCTTACGGGTGGATGGTTGGGAGGGACCGGCAGATGATTTCTTCTGCCTCTTCGGGTTCGTGCCTTTGATTCAAGGTAGCAAACCCCTCTTCTCTCCAGCCTTCGTCATTGCAATCTCCTCGTCGGATATTAACCCCGCCGCCGCGAGTCGCGAGGAGGACAAACAAGCTTCGATATGCCTGTTGCGAGCAGGCAGCTTGTATATCTTCAGAATCTTCTCGTGAATTCCTCCTTTCAAATTTGGCTTCGTCAGAGCAGGATACCTGCGAGCATGAACAGAAGTTAAAAAATGAAAAAACCCTAGGTCTTGACTGGAAAAAGATTGTACATGTGTGGAACTGTGCCTACCTTCACAGAAAAAATGGTTCACTCCTGAGCCCCTGGAGGAAGCAGATTCCCAGTTTTCGGAAGCGTAGAACCAGCGTTTTCTCCAGCCGAGATAATTCGAAGAGGGCTTCTCCAGTACGAAATTATCCCAGGTGCCAATAGCACAGGTAGTACCAGCCTTCGCTGGAAGGCGCCTTCTTCAGATGAACATACGGAGAAACTCTTCCGCGGTGAGCTCCCCATTGCCAGCCTGAGCCAAGAGGGCAAATGAGCTTAGCACCACCCTCCATCTGTTCACGATGAGTTGCCCGGGGGCAATCTTATAACACCGGAGAACATCCCGAACGAAGGGGTAGAGAGGAAGGCGTACCCCAAGAATGAGCTGGTACTCATCAAAGGCCACGCACCTTGGGGGAGGGGAATCCGGTGTCTCTCCATCTCCGGGTAGCCGGAGAACGATTGAGTCGGGGATTAAATATCTCTCCCGTAACTCAAGCAGCCCTGTCCTCTGATAAAATGGCAGGGATACCCTAGATGCTGTGTATCTGCCTGCCGGAACCCTCGCGTTACTAGAGGCGGAGGATTCCGGGGTAGCATCTCCTAAGGGAACGGTGGTCTCATCAGAGTCCCTAGCCATGAGAGTGTTAAAGAAGAAAAAAGAAGGAAAAAAGAATGTACCAAGTACGAGAAAGGGAAGGGGAAGGACACCGAAGGTAGAACAGAAAACCAATGAGGGAAGATGACTGAAGGAAGAATTTCTTTTTTCGAAAACTTCTGTGAAAATCCAGAGATATGACGGACTCCATATATTTATAGGCAATCATTCTGCTGTATATGGTGACACGTGGCTGCCTTTCGTTCGGCACGGCAGTCGAGCAGGTATGCGCATTAATTTCTTAGACACGTGGCGAGCGTCTCTTCATTTCCTATCTGCAGAAAGGCTGGCGCTCATTAATTCCAGCCCAATCATGTACGGTTTCATTCTCGATAAAGGCAGCAGGCGGTTACGCATGACAGTGAGTAAGTCCTTCCCTTAGAATTCTTGGCGGTAAGGACTTGGGGGGCATCTGTTATAGTAAAATAACGGAGAACATCTGCTCACGGCTCGATATTCTCATGATGTCCTGATCCTGCGAGCACCTTTATTCGACTCTCGAGATCGCATGCTCGCGGCTCGATATTGTCACGATATCCTGATCCTGTGAGCACCTTTATTCGACTCTCGAGATCATCTGCTCGCGTCTCGCATATTAGATAAATACAGAACACAGTTATCGAGGCTTCGAGTTCTTATGATCAATAGTCGAATATTACAAGGTGGGAAATATCCTTCTTGACCTTCGAGCAGTCCTTCTCGGAAGTCGTTAAAAGGTGTCACATCTTAATATACGAGCGCCTGGTCTCGCGAGCATCTTCTGACGTGCGAGCAGGTTTTTGCTGATGATCAGTGATGACATCCCTTAGCCTTTAGTATCAGCAGCTCGTATAGGCCGATTTTGGGCTTATCTTCGTCTATGGCTCCGAGTCTCAAGGGATCGTTATCAAGGAACGTAATTGACCAGATGAGTAATTGGATTAGATTATTCCTTTATCTGAGGATAAGCAGGATAAGCACCTTATCCCATGAAATCAGTAGATGATCTCAGTATGTTACGTAACAGAATGAGACATTCAGATCTATATAAATAGATGGTTTCATCAATGAGTAGGTACAGAATATTCAATCTGTAACCCTCGTTGGTTATTTGTTCTATTTTCAACCTCATCCTATCTAACTTAAGCATCGGAGGGCCAACGGCTGGACGCCAGGCCACCCTTAATTGCTTTCTGCCTCCTTTTAGGTCTAAGGAGGAAATTGCTTGGAGAAGGTGAACATTCGGAGGACCCTATTACAAAATTTGACGTAAACAGGGATCGTCTGCTAAAATCCCATGAAGCCCCGATCGCCAAGTTAAATGAGGAGAAGAAGATCCTCATTACTAAGGTCTAAGCTCTGACTGATCGATATCAGTCATTGGACCTTAATTTTACGAGGCTCTCGGAGGTACATACGAAGAGCGAGAAGGAGATCTTCCGTCAAGACAAGATCTCCCTCGAGGAGCGGCTCAGAGATTATAAAGCTTGCCTCGAGGATGCCGAAAAGACCCTTACCCAACTGAAGGATGACTCCATTCATTGGGATGAGGAGAGGACGACCTTCGTCAAAATGGTAGCTGAAGAAGATCCCCGCACTGTCCTAGAGTTCCGGACTTCTCAACTCTACGAGGATGAACGTTATAAAGCATACATTGCTGGTCACAACTTTGCGGTTAGAGTTATGCAATAAATTTTTCCATCCTTCAGCATGGAAGAATTTGATATAGTTGCTTTCGAGGTTGCTGCTAGAGAGTGAGCTGCAGCCGAGAACGAAGTCACGGAAGCTACGGACGCTACGCGGTCCCCTGAAGCAGGACTTGAGGCAGAGAGCCGAGAAGCTCCTCCAAATGAAGAATGAATAATTTTTTAGTTGCTCCCCTTCTCCTCCTTTGACTTGAAACAAATGTATCTTCCCCCTCTTTTATAATTCGCAAGATCATTAATGAAGATATGTGTTTTATTTACCTTTTTTGTTGCGTAGAAATTAATAACCGTTTAGATGCTTCACTTAATTCATGAGAATGAATTAGGCTCAATTAGGGGGGTCTAAGTGACCGCGTCCGCTTATTGATAGGTTGACCTATCAATTGAGTCTTTGGCTCTGCCAAGAGCAGAAGATTTGGTCAAGAGAATGTTCATATTCTCTTCAGGGCTATTCGGGTCTAGCAAATGGAGTAGTGACGAAATTTGTGAATCAATCGAACATTCGAGGAAAAGAGAATCCATCTTTATTCATAGATTATTTGAATTTATATCGGATTATGGAAAATATCAAAGTAGATGCTCTACTTGCTAAGGGCGACGTGAGGGTCTTCCTCGCATGTCTTCGAGATAATATGTACCTGGTCGCACAATTTTGATAACCCGATAGGGACCTTCTCAATTCGGATCCAATGAACGAGCAGGTGTTCCAAGGTTTTGTCTATGCATCAAATCGCCAAGCTGAAAAGCTCTAGGTTTGACCTTTACGTTACGATAGCGAGCTATACGCTGTTGGTAAGCTGCTGCTCGAAGTCGGGATGCATCCCTTCTTTCTTCCAAAAGGTAGAGATGAAGCCTCAGACCTTCTTGGTTGCTTGTTGGGTCGTACTGCTCAATTCGATACGAGGGTACTTCAACTTTGACGGGAATGACTGCTTCGATGCTTAATGCCAAAGAGAAAGGAGTTTCTCCAGTTGACATGTGAGTTGTCGTTCTGTAGGCCCATAAGACTTCAGGTAGAAGCTCCGGCCACATACCTTTATATTCATCGAGTTTAGTTTTCAAATGATGTTTGATGATCTTATTGACTGCTTCAACTTGTCCATTAGCCTGAGGATGATATGGGGAAGTTCGAATACTTCGTATTTTCCATTTCTCGCAAAACTCCGAGAACGCAGCGTTGTTGAACTGTCTTCCATTGTCAGTGATTATAGTATGGGGGAACCCATAACGGCATATAATGTTTCTCCATATAAATTTAGTAGTCTGCTTTTCGGTGATTGTAGTTAAAGGTTCTGCCTCGACCCATTTGGTGAAGTAATCGACTGTTACAATTGCAAACCTGTTCTGGCCTTTCCCGGTAGGTAATGGTCCGATTATATCTATTCCCCATTGGGCGAAGGGCCAAGGGCCATCCATCAGCGTCATTTGCTCAGATGATACATGAGGGATTGGAGAATATCGCTGGTATGTGTCGCATTTCTTAGAAAATTCGATTGCGTCCGCCTTCATGGTGGGCTAGTAGTACCCTTGCCTCATTGCTTTATATGCTAAAGATCATCCCTTAGGATGGTTCCCGCATGCCTCATGGTGTATTTCATCAAGAACACGGTTTGCCTCTTCTAGATGGAGACACCTTAAGTATGGTAAAGTAAAGCTTTTACGTAGTAAAATTCCATTTTGTAAGGAGTACTTGGCAGCACGGTAAGGAATTTGTCGCGCAGATTTTTTATCATCTAGGAGTTGTCCACTTTTGAGGTAAAGGACGATGAGATCCATCCAACATGGAGAGAGATGCACTATGACTACTTGCTCTGGGGTGATTTGATCAATACTCGAAGTATGGAGATACTCGACAGAAACATATCATGTCAAATCAGACTCTGGTATGGAAGCTAACTTTGCTAGGGAATCTGCGAGCTTATTCTTCTCGCGAGGAATGTGAATTATCTCATATTTGGTTAACTTTGCGAGCAGGATAAGTACTCGAGATTTGTACAAGGCCATTCGCTCTTCTTTCACATCGAATTCGCCGAGCACTTGATTGACTATGAGTTGAGAGTCACTGTGAATAAGTAAATTTGTATTGCGAGCACATTCGCTAATTCGAGGCCGACGATCAAAGCCTCATATTTTGCTTCGTTGTTAGAGACATGAGTGTCGAAGCGTAAAGCATATTGGAAATGTGATCTGTCAGGAGCGATCAAGATTAAGCCGGCTCCACTGCCGGTGGTGCATGAAGACCCATCTACAAAAAGCGACCAGGAGATCTGCTCGCTCGTCGAGGATCATTGTTGGAGGTGGAGTCAGCGGAGGTCGAATACGTAAATTCAGCGATAAAATTAGCTACGGCTTGGGCCTTAGTAGCGGTTCTTGAACAGAATGTAATGTCATGTTCACCGAGCTCAATTGCCCATTTAGTCAACCGCCCTGATACCTCAGGCTTTTGAAGGACTTGTCTTAATGGGTGATTCGTAGGTACCAATATAGAGTGGGCTTGGAAATATGGTCGTAGTTTTCAGGCTACAGTCACTAAGGCGAGAGTTAATTTTTCCATATCGGAATATCGAGTTTCGACATCCACCATTGCTCAACTAACATAATAAACCGACCTCTGGACCCCAGAATCTTCTCTTATTAAGGCGGCGCTAACGGCCTTGAAAGATACAGATAAATAAAGAAGGAGCTACTGGTGTGGAATAAGTTTGGATAAGATAGGAGGTGCGCTCATATATTGCTTCAATTGTTGGAATGCCTCCTCACACTGCTAGGTCCATACCCAGTTAGTTTATGCGGTAGTGCGGAGAAGCTTAAAGAAGGGAAGACACTTATCAGAGGCGCGTGTAATAAACCTATTCAACGATGCAATGCAAGTAGCCAATCGTTGGACATCTTTGAGAGTGGATGGAGACTTCATTTCGATCAAGGCTTTTATTTTCTCGAAATTTGCTTCGATTCCCCGTTGACCAACCATGAAACCAAGAAATTTCTCTGGATTTAACTTCATCTGGTACTTCCTCATCAGGTCGAAGGCTTCCCGGAGATCTGCGAGATGATCGTTGGCCACGACGCTTTTCACGAGCATGTCGTGGACATAACTTCCATATTCTTGCCAATTTGTGCAGCAAACATTTTATTGACCAAACGCTGATAGGTGGCACCTGCATTCTTAAGACCAAAAGGCATTACTTTGTAGGAATATAAGCATCGATCAGTGATAAAGGCAGCATTTTGACAATCGGGTAGATGCATCATGATCTGGTTATAACTAGAATAGGCGTCCATAAAGCTAAGCAGGGCATGCCCTGTTGTTGAATCAACCAATTGGTCGATGCGGGGAGTCGGGAAACCGTCCTTTGGGCACACCTTGTTTAGATTGGAGTAATCTACACACATTCTCCATTTACCATTGGCTTTATGAATAAGAACAACATTTGCGACCCATTCTAGATATTCAACCTCTTCAATGAAATTGACGGCCAATAATTTTTCAACCTCAGCTTTAATCACCATTTGCCTTTCTGGGGCGAACGCTCGTCGACGCTGATGAACAAGTTTATACTTCGGATCAACATTCAGACGATGAACCGCAACGTTGGAGTCGATACTTGGCATGTCTTCATGAGACCAAGCAAATACATCTTGATATTCGGCTAGAAAATAGTCAGATTTGTTCAAAAGACACCAGTTAAAGAGGATTCGATGTAAACCTTCTTAGAGGTATTATCTTTGGATAAGTGGATTTCGACTGTATCCTCCCCCGGGGTCCCTGATTGATGAGCGTCCTCCCTTAGGTCCAACATTGTTGCTATTGGGAGATTCGCTAAGTCTCCTGTAATCGTCATAATAGAAGCTGCTTGTGCATTTTTTCGATCTTGTACAACGATTTCGTAGTATCGTGAGCTTCCTTTTGGTTCCCTCGTACTATCCCAACTCTACTTGGAGTAGGGAATTTAATGCACAGATACAGGGGGTGTAAAGCTGCCCCTATTTTGGTGAGCGAGGGTTGACCCAAAATAGCATTGTACGCTGATTTTCGATCTACCACAAGGAAATTGACGAACACTATGATTTTGGTTGGACTTTCTCCAAAGGTGATAGGAAGGTCGATCCTTCCTTCTGGTGTTACAACTTCGCCCTCGAAGCTGACGAGAGGGGATAGGTTTGAGTAAATTTCTGGCTAGTGCCATTTTATTGAAGGCTTCCAAGTAAAGGACATCTGCGGAGCTACCTGTATCCAATATAATACGGTGAGTTAAATAGTTTAATACCTTTAACACGACCACGATGGAGTCCTCGTGAGGGAAATGAATTTCTTCAGCATCTTCAAGAGAAAAAGAGATTGGATGATGGCTAGGATTTGACATATCAGACGATTTTTCCAGCCAATAAATATGTTGAGGCTTTTGAGACGCCTTGCGAGCATATGCTTTCCTTGAAGCTTAAGAGTCTCCCCCACAAGCTAGACCTCCAGCAATGGTTTGGATCTCACCAGTGGGTTCCGCATCTTCCTGTGGAGGATGATGTTGAGGTGACTTTTTTCTTCGTGATGGGGTATCGGTTCTTTTAGGCGACCGATCTTGTCGCGCAACATAATTCCAGAGATATCCCTTCCGAATGAGAGCTTCAATTTGATCTTTCAGAGATATACAATCTTGAGTGTTATGCCCATGATCTTTGTGGAAATAGCAGAACTTTCTCTTGTCTCTTTTTTTAGGATCTGATTTGATCCTTGGAGTCCACTTTACATAAGATTTATGCTTTATCTCCATTAATACTTTCTCAGGAGATTAATTGAGAGGTGTATAGTTATGATATTTACTGGAGTAAGGCTTCTTAGGGGAATGATCCCGCCGATCGCGCCGATATTTCCTATAGGAGGGAGAGATCTCTTCAGACTTACATTTCTTCTCTTGTATACCATGACAAGCCAAAGCAACTTCTTCTGCATTAATGTATTTCTAAGCATTGGCCTAGAATTCAGTCATGATTTTAGGAGGGTTTTTCATCCAGGGTGAATCAGAATTTCTTGCTGGTGATTCCTGCTATAAGGGTAGTGAGGCCTTTATCTTCAGTATAACCTTCAGTCTGGACGGCATCTGCAGTAAACCGAACCATGAACTCTTTAATTGTTTCTCCATGTTGCTATTTTAGATCCGATAAATGAGATGCAGGCTTTTTGGTACGGATGCTTCCCATAAACTAAGAGAGGAAGAGATCTGATAATTGGGAGAAAGATTTAATAGACCGAGGTTTTAGGCCTCGAAACCATGTACGTGATGCATCCTTTAGAGGAAAAAGCTCTACACATAATTTCTGAATTATATCCTTCTAACTCCATGAGAGACCTATACGTCTCCAAATGTTCGAGAGGATCGTCGATACCTGTATATGGGACGATGCTAGGCGTTCGATATTTTTTTAGGTAAAGGGGCCTCCATTACCTCCCAGGTAAAGGGGGGTTCAAATCGATGGATTGATGTAAAAGTAGTAGGTGGGAGATTAGATCGATACCGTTGTTCCATATCAGCAAAATGATCTTCGATTTTCCTGAGATCTCCTTCCCAAGGTAAAGTATAACCCGACGTTTCGACAGCAGATCCCTGAGATTCTTGTTGCCGAGAGGTACTGGAGTGGATAGATTATGGAGGGGGCGTAGGAGTTTGATTACCGAGTGGCATTCGATTCGAGGGAGGATTTTGCTGAGCTTGTGGTTCATCTGCAGAATGTCTGAAGGCTATTGGTGTAGATCGTAGTGGCGCCCTTCTAGAGGTTGCTGCAGTTCAGGAAAATGCTGATTGAACCGATTAGATAAGGTTTGAAGCCTAGCTTTGAGGGTAAGGAGTGTGTCTCCGACGAGGCGCATAACGCCATCATAGCCACCAGATATATCGTAAAATGAATTTTGTGACGGTAAGTTGGACTCTTTCGGGGGAATCCCCGTCGAAGCGGTCTGAGGGAGATTGGGCACTGTTTCAGGGATGTCAGGCGGAGGTAACATCTGCCTTGAAGTAGAAGGATGAGCCATCTTCTTAGGAGGCATAGTGGGAGGTAACAATCGGTGATGAGAACGGATTGAATTGCAAAAACGTTCTCACTGACGGTGCCAATCTGTTAACGTCTGATTTAGTAACAGGCTCCTCCAAAACGTTCACCTTCCTTCAGGCAAGCTCCCCTTCAGACCTAAAGGCCAAAGAAGAAAGCTAAGGGTGGCCGGCGTACGACCGTTAGCCCTCCGAAGCTTAAGTCAGATGGGACTTGGACGTGAGATAAAATGTGGGATGTGGACTTAGAGATTGTGTACCTTTATCATCTGTGGGACCATTTATTTATACAGATCCGAGTAATCTAGTATGTTACGCAAGCTGTTAAGATCATTACTGATTTAGAGGGATAAGGAGCTTATCCTACTAATCCTTAGATAAGAAGATGGTATAACCACTTTAGACGTTTATCTAATTACGTTCCTCGATGAGAAACTTCCGTAGTCTAGAACTATGAATAAAAACAAGCCAAAGCCGGCCTATATGGGCTGCTGGTACTACAAAACGATGAATATTTTCGCTCAAAGATAACCTCATCCAACGACCAAGAATCGAGCTGCTCACATGTGGAGGTGACCTCTTTTAACAACCACGAGCTGAGCTGCTCGCATGCGGAGATGACCTCTTTTAATGACCACAAGTTGCGCTGCTCGCTTGCATTTGGGTGGTGTGGTCGGGGATCTGAGACGATATACGAAGTATGAGTAGGGAAGGCTCATGATCAAACATGCTGGTTGTGACTTTTATAGAAAGGCGCTTGCTGATCGCATATTGCTCATATTCTCCTTCGATGACCAACTTTATCCTACAACAGCAACCTGCAAGAGCAAGCACTCCCTCATGCATAGTTTTTCCACTTAATGTAGGGAACATAGATCTTAAACCGAGAGTAATCCAACTCCTTCTAAAATTTCATGGACTAGACAGTGAAAGTGCCTATCAACATCTTAAAGAATTTGATGAGGTGATAGCCACAATGTACTTTGCAAATGTAACAGATGATGAGGTGAGACTCAAATTATTTCCCTTTTTCCTTAAAGAGAAAGCTAAGGCTTGGCTTCATGCATTAAGGCCAAGATCAATTGACACATGGACTGAGATGACTGGGGAGTTCATTAAAAAGTTCTTCCCTACTCACAAAACAATCATGTTGAGGCGCTTTATCATAAATTTTGCTAAAAAAGAGGATTAGACCTTCTTCCAATGATGGGAGAGGTTCAAGGACTTGTTAAATGCATGCCCACATCATGGCTATGAAATTTGGTGGGTAATAAGCTTTTTCTATGAAGGACTGACTTCACCCATGCACCAATTAGTAGAGATGATGTGCAACGGAGAATTTATGAATAAGGAAGCCAAGGAAGCATGGGACTATTTTGATGAATTGGCCGTGAATGCACAGTCTTGGGATACATCTAGACCAACAAATTCCAAGACAAGCCAACAAAAGGAAAAAGGAGGAATTTATGTCCTCTCCAAAGAAGATAATATAAGTGCACATGTGGCTAGCCTCACAAGAAAAGTCGAGGCCATGGAATTGAAGAAAGGAGAGACGATTAACTCAAAGGACGTTGAAATTATTTGTAGAATTTGTGCCAGAAATCAATATGCAACACAGGATTGTCCCACAATTTCTGCATTCCAAGATATCTTACAAGAACAATCAAATGCCATAAACAATTATCAACGCCCATTTAGTGCTCCAAACTCAAACACGTATAATTCTAGTTGGAAGAACCATCACAACTTCAGTTGGAGGAATGGACCAACTGCGAATGCAAACAACACCCCTCAAGCTCAACCCATACTAGGTCCATCCCTAGTAATCACACCAAAAGCTACGCTAGAGGAGATGTTGGGTGCATTCGTATCAGTTCAAGCTGAATATAACAAGACTAATTCTCAGAAAATTGATGGGTTCATGCAAGAGCAACTAAAATTCAATCAAAATTCATTTCAAGCCATTAATGACTTGAAAACCTCAATGGCTAGAGTTGAATCTCATCTTAGTGTTAGGGAGAAAGGCACACTTTTTGCCTAACCTTTCTCTAACCCAAGGACCCAATTTGAGATATAAGACACAAGCTCGTCCTCCCGACATACGGAGCATGTTCAAGCTATTACCACTTTGAGGAGTGAAAAAATAATCGATAAATCTAATCCGGTGAAGGCCACAAAGCCTAAATATCTGAAAATTTTCAAAGAGGATGATAGCCCAAACAACACTCCACATGAGAAAAAACTAGAAAGGCAATACAAGCCGGTTGCCACGTTTCCTCAAAGGTTGATTTCACCCAAACCTTTAGACAAAAGTCTAAAAATTTTAGAGGTTTTTAAACAAGTGAAGATCAACATTCCGTTGTTGGATGCTATAAAATAAATACCATCCTATGCCAAATTTCTAAAGGAATTGTGTACAGTCAAAAGGAAACACAATGTTTACAACAAAGTACTTTTGACTGAGAATTTAAGCGCTATTATCAAACAAGAGGATCCTAAAAAATACAAGGATCTGACTAGTCCAACCATCTCATGCATCATAGGTGACTACCGAATCAAACAAGCCTTATTCGATTTAAGGGCAAGTGTTAACCTCATCCCATACTCGGTTTATGAATAAGTTGGGTTAGGTGAATTGAAACCCACCGAAACCACACTCCAACTTGTTGATAAATCTATTCGTATACCGAGAGGAGTGATTGAGGATGTCTTGGTCCAGGTTGATAAATTCTACTACCCAGTGGACTTTATTGTCTTAGATACACATCCTGTGATAGGTACCGGGGCTCAAATTCCCGTCATACTTGGCCGCCCTTTTCTAGCTACTTCAAATGCGATTATCAATTGTAGAAACGGGCTCGTACAAATGTCCTTTGGAAATATGACACTTGAGCTGAACATATTTGATTTATGCAAACAACCAAGGGAAGTTGATGACGAAGTCCACGAAATAAATCTAATTGAATCATTCGTGAAGAGTACATCCCCCTTAGCATTCTATTCCGATCCTTTGGAGGCATGTTTGGCCCACTCTCGTGAGATTGATAATGACACGATACGAGAGATGGATGCCATTTTAGATCTTATACCGGTATTGGAAAATAAAAGATGGAAGGCATCATTTGAGCCTTTGCCCTTAAGCGAGAACAAGCCCCTTCCATCTAATATCAAGGCACCAAGCTCGACCTAAAACCATTACTCACTGATTTGAAATATGTTTATTTAGGTCGAGATGAGACGTATCTGGTGGTGATTTCTTCCCACTTGGATGAGGAACAAGAGAGTAGGTTAATAGCCACTCTAATAGAGCATAAGAGCGCCACTAGATGGTCAATTGCAGACCTCAAGGGCATAGACCCACTGATTTGTACTCATCATATACACTTTGAGGAAACTGCCAAGACATCTAGGCAACCACAAAGACGCCTCAATCCAAACATGAAGGAGCTGGTTAAGGCCGAAGTGGTGAAACTATTGGATGTGGGTATTATCCACCCAATATCCGATAGCCAATGGATGAGTCCAACTCAAGTGGTGCCTAAGAAATTCGGAATAACCATCGTAGCCAATGCCAATAATAAACTCGTACCAATCAGAGTCACTACCGGTTGGAGAATATGCATTGACTACAGGAAGCTAAACGCAGTCACGAGGAAAGACCATTTCCCCCTACCGTTTATTGATCAAATTATAGAAAGGTTGGCGGGTCATTCCCACTTTTGCTTCCTTGATAGGTATTCAGGGTATAACCAAATAGAGATCGCCCTAGAGGACTAAGAGAAGACAACATTCACATGTCCATTCGACACTTTTGCCTATCGAAGGATGCCATTTCGACTATGCAATGCCC
Source organism: Liriodendron chinense (assembly GCA_003013855.2). NCBI lineage: Eukaryota > Viridiplantae > Streptophyta > Magnoliopsida > Magnoliales > Magnoliaceae > Liriodendron > Liriodendron chinense. The sequence goes on along the minus strand of ML058480.1, from coordinate 4,142,016 downwards.
CTGCCATTTTTCAGCGTTGTATGTTGAGTATTTTTCGGATATGGTGGGGACGATTCTCGAAGTCTTCATGGACGATTTTTCTGTATTTGGTTGTAACTTTGATGAGTGCCTTATGTACTTAAAAACTGTTTTAAAAAGATGTGAAGAAAAGAACCTCGTGTTGAATTGGGAGAAATGTCACTTTATGGTTCAAAAGGGAATAGTACTTGGTCACATCATCTCACAAAATGGAATCGAAGTGGACAAAGCTAAAATCGATCTTATCTCTAACCTTCCACCACCCAAGAGCATGCGAGATGTGCGGTCCTTTTTGGGACACGCCAGATTCTATAGACGGTTCATAAAGGACTTTAGTTCACTCTCTCGTCCTTTATGTAACCTCCTTCAAAAGGAAAATTCATTCGAATGGAATGAAGATTGTCAAAATGCCTTTGACAAACTAAAAGGTATGTTGACATGTGCCCCCATAATGCAACCACTTGATTGGAGCCTTCCTTTTGAAATTATGTGTGATGCGAGCGATTATGCTATTGGGGCTGTGTTAGGCCAGAGAAAAGAGAAAAAGCCATGCGTCATTTACTATGCAAGTAGAACATTAAACTCAGCCCAAGCAAACTACACTACTACAGAAAAAGAACTCTTGGTTGTAGTTTTTGCTTTAGACAAGTTTAGGTCCTACTTAATTGGATCCAAGATCATCATATTTACCAACCATGCCACGCTTAAGTACCTTCTCTCAAAGAAGGATGCTAAGCCACACCTATTAAGATAGATCCTCCTACTCCAAGAATTTGACATAGAAATACGTGATAAGAAAGGAGTAGAAAACGTAGTGGCTGACCATCTTTCTAGACTTGTTCTCACTGATTCCCCTGAGACATAGCTATCAATGACATGTTTCCTGATGAACAACTTTTTAAACTCTCCCAATTGCCATGGTATGCAGGACATTGCTAATTATCTTGCTACAGGTACAATTCCGACACGTTAAAAAAAGCAAGATAAGGATAAGTTCTTCAACAAGGTGAGAAAATCCTATGGGACGACCCATACTTATTCAATTATTGTCCTAATCAAATCAGTAAGAGATGTGTGCCAAATGATGAACAACACAGTATCATCTCCTTTTGTCATTCTCAAGCGTGTGGTGGCCACTTTTCGGCTAAGAAGACCACAGCCAAAGTTCTGCAATGTGGATTTTATTGGCCCACCATGTTCAAGGATACCCATGAGTTTTGTAAAACGTGTGAGCCTTGTCAGAAATTGGGAGGAATATCCCGTAGAAATATGATGCTACTCAATCCCATCTTATCAATCGAAATTTTTTATTGTTAGGGCATTGATTTCATGGGTCCATTCTCATCTTCTTTTGGAAACGTATATATTTTGCTTGCCGTCAATTATGTTTCAAAATGGGTCGAGGCTGATTCCATGCCAGAACAATGACTATAAAACGGTCATTCGTTTCTTAAAAGAAAATATCATTTCCCGATTTAGAACACCTCGAGTCATTATAAGTGATGGAGTATCTCATTTTTGTAACCGCCCATTTAAAGCTTTAATGAAGAAATATGGCGTAAATCACAAGGTGAGTACTCCCTATCACCCACAAATAAGTGGACAAGCTAAGATATCCAACAAGGAGATTAAGCATATTTTGGAGAAAACAGTGAACCCAGATAGCAAGGATTGGTCGCTTCGACTAATCGATGCACTTTGGGTTTACCGTACTGCTTTTAAGACCCCCATTGGAATGTCTCCCTATAGACTTGTCCATGGGAAAGCTTGTCACTTGCTCGTAGAGTTGGAACATAGAGCATATTGGGCGATAAAGAAGATAAATTTTGATTCTGACAAAGTAAGCTCGTTGTGCAAACTTCAATTGAATGAACTTGCAGAACTCCGGAACGAGGCATATGAAAATATGAGAATTTACAAGGACAAGACGAAAGTGTTCCATGATAAGAACATCCTTCGTAGGACCTTCACGATTAATCAAAAAGTCCTTATGTAGAATTCTCGACTACATTTATTTCTGAAAAAATTGAGATCTCGATGGACCGGTCCCTACATTGTAAAAACTGTTTATCCATATGGGACCGTCGAGTTGTTAAATCCAAGGAACGGTAATATCTTTAAAGTAAATGGTCAGCAATTAAAGCCGTTCTTTGAGAATTTTCCTTCAGAAGGTATCTCCATACCTCTAACTGATCCTGTGTATCAGGATGTTTGTTCTTCTAGTCTAATGGAGGTATAGAGTAGTTAGGATTAGGATTTTGTTGCTTTTGGTTTGCTTTTTCATAGGTTTGTTAGAAGGAGGTAGAATTTCAGTTGTTGTTTTCTCAGGTATTCTCATTCCTCACTCCCTTTATTTTATATTTGCTCTTCTGTTTTGCTCATTGCATATCTTTTCCATTGATCGAGGACAATGCAAGATTTGGTTAGGGGGTGTGGGATCACTAGGATGAATCTAGTGTTTTGTAACATTTCGAGCAATTAGCAATTATGTAGAAAATTTTCAATTTTTCTACAAATTCAAAACTCCATTGGAAAACTTTGTTTCCATGCATTTGGAATGATGTAAGTATAAGAAAAAAGAGAGGCGAAGTGAATGAAGTTGAATATCTTGAACAATCTCTAAGATACTAGTTTTATATATGAATTCCCCTATTTTTATGATTGATAGAATTTGTAAACACTTTTACACCTAGTTCACATTACACGATTCTCATGCTTTGAAAGGATTATGTAGAATTGTGGATTGGTTAAGTTTGGATTTGAGGAGTTAAGAAACCAAGCCGGGGTACTTTGTCCTTCCTTGTCCATGGGAAAATAACGAAAGATATGGATTTCTAAAAATCCTATCTAATATGTAAAAAAAAGGAAAGGAAGGATGAAAATATGGAAATGATTGAAAATATGGTGGAAAATTCTGAAAAGGGCTACCTATTACCAACCGGGGGATGGTCTACCCGTAACCAAAGCTGAAAATGGGAAGTAGTGTGAAAGCCATCGGAAGGACGGTAAGAAAAATTCCTAGTCAAAGGCTTGTTGTTGATCTATACACCGTTGAATCCATACCTTAGTTAATTCATGAAGAAGGTAACCTCGAAAATCCATGAGATGAGCATTCACTGAGCACACTAGGTTAAATTGTTTGGATTCTTCTATTTATCAATCAATCAGCGGGAATTTCATATGTGTATTTGGTATATTTTGGAAAATTCAAGGTTTCAACTTCTATCACTAGGCATTTTAGAATTCTTCACACTTGCATATCATTGAGTATATAGAAACATGGTTTCTAAAGGAGAGTTGGGTTTTGAAGAATGAAATTTGTTTCACGCATGTTTTGCTCGAGACTAGCAAAATGCTGATTGGGGGGCCATTGGTCAACATTAAATTCAAACTTGAAACCTCAAAAATGAATTAAACAATCTAAGAAAACTACAAGGTTCACCTCTTAGCTCTAGCTAAGAGATTAGCTAATGAAAAGTATATTAAAATTAAAACTAGAACTAAGAAAAGAAAGAAAAACTAGCTGGAGGAGGTTAAGAAGCCTCCTATGACTTGAACTCCTTGCTCCCCACGTCCTTGCTTGATTTGGAATAGAAGAGAGCACCTCCTTTTATAATGTAGCAATAGTACAGCAACATAGCAAATTTTGTTTCGCTTGGTGCGGCTTAACCAATGATCGGATTGCCTTCAAATTTGATTTGTAGCTTCCTTGTAATGTGATCTTCCTTATAGATGATTTAGATTTCTAAGATTATCTTTTGAATGGACCCACCAATCAAATCAGCGTCCGCCTCTCAAAATCGCGCAATTCTAGTACCTTCAGAACCGGTCATCTTGCTTTCAACGTTACAGAGTGTACAAAGGTTAGATTGATCTGAAATTTTGATATTGGTAGAAAATTCCTCCTCTACATGATAGACGGATTAGATTGTCTAAAAAAAATTCCAGAATGTGGTCCAAAAATTAGAACACTTAGGGATTTTTATAAAATCTGCGCAGTTGGAATCTCTTTGGATGGTCCATCTTTCTTCGACCGGTACGATCAAACCACACATCCTTTTGACCTAAAACTTTGTGGTTATTCATATATAGATGTGGTCTAGAAGATTGTCAAAGTAGATTCTTCATATCATCAATGATGGGCCACCTGGACCGGCCCAGAGTTGAGTAGGCGGAATCTGAAAACTTTTTGGACAGTTCGTATTGTTTTGCCCACCATGGTCAATCTGTAGCTCCGATCGACACGAAACCACATGGATTATTTCGGCATCGAGCTCCTCTTCAACATGAATGTGTTGGATTTCCAAATATCATCAAGATGGGCTCCAAAAACTAGGGCCGAAAAACAAAAAATGAGATTGCCTCTGTTTGAAATCTGACTTCTGAAAGTGGTAGAATTTCCAGAAAACTCACTGGACCATTTTTGGCCTTTTGAGACCGGTCGTCCATGGGCTCAAACCGGTCGTTCGACTGGTCGACTACATAACAGAGCTTCTTTTACAAGCTCCAAATTTGCTACACAAAGCACTATTCTTACGGAATTTCTCGAAGTTTCTTCGCACTTAGGGCTCCAAACCTATAAAAGGACTCATCGAGCTCATTCCTAAGGCATCCTAGAAGAGAATTACCATGGTAGGAGGCGGCGGAAGGTGGATCCGAAGTTCTACAACTCCTAGTTTGTTCTTCTAGTTTTATGTTTTTCTTAGTAGCTTTCATATTTCCTTGTATCATAAACGGCTAAACCTCTTAGCTAGGGCTAAGAGGTGAAGCTTGTAGTGAATCTAAGATGTTTCAATTCATTTGTTTTGGTTTCAAGTTAGATTATTAGTGAAGAATAATGGTTTGAAGTTTGAATAAAGTTCTAAGTAGTTTTTCTTAATCTTATGATGGCTCATGGATGTTTAGAAGAATTGCTTGAGTTCTTAATTGTTTCGAATGATTCTAGACTTGTACGCTCTGAGGAATCGGATTCAATACGCTCAAGATCCTTGATTCTCACGTGGGAACTTCATGCCAAAGGTTCTACTTTTCTGAATTTCTGAATTATGTGTGATTGTGTATGTGATTTGAATCAAGTTCAAATCCTGATCTAGTTATGCTTTGTGACAGAATTTAATAATGATTATGATTGTAATCTTAATCTATTAGAACTAGGATTGACCTATGCAATTGAGTGTGCTCAAATCCTAACTTGAATTGAGGCAATCATGTACATGAACTACACATATGACAGAATATTTGTTTTAACTGCTATATCATCCAGCTAGATAGGATTTAATTTCGATTTTAGTTGAGTAAGTGAGAAACCATAGCGAATTAAGCATCAAGAATTGCTACAAGTAGGATCCTTGAACCCCTAATGCTTTTTATTATTGATTACATATAGTTTAGTTTAAAATACGTATCTACATTCAATTTCAAAATCCTGTTTAGTTAGTTCTCAATTAGAAACCGTTAGAAGTGTTTTGTGGGTTCCTACACAAGTCCCTGTGGATCGACCTCGGTCTTTCCGAGATTATTACTACATCGCAATCCTACACTTGGGGAAGCGAATAGGCGGTGGGTGGTTTTTGTTATAAAAGGACACCTTGGCATCCTTCTTAGGGCATTTTAGAAGAGACCTAAGTTTGTGGGAGGTGAAGGAAATCATCATGGAGCATTCGCAACTCCTCCAACTCGAGTTTTTCTAGTTTTCTATACTTTTAATTAGTTTTTCTTTTGTTTTTAGTTCAAGTATGACAATTCTTGCTAGAACCTCTTAGCTAGGGCTAAGAGGTGAACTTGTAGCTAGTTTTTATATTGAATTTCTTTAATTCAAATACCTTTACTTAAAGTTTAGATTTTTAAGTTTTAATTTAAATAAAGTTGGTTTTTTTTAATGTTTTATGAGAGTCCATGTGCTTTAGACATGGGTTCCTTGCAATTCTTTAAGATTATCATGTTTGGATTGATTAGATTTGAATTGTAGTAACCCTAGAGCATACCATAGTCTCTTGGCATAGTTGTTACTTAGAAGGCTGCATGGTTGAATTCTATGTGCTTCATTAGAACTATAATCTTATTTTCTGACTTAAGTGGGATTGTTTGTGTTTAAATGCTTAATCTTCCAACTAGATGAGAGCTAGAACTTAAAATCTAGTTGTGTTTATGCTTGGATGAATAAATTCACATGGAACTTCTACAAGTGGATCCTTGAGGCCTTAGTTCCATTAAATATCAGATTTCTACAAAAGTTACTGTTTTTCCTTATTTTATAAAATCAAACTTCAAAATTGCTGAATTTGAAGTTGCTGGAATGATTTAAATTAGTTTACCCTAATTCCCTATGGATCGACCTCAGTCTTACTGAATTATTACTACATCGCAAGCCATGCACTTGAGGCGAGTGAACAAGTTTTTGACGCCGCTGCCGAGGAATTCTAGTTTAAACGTTTCTAAATTGTTTTAGTAACTATAAAGTTAGAATTAGTTAGGTTTTTTATTTTTATTTTTCTAGGGCTTGTTTTTTTTATTTCTAGAACTAACAACTTTGTTTTGTTTTATAGGAATTACTTCTAGTTCAAGCGAATCGGGTAACATTTTCTAACCTAGAGCTTTTACTATTTCAGTTTTTCAGTTTTTTGTTTTTTCAGAATTTTATTCTAGTTTTGTGTTTTAGGATTTAGGGTTAGATTTAGTTCAGATTTTTGTTTGTGTGGTTTATGTCCCTTTGGGAACGTGACCACACAAATCGTCTCCAAACCGAAGGAGGTTTAGTTGGACCACTCTCCGTCCATAGACGAGTTAGAAAATATATAGAATATTGTGAAAGTTCGGGGAGTATGGATTAAACACCGTTAAGGAATCCTCCCCCTCCTACTCCAACTATAAATGGAATCCAGAAGGATAGGAGAGACTGAGGTGCACAATGCTCCTCCAATAAGAGCTTTATGTGACTACTTACAATCGGCCCGTACGACTACACTCTCTTGTGTGGTTTTACCAACAACCGGGGGAACATTTATATAAAGCCGAGGGTAATTTAACTTTTACCTAAGTTTCATGGGCTAGATTCTGAAAGCCCATATCTACACTTAAAAGAGTTTGATGAGGTTGTTGCTACCTTATAATACAACAATGTGTCAGAGGATGTCATCAAACTTAGATTGTTTCCTTTCTCATTGAAAGAAAGAGCCACAGGTTGGCTCTACTCTCTTTGACCACATTCGATAGGGACATGGACTAAGATGACCCTGGAATTCTTGAAAAAGTTCTTCCCAGCTCATAAAAGTTGGGAAAAGAGGGTGAGTCATTCTTTCAAAGTTAGGAAAGGTTTAACGACCTCTTACTTACTTGCCCACATCATGGCTACGAAAGTTGGAGAATTATAAACTTCTTTTATTATTGATTGAATTCCAACATGCGCCAATTTGTAGAGATGATGTGCAATGGCGAGTTCATAAGCAAAAATCTAGATGAAGCATGGAGTTACTTAGACATGTTGGCCGAGAATGCCTAATCATGGGATTCCTCGGACAAGTCTAGCCTCCTCAACAAAAAGATAAAGGATGGATTTACATCCCTATGGAAGAAGATGGTGTAAATGCAAGGATAACCAACCTCATAAGAAAAGTCGAGTCTATGGAACTAAGTAAAGGTGGAGTTTCTAAGTCCACTGAAGTTATTGAAAACATATGCGAAATTTGTGCCGCTAATGTACACCTACGCAAGATTGTCCTACAATTTCTGCTTTTCAAGAGGTGTTACAAGAGCAAGCAAACGCCGCATATGGTTATCACCGGCCTTTCAGTGGACCGGTAAGTAACGCATAAAACTCTACTTGAAAGAACCATCCTAATTTCAGTTGGAGGAATGGTCCCACGGTTAATTCTACAAATTCTCAAGGAGGGCCACCCATGCAAAACATGGCCCCAACTCAATTCTCGATGGAGGATACTTTAAAGGCGTTTATGCAAGGAAAAAATGCAAATTAATCAATTAAACCAGCAAATGTTCCAAGAGCTTAATGCTCTCTATATGATAAAGCTCCATGTTATGCTATGTGGTATGTTTGTTGTGCAAATATTTTTACTTTTTAAGCATATTTACAGGGGGAGCAGCATACTTCTAGGGGGAGTATTGTTGAGCTCTTAATTGTGCATATTCTAACCCCAATTCATCACTCATTATGCAATATTATCATGATTTAAAGACTAATCAAATACATGTTTTGCGATTGTAGGAATGAGAGTGACTTGGTTCAATTGGTGACCAAAAGGGCACATTTAGGAGCCTTGGATGAAGACCCAAGGTGGGCCAAAGAAAGAAGAAAGCAAAGAGAGAGGAAGGACAGAAGAAAAGAAAGAAAAGAAAGAAGGAAAGAATGAAAAAGCAGCTCCACAAGGTGGTCCGACCGGTCAAGACCGGTCGGCCAAACAGTCCCCGACTGGTCTAGACCGGTCGGCCAACATTACAGCCTTCTACATAGCACGCTGGACCAAAATAGACAGGTCTAGACCGGTCTTGACCAGTCGGCCAGCCCTGTCCGACCGGTCTAGACCGGTCGGCCATGCAAATTCCAGAACTCAGATTCCAAACAGCAGGCCATTCCCGTTTCTGATTTTTCGGACCAGTTTTCTGGGCTCATCTTGATGATATTTAGAAATCTAACACTCATGTCGAAGAGGAGCTCGACGCCGAACTAACCCAAGTGGTTTCGTGTCGATTGGAGCTACGGATTGATCGTGGTGGCCAAAACAATACGAACTGTCCAAAAAGTTCCAGATTCTGTCCTACTCCACTCTGGGCCGGTCCAGGTGGCCCATCATTGATGATATGAAGAATCTACTTTGACCATCTTTTAGACCACATTCATATATGAATAACCACAAAGTTTCAGATCAAAAGGATGTGTGGTTTGATCGTACCGGTTGAAGAACGATGGACCATCCAGAAAGATCCAACTGCGCAGAGTTTATAAAAGCCCTAAGTGTTCTAATTTTCGGACCATATTCTGGGTTTTTTTTGGACAATCTAATCCATCTATCATGTAGAGGAGGAAGTTTTCTACTAATGTTCAAAATTTGGGATCAATCCGACATCTGTACACTCCAGAGCATTGAAAGCAAGATGACTGGTTCTGAAGGTACCCGAAGTGCGCGATTTTGAGAGGCGGTCGGTGATCTGATTGGTGGGCCCATTCAGAGAATAATCTTGGAAATCTAAATCATCTATGAGGAAGATCACATTACAAGGAAGCTATAAATCAATTTTGAAGGCAATCCAACCATTGGTTAAGCCGTACCAAGCGAAACAAATTCTGCTATGTTGCTGTACTATTGCTGCACTATAAAAGGAGGTGCTCTCTTCTATTCCAAGGTAACCAAGGACGTGGGGAGCAAGGAGTTCAAGTCATAGGAGGCTTCCTAGCCTCCTCCAGCTAGTTTTTCTTCCTTTTCTTAGTTCTAGTTTTATTTTTAATATGCTTTTCATTAGCTAATCTCTTAGCTAGAGCTAAGAGGTGAACCTTATAGTTTTCTTAGATTGTTTAATTCGTTTTATTGGTTTTTAAGATTGGTTTTCATGATTATGAACTATGGTTTGAAGTTTATACAAGCTTTAAGTAGTTTTTCTTAGTCTTATGATGACTCATGGATGTTTGGGAGAATTACTTAAATTCTTAATTGGTTTGCATCAGTCTAGACCTGTATGATCCGAGGAATTGGAGTGCGCTCTAGTACTATGATCTTCATGTGGGGACTTCCTACCAAAGTTCTACTTTTCTAAATTTCTGTAATATGTATGGATTGTGCATGTGATTTGAATCAAGTTCAAATCATGATCTAGCCTTGTCTTATGACAGGACTTGAGGATGGTTATGATTGTGAACTGGACCTTTTGGAAAGGGGAATGACCTATGCAATTGAGCATGCTCAGCTCAGCCTACATTGAGTGAATCCTATGCATTGAACTTACATATGACAGATTGTTTGGTTTAACAGCTCTATCATCTGACTAAATAGATCTTAATATCGATTCTAGTTGAGAAAGTGAGAAACCATAGCGAATTATGCATCTAAGGAGAGTTATAAATGGATCCTTGATGCTCTAGTTATCTTTCCATTATCAGATTTTCTATTTTATGTTAAAAATCAATTTCACAAACCTCTTTGATTCTAGTTATTAGGATAATTTGAATTGTTTACTTCCTTCCCTGTGGATCGACCTCGGTCTTACCGAGATTATTATTACATCGCAACCTTACACTTGGGGAAGCGAACAAGTATACAAGACAAGAGCTTACAAGATTAAAAGTTTATTGTATTCTTTTAATGGATGTTGAGAGTCGCTTGTAAATATAATATGTCGTGTTTTGTCACGAAATTGACAAAGGGGGAGATTGTAAGTGCTAAGCACAAAATGTCAGTGTAAAGCACAATATAATTATCATATTTCATAGACACTAGTTTAGTACATGAGGTTGTGTGGTCAAGCCAAGTTCTTTGAGAAGAAAAGTCTTTACATTAATAAACACATCAAGATCAAGCTTATCGACTCTACAACAAGATGCGGCAAAGCTATGAAGATAAACCATATATATGCCAAGGTAATATTGAACATAGGGATGACCCTAGGTTAGGTGATTTTCGTATGACTTTTAGGTAATCACTCTAATATTTTTTTAAAGTCATATTTTAAGGAAATTCGGCTAGCCTAATCCTGTGTTCAGTCAGCCCAAAAATCTTCGATCAAGTTTCCAGCAAGCTTGATTGAGAATTTCTAGAGATGTTCAGCCAGCCCAGCCCTATGTTAGGCCAGCCGAATAGGCTTCGGTCAGCCAAAGAAACTTCGATCAAGTTTCCAGATGTGAAACTATTTTTTGAACTCAGATCTCAGGTCAGCCCAACCCTGTCTCGAGCTAGCTGAAGCTCACTTGGGCTAGCCGAACCGACACTCGGGTTAGCCGAAGTTTGAATGAAATCTTATCCTGCGAAATTTGATAGCCGATGGGATAAAACTGTTGATTCTTACGTCAGCCGAAGGAAATCTTAGGTCAGCCGAAGACCTAACTTTTTTACTATAAATAGAGCTTTCTTCACTCTATTTTTCCTCAATCAAAAGTACAAAAATTACTATCTTTTCTGGTGATAAAGCTCTCCATTATAGTTTAACTATTTATTTTAAATTCCTATTTTTTAATATAGCTATCTCAGTTCTCTTCTCATTTAATTTGATTTTCTAAAGAGAAGATCATTCTCATACTAGAAAAAAGAGAATTGAAATTGTAGTTTTAGGAAAAAAAATTAGAAATTCCTAGATCCATTTCGTTCGAGCCATATTGGTTTATCTTCTACAACAATCGGATCGTTGCATTATTCAAGCTTCATCTCCTTCTACAAGAAGAACAGTAATACCTTTTTATTACTTTTGGGTTTTTGTTTGAGATAACCCATGAAAATCTTAAAGTAGGTTGTTAGTGATTAGCCTGTGAAAATCATTTAAGGTTATTGATTAGCCTGTGAAAATCATTTGAGGTATTGTTGTGATAAGCCTGTGAAAATCATTTGTGGTTTTGTTGTGATAAGCCTGTGAAAATCACAATCTCTGTATCGAATTTTAAAGGTGAACTTGTGAAAACCTTTACATAGTGGAAAGCCAAAATTACAAGGAGAAGTAATTTTGGGAGTGGAGTAGGTGTAAGTTATTTTTAGCACTGAACCACTATAACTCTTTATGTCGGGGTGATTGCTTTATTGATTATCTGTTTATGTGCTTAAACAAAGAGGGCGGAGTGAAAACCCGAAAGAGAGCTCCAAGTAAAAATAGTGGGCACACAGCGAACTTGGTGAAAACTCGAAAAGGCGTCGAGTGTAAAAACAGCGTAGCTGCCAAGGGGCAGGCAAGATCAATTACCCGGGACATGGTGAAAGCTCGAAAGGGCGCCACAGGCAAAAACGACGGGAAAAAGCTGGCTAGGTGAAAACTCAAAAGAGCGCTATAGGCAAAAATGGCTCAAAAAGAAAATAAAAATTAAAAAATGCAGGTACCAAGAAACCAGGAAGTCAAGATCAGCTCAGGCAATTACAGTTCGAGAACAAGAAGGACAGTCAGGGACGAAGAACTTTACAAACTCTAAAAAAACTCTCAGGAAGTAACGGTTTCTACTACCTACCTCTCTAGGGAGCTAAAAGGATCCCACAGAAGTCAATCTCGAAACATTGGTCAAAGCATTGACCGAGCCCCAGTTTTGATTCCTACGTCCAAGTAAAAAATTCAGACACACACTCACAAGACAACTCATGGCACAAACGTTCTCAAAAAGTTTTCTCTTTCCATTAATGCATCGTATTTCTTTTACATATATCATATCATTTCTTTCAAAACACAAAAAAATATATCATCGTCGGTCATATACCAGGCAAAAAGGAACGTACAGACGGCCGACACAGCCCTCAAAAGCAGAAAATCAATCTCTGCCCTCCTCCTCAAAAGCTATGTTAGGTAAGTCCTCTGACTCGTAATAAAATAGCCTCGCTCTCAGCCTTCTCACTTCCATGCACAGGTAATGCACCTCATCTTGCTCAAGGCTACGGATTGACATCTCCTCATCAGGCAACCTCTGATGGATAGCCAATCTCCTCGACATCATCTCACAATGATATTGAAGTGCAGAAATCTCAGACAGCAAGTGGCCATGAGTGGCCAAGAGAAAGCCGACGTCGATAAAAGGGCGCTCCTCAAAGGGCTTATACGAACCAGATGAAGAACTAGCATCCTCAGGGACATCTAGCTCATCCTCATCAGCAGTCAGGTGCTAACAAGGAATGCGTCGATATAGAGACTACTCAGCAACCCAATGCTGGTATGGGGCAGTCACCATCGGAAAAGTCCTCTGCTTGAAACCAAGCAAATCAGCAGCTAGGTGACTCGCCCAAGACGCATCAACCCGAGTCCTAAAGTCGGATGATCTGGCCGAAAGTGATCGATGCCTAATACCCGAGAAAGCAAAATGTGGAACATCCTGCTCATACCCAAATTGCCGTAAGAACCGGATAGGATGATAAGAGAAGTAAGAGCGAAAGCCTACCAGCATCAGAGGAAGGCGATGAGCATCACAAAGTACTGGAGGAAGTGAAAGCCAAGATGACTCCCAACGAACATTCTAGTCACGTAACTCAGCGAACATCTTGTGATACAAGGGCTAGCTCATCCTGGCTGTATGCAGAAGAAACTTCATGATATGACGCATAAGATCAAGGCAACGAGTGTCGGGAAACGATACAGGAATAGTCAACGAAAGATGCTCCCATAGCCAAATCTGATCATGAGAAAGCGAAGAGACTCAGCTAAAGCAAAAAACAATTCCAAAAGATAAGAAAGAAAAAGAAAGTACGTAAGGAATACCTGAAGAAATGCACAGCAGCCGTAAAGAACCCGGGTACTGCCTAGGGCATAGTCAGTCAGCCCATTGAACAGTTCAGCCAGGACAAGGGAAATGATCCCCTACCGACGAACAACTCGGCTCATTATCCTCGAAGAGTAAGGGAGTCTGAGATCGACGCCATCCCGAGAATAGCACCTCAGCTATCAAACAAAACATCAGTGCACTCCGAGAAACTATGGACCCTGCCGCACTCTGAGTGTCTGAAAAGAGATCATATGGTGTATCTAAAGAAAAGACTACAACATAATGACCACCAGTTGCAGGCTGAATAAGGTACAGAATCCCAAACCAGTTCTGCGAAGTGGCAGTCTTAGGCAAAGTCTTCGGTGAAAAATACTAAGCATAATCCCAGGGAAGACATGTCAAGCGCGCGAGCTCCTCTAAAGAAGGTCCCATCTCCATATCATTGAACGAAAACAAGTTCAACGAAGGGACTCAATCAATTAGCGCGGCCTCGAGCATCCTCCAATCAATGTTAACCCTAGCCATATGGATCAAACTGCCAAAGCCATAGGACTCTAGCTCCCGAATCTCATAAGCTGATAATTTGTCAAGCCATGCAAGCAGTTGTGGCGAACAAGAAGGACGAGGAAGCAATTGAACAAAAGATCTAGAAATTCCTGACAGCTCCTCAAGGATCGGAAGATCAACGGGTGAAGGAGAAGGAAAAGCTGGAACCCCTGCGAACTCAACAGTCTCTGAAATATCCCTAGTAACGATTATGTCTGATATAGTCGCATCGCTGTCCAAAACTGTCACAACCTCTACAGCATGAGAAGACTCGCCCACCTTGTGAACAAAGTGCGCAAAGGACCAATGATCAGGAGAAGGTTGATAATCTCCGTCAAGAAGGCTATCGGCAAAGATCACACTGCACATCGTGGCATCCTGACCAATCTGACCGCTAAAAAAGGCATATGAACCATCAAGAAGGGTCCTGGTAACCCCGATCGAAGAATCTACAGTCAGATTAGGACCTGCGGTCCTCTCCAGCATAAAGTCAGGAATCCAATCATCACTTAAGTCAGGAATCCAATCATCACTCTGTCCAATGAAAGGAATCATCGGGACATCCACACCATCCATCATCAAGGGGACATCGTCAATGACCACATCAAGTCCGCCCAATTAAGTGTACCGCACATCTCGGCCGTCATCAAGTGCATCCAAGCTGTCAAAGGTATCATCTGAACCGTCCATACTGTCTAGGTATGAGATCAGCCTATCAATGTCCATCATGGCATCATCCTCACCATAGATTACATCATCCATGTGGCCCACACTCAAAGGATGCATAGCCTCACCTATGACCCATCTTCCCATCTCATCCATACCATCCAATCCTATCATATCCAATGCCCCATTCAAATATGCATTTTCAGCATGGCTGCCATTAATGGGGGCATTCAAAGCTTCCCCAACAACCACCCTTGATCCACCATCAATGGCCCCATTTAAACCTCCATCTACCCCATCCATTAAAGGCATCTCCCCTCCATTAAAGCTCCATTGAAAATCTGAATATAACTCATCATGAACAGTCCCCACAACCCTTAAATCTCCACCATCTATTGCTTGGGAGAGGACAAAGTGAGAAGAAGACAAAAAGAGAAGAAGAGATAAGATAAAGAGAGGAATCATGGATGGAATTGAAAAGCCTGGTACAAGGAATATGGAGATAGCAATAGAAAGCAGGGAAGAATGTCCGAACCTAGAGCCTGCACGGACCGCAGGGCCGCCCGTACAGACGATCTCCTTCTCTCTTCGCTGGATTGGCTCCGCAGCCTCTAGTAGGTGAGCTGTCAGTCCACGTCAGCAATTGGATCCCTAGGGGCCACCTAAAGCTCCAATTGACTCTGAATTTTGACAAAATCTTATCTAAATCACTTGGAAGGTGCCCCACCTGTCCAATCATGAAGAGCTACGACCAAAATGGGTCTAACCAAGTCAAAGAGAAGAAAATTTGATCAAGAGGAGCCCACAAGCAATCTAAGCCGTCCAAAGGTTACATAACCATGATCCAAACCATGGAAGAGCTTACATGAGTCATCAAATAGCAAGATCAAAGGTTGGATCGTCAAAAAAGAAGGCTAGAGTCCATGATCTGATCATCAAGTGGGCCCACATGGCAAAAAAGAGCAATCTGAATCGTTCAAATCATCATCTGCACCGTGGAAAGCCTTCTTAGCCTCACAAAACATCAAGGATAGGTGTTTCATAGCAAAGCTGAAATCTGGAAAGGGTCCACATGGCCAAATCAAGCAATCTGAACCATTCAAGTCATCATCCACGCAGTTGAAAACCCTTGCTTCCACAAAGCATCAGAGAACGGATAAAAAATCAAAGCATACAAGCATCATGAAGAAATTTGAGGTAAAACAAAGGTTGTATTATATTCAGAAGATTTTGATACAGAAGCAAAGCAAAAAGGCCTTAAATGTCAGTAGGCCATACATCAACAAGCCGAATACATCCTCAAAGAGCAAACTACAGATCACTGATATAATCATCATCGTCTCTTCTCTCCTCTCGCTCCCGACTAGTGAAGGTCTATCAGAGGAGCTGTCATCGATCCTCCAGAATACCTGTGTCGGCCCCTTGGAACATATAGTGAAGGAAGAAGATGTCCCTGTCCGTACAGCAGATACCACTCATCATAATCACGATCTGGGATCGTGAAGTGAAATCTAGGCTAACCCTCGAGAGCATCGACCATAGCATCAACCGGAATCTGAGCAGCCTGAGGGGATGTAGAACAAGGAACTCGGGCAACGCCAGTAATCTGTTGATGCAACCTCTCTCCCAAGTACCACTGAAATGACTCAGCATCAGAAAGCATGATCCGAAGACACGAGGCCTCGTACGCCTCCACGCGCTGAGGAGTGTAGTAGAGGGCAAAGCAGGCGTATAGCATCCGGGAAAACTGAAGAAAGATAATCACATCACAATCAATTGCGGAACAACACGACGAATAAGGGAAAACAAGATACTTATGTCCTCCGCAGTCAATCCATCTATGTCAGCACACCAATTATCCCCAGACACTCGGGGATTTGGTTGACGATTTTGCTGACGCTAATGCATGAAGCGATATAAAGATGGTTCGATGTCATCCCATATCCTCGGGGACAAATGAGCGAAATGATCATAGAAGCAGGTCTGGGCAAGGGCAAACACACTGATCAGACGAAGAAAGAGGATAAAAATTGCCAAGGGAGGTTAAAGAGAATACCTCCACAATTGGCCAAAAACCTGTAAAAGACTTGCTACTCCAAGAAAGTCCTGGTAAATGCGAGTCAAAATGGCCCCATTCCAATTGTACAAATGATGAAGGTCCTCAGTCAAGCAAAGAAATCTGGGATCAATCCTTTCATTCGCATGACAGAAAAGGAAGGAACCGAAGGCGTAAGTGATAATTGCTTGTGCTTTATAAGGGCTTCTAGCTCGGTAGTAGGGATGACAGCAGCAAAAGTGTTGTGAAATCACCGCAGTTTCACTTGGCTACTTTGAAATTCGCTCTCATGTGGGATAGTTCCCACAAGCCGCATCCAGTCATTGGGAGTAACTGGAGCAAGAGAGCCCGCATGGGGAACAACTGCCCCATGGAATAGAAAGCCTATCTGCATATATATGTCCAGGGGCGTTATCCCCTATTCGCCACATAGAAGTTGAAAGGTGTGAGTTTCATCCCTCCACCTCTCACAAAGGGCCGTGAGTAACATACGGTTGGCATTATTGTTGTGGAAGCACAACGCAAGAAGACACGCGAAAGGAGTGTTGGCAAGAAAACGTTCAATGCATCGACTATGGTTGTTCCACCCAGTTATCCTAGAGGTCTTGAGTACCCTGACCTTTTATGGAAGGAAGAGGTTAGTGTTCCTTGGCCAGGGAACACATATGGCCCCCACGACGTATAATGAAAGTAGGGTCATCCTCACTAACTGCTCTACGCCCCCTCATGCTATCCGCCATCAAATCATACAAGCTTGGCAAGGAAAGATCCTATTCTTTACTCTCTAAAATCTAAATTTTTATCCAAGAGACCCATGGATTTGGACTTACATGATTTAAATGCAAAAGTCCAATGTCCTAACTCCATGTGTCGCTTAGGATATGTGTTGGGCCCATTGAAGGAAGCAAGGAGCACCTTAAAGAGGGTTGCATGTCATGCCCTAGATGAGGAAAATGAACCATCCAAGGACACATTTTGGACAACAAATGCACCCAAGTACCATGAGACCAAAAGTGGGATAAGAATCAAGCTTCATGTTAAAAACCCCTTTTCAAAGTCCATGTGTGACCAAGGTTTGATTCATTTTCCACATCAAAGCAATGAGCCTCATTTAAGATGTTTCCATCTTTTTACATATGTACATGGACAAATGGGGAATAGGAAGAAATTGGTCCCCAAGAGCAACTCAAATGCCCCACCTCAATGAATGGAAAGGTGCACATAGCCTACTTGAAGAACTATAAGAACCCACTCTTAGGTCAATCATGGGCAACTTATGTGCATCATTTTGATAAATGTTTTGGCTATGAGAATACACTACAAATATATGAGTCGAAGAAGCCAACTGGTAGAAAATGGTGCACATAGCCCACATGAAGAATCAAAGTTAGAAATGTCCATGCAATGACAAGTTTGGGCAACTTATGTGCACCACTTTCTTTACCAAGGAGAAGATCACTTGAACACAAGAGGGCATGACTTGATGAGTCACCCAACCATCATGAAAATGGTTAAGAATGATGAACATAGCCCACTTAAAAACCAAAATCCAAAGTGCCCAAAAAATGGGACAAACTTGGGCAACTTATGGGTATCATTCTTTCCCACAACTTGAAAAATCACTCATCTTTGAGAAGGATAGTGAATGACCCACCAAACACCCCAAGAGAGGATCAAGGAGCTAAGATTGCATGGATAGCTCACTTGAAAAAGGATTATCCATTGGAAGTTGGTGATGACATTAAAGGAAACTCTTGAGTATCACTCTCCTACAACATGAAAAACCACTTGAACTTAGTGAGGTGGTTGAAACAACTCACTCATGGGACTTGTAAATGATCAAGTAACCTAAGTTCTCCATCCATCCAAAGAAAAAACATGAAGAGGAAGAATCCTACATGCACAATGTGTGGTGGTGAACACATGACGAAAAGAAATTCATAAGTTTTAATGAGGGCCCAAAAACCCCTCTATGTGGAGGGATTTCAAAGAGCCCACCACACTTTGTACACAAGGATGTACATCATAATAAAAAGATGGTGGAAGAATTGGGTCATTTGTCCAGAAAGGCCCAACTAGGAAAACTAGCCCACTTGAGATCCAAGTGAAGAATGGGCAAGTCACTTTTGTCCATACACATGTGAAGAAAGAAGGGCCCATCCAAAGTGAGCATTGTGAACCCAAGGCTTGAGGTGGGCCTACCAATCTCATGGGCTCAAACCTTGAAAAGAAGATGAAATAGAGGAGAAAGCATTTAAGGAAAGCATGAAAAGGAAGAGAGGGCATGAGGGAGCCCAAAATGAAGTATTGGGCCCATCAAATTCACCAAGGGCCATGACTTTTGAGCCCATTTGATACACATATAAAGCCCAACTCCTATGAAAGAAAATAGGATATTTTACCATGCACACTTGATGGACATGACCAAATTACCCTTTACATGCACATGGAGAGAGTATGAAAGAGAAAAAGAATAAGATGAAGCTTGAAATGTCCCTCTCCATGCACCACCTTGAGTAGAGTTTAAAATGTGGAAAAGACCAAAAGCTTGTGCCCACCGTAAACTCTCTTAAAATACCTACTTAAAGAAAAGAAAGAGAGCATGAGAAGAGAAAATGAAAAGGAAAGCAATGAAATGAAAGAAAGGGAGTGGTCCATACCTTCACCACTCACTAAAGGGGGACCACCTTGCTATCCTAAAATCCACCAAAGTCTCACCACTTGAAGGAATAAAAGGACCACCAAAAGGAAAGAAAAACTTGAATAAAGAGAGAGAGTGAGAAAGAAGAGAGAGAGATTACACGCTGGAAGTGTAAGGGGTGCCCCCATATTATATAGAAAAGGGGAGGGCACCCCATTACCCAGCCCATTAGAAAAACCAGTGGGTAGAGAAGGCTTGGGCGGCACCCAAGGGGCCAGCCATCCTCCCATGAAGGTGAAACAACCCCTCCCTCTCTCTCCTTAGGAAGAACACCTCCTTAGGAAGAGTAGTTGCAAGTGAATCTTGTACCTCCATGTAAGAATGAAGTGATGGAAGAGAAGGATGAGAAAAAGAGAAAGGAATCTCACCAAAATCTCATCTTGTGAGAAATTGAGGAGATGTTAGAATATGATGAGGAAAAAGCTCCATGAAATTTTCAAAAGAAAGAAAAAAGAATTGACTTGATCAAACATTGATCTCAACCATCCAAAGTCATGGCCTGATGGCCTGAATCATTTTCAGAAAATACCGAGAATTTCTAACCCTGATTTCCAACCTTAAAGTACGTTAGGATCAAGATCCCGAGAGATTTTTAATAAAAACCGTCATCAATCTTAATCGTTCGAATCAAGATCCGATGACTCAGGCCATTTTTCTAAAAACACAAAAAAATATACATTTTCAACCTCGCTTGTATAAACTAGGGTCCGAAGACCTTAAACTATGTCGGGATCAAGATCCCGGGAGATTTTTTTTAGTAAAAATTGGCATCGGTCTTGATCGTTTGAATCAAGATCCGATGACTCAGGACATTTTTCTAAAAACACAAAAAATATACATTTCCAACCTCGCTTGTATAAACCGGGGTCGAAGACCTTAAACTATGTCGGGATCAAGATCCCGAGATATTTTTAATAAAAATCAGGCATCAGTCTTAATCGTTCGAATCAAGATCCGATGACTCAAGACATTTTTCCTAAAAACACAAAAAATACATTTCTAGTCTCCTGGACATTTTTGGGTCCGAAGACCTTAGACTACACTGGGATTAACTTCTCGAGGGACTTTCCTACTTTAAACCAAAAATCGGCCTCAATCTTGGCCCTTCGAGTTAAGGATTGATCACCTGGATCATTTCAAAACACCAAAACAAAGATTTTTAGTTTTCCATAAATACCAATGCTGCGACCACTCGAGTTAAAGCCTGGAATTTTCTCAAAACAAAAAAGATTTACCATCAATTTTAACTACACAAATCTATCCTAGTGATCCGAAGACCTAAAAACTACATTGGGATTAATTTCTCGAGGGCTTTTCTTTCCTAATCTGTTACCGAACATGGCTAACGCTTGATTGTACAGGTGTCCCGAATCTTCTAAACAGGTAAGGACTGAGGCGGGCAGAACCTCGCGATCCTGTTCTTGTTGAACGCACTGTGATAGATAACCTTGATTTGGAAGTCGCTATTAAATCTGACGGATGTTCCCTGTTCCTAAAACTCATGAAGGGGATTAAGGCAGTTGGGAGGTGAACCGCACCCTCACGGAATTGTGAGCAGCATAAGACCCCAAACCGGATTGACAAAGGGAAATGTGAGGATGTGGCTCATTTTATGGCCGAAGGAGTTCGTCGAACGATTCCTGGTCTATGTGCATTGCACATGAGGAACATGCAACTTTGTGGGTCTGTTGACTGAAAACCCTCAAATGTCTCCTCATCCAAAGATGTAAAACAATGGTACTTAACTGTGTAAGACTCATCTTGCTCGCTGACATAAAATGGATTGGGTGCCTTACCAGCAGTAGAAGCTGAAAATGGATGAAAATTCCATACCTTTCCCTGCATTTCAGAAAATCCAACAAAACACCAAAACATTGTAAAATCAATTTACAAAAATCACAAAAATATTTCTACTGTTTTCAATAACACCAATCTTCATCTTAACTACTCAGGAAGAGACTCGGATCAAATATTTTCAAAATCATAAAAAATATTTCCTCAGTTTTCAATAACCGATCCCCATCCTGACCACCCAGGTAAAGATTCGGACCAAATATTTGCAAAAAATCACAAAAATTGTCACCCTCCTCAGCACAGCATTTCAGGAGTCTCGAACTCCCCTCACCCAGTTCACAGATTAGGATGACGGATCCAATCGTCCGCAAATTAGAATCTTGACCAAAACTAGTGCTCAAACTCCATCCCAATAACATACATTCCCTAGAAGAGCATCTTGAGGTTACAACCTACAACCTCCTTCATCCATCCCCAATAGCAAAGAAACATCATCTTGGGACGATGGATCTAATTTATCACGGGTCGAGATCTTGACCAACCCATTGACCAAACATCCGCATCAAAAAGAAAATCCCCAAGGGAAGCTAAACCCTATAAGCAATAAGTTCAAAGTTCTTTACATCCCCAGCAAAAGCAAAATCATTGAAATGAAAGAGAATGAGGTAAATCATGCATCCATCATCAAATATGCATCTACATGCATCAGTATCCATCACATTAATCATCATGTTTACCTGCTTTCAAAATAAAAGTTGGTTAGCGAAAGACCCCATAGGCATCCTGTTCGCTTCCCCAAGTGTAGGGTTGCGATGTAGTAATAATCTCGGAAAGACCAAGGTCAATCTAGAAGGACTTGTGTAGGAATTCACAAAATACTTCCAATGGTCACTAATTGAGATCTAACTAAACAAAATTTTTAGAATTACATGTAGAGAGAAATCTAAAACTAAAACGGAATAGTAATCAATATAAAAGAAGCACTAGGAGTAATCCTTGATGCTTAATTCGCTGTGGTTTCCCAATTTACTCGACTAGAATTGAAATCAAATATTATCTAGCCGGATGATAGAGCGGTTATAACAAACAATCTGTCATATGTGAGATTATATACATTATTCCCTCAATTCAAGTTAGGACTTGAGCACACTCAATTGCATAGGTCAATCCTAATTCCAATAGGTTAAGATCACAATCATAATAATCATTGACCTCTGTCACAAAGCATAACTAGATCATGATTTTAACTTCATTCAAATCACATAAACGATCACACATAAATCAGACTTTCCAGAAAAATAGAACTTCGGTATGTAGTTCCCACATGAATGATCCAAGGTCTAGAGTGTCTTGAATTCGATTCCTTGGAACGTACAGGTCTAGACTCATTCAAAATAATTAAGAACTAAAGCAAGTCTTCCAAACATCCATGAGCCATCATGAGATTAAGAGAAAGTACTTAGAACTTCATTCAAATTTCAAACCATTGTTCTTCAATAAAAATTTAAGTTGAAACCATTGTAAATGAATTAAAACATCTTAGATTCACTACAAGCTTCACCTCTTAGCCCTAGCTAAGAGGTTTAGCCGATCATGATCCAAGGAAACATAAAGTCAACTAAGGAAAACATAAAAACAGAAACGAGAAAGAAAACTAGATGAAGGAGTAGTAGAACTCCAGATCCGTCCTTCTCTGCTTCCCACCGTAGTAGTTCTCCTCTAGGATACCTTAGGAACGAAAGCTAGGTGTCCTTTTATATAGATTTTGGGCCCTAGATGTGAAGAACTTTTGAGAAATCCCTTAAAAACTGCGTTTTGCGCAGCAGAATTCGGAGCTTGTAGAACAAGCTCTGTTATGCAGACGACCGGTCGCACGATCGGTCTGAGCCCATGGTCGACCGGTTTGACGACCGGTCGTAAATGGCCAAAAACAGTCTAGAGAGTTTTCTAGGAAATTCAAACCCCATTTTTAATTCAACGACCGGTCTAACGACCAGTCTGAGTAGTAGACGACCGGTTGCACGACCGATCGTAAATGGGCGATTTTGGTCCAACAAGGTTTGACAGCAAAGGGGCCCCAATTGAGTGATCCGACCGATCAGACAACCGATCGTGGGCTATGGCATACCGGTCGGACGACTGGTCTTTAGTGCAATTTACTGCACTTCTTCCTTCTTCTTTTTTTTCTCTTTCTCTCTTGCTTCTTTCTTTCTCATTTTGGCACTTGGTCTTTTGATCTTCAATATGTACAGAGTGACCTTTTAAGCATTGAATTGGTAAAGTCCCCTTGTCATTCCTACAATTACAAACATGCTTTAGAATAGTCTTTAAGCATGAAAACTATGCATAGTTAGTGATGAAATGGAGTTAGAATATGCACATTTAAGAGATCAACACAACCCCCAACTAGCATTTTGCTAGTCCTGAGCAAAACATGCGTGAAACAAGTTCCATTCTCCAAAAACCAACTCTCCTTCAGAGACTATGCTTCTATACACTCTAAAACATACAAGTGCAAAAATCGAAAAAACTTAGTGATAGAAGTTGAAACCTTAAACTTTCCAAAACATAACAAGTACTCATATGAAATTCCCGCTGATTGATTGATAAATAGAAGAATTCAAACAAGTGTAACCTAGTGTGTTCAGTGAATGCTCCTCTCATGAATTTTTAAGATTATCTTCTTCATAAATCAGCTAAAGCATTGACTTAAGGGTGTACAGATCAACAACAAGCCTATGACACGAATTTGCCTTACCGTCCTTCCAACGGCTTTCACACTACTTCCCATTTTCGGCTTTGGTTACGGGTAGACCATCCCCCGGTTGGTAATAAGTAGCCCTTTTCAGAATTTTCCATCATATTTTCAATCATTCCCATATTTTCATCATTCTTTTTCTTTTCATACACATTAGATAGGATTTTTAGAAATCCATATCTTTCGTTATTTTCTCATGGACAAGGATGGACAAAGTACCTCGGCGTGGTTTCTCAATACCTCAAATTTAAACCTAGCCAATCCACAAATTTACATAATCCTTTTAAAACATGAGAATCGTGTAAAGTGAGCTAGGTGTAAAAGTGTTCAAATTTTTTATCAATCATAAAAATAGGAGAATTCACATATAAACTATTATCTTAGAGATTGTTCAAGATATTCAACATTATCACTTTATGTCTCTTTTTCTTATACTCGTCTAATCCCGAATGCATGAAAATAAAGTTTTCCAAAGGAGTTTTGAATTTTCAAGAAAATAAAAAAATTTCATATAAAAATTGCTTAAAATTGCAAAAGCACTAGATTCATCTTAGCGATCCCACCCCCGAACCAAATCTTGCATTGTCCTCAATGTAAAAGATATGCAATGAGTAAAACATGAGAGTAATGATAAAAATAAGGAGAGCGAGGAATGAGAGTACCTGAGAGAATAAAAAACTGAAATTCTACCTCCTAACAAACCTATGGAAAAACAAATAAAAAGCAACAAAATCCTAATCCTAAACTACTCTATACCTCCCTCAGACTAGGAGATCAATTATCCTAATATACAGGATCAGTCAGAGGTATGGACATACCTTCTGAGGGAAAATTCTCAAAGAACGGTTTTAATCGTTGCCCATTCGTTTTAAAGATGTTATTCCTTGGATTCAACAACTTGACAGTCCCATATGGATAAAAAATTTCACAATGAAGGGACCGGTCCATCGAGACCTCAATTTTCTCGAAAACAAATGTAACCGAGAATTATACATAAGGACCTTTTGGTTGATCGTGAAAGTCTTACGAAGGATGTTCTTATCATGGAACACCTTCGTCTTGTCCTTGTAAATTCTCACGTTCTCATATGCTTCGTTCCGGAGTTCCGCAAGTTCATTTAATTGAAGTTTGCATAATGAGCTCGCTTTGTTAGAATCGAAATTCATCTTCGTTATTAACAAATATACCCTATGTTCCAACTCCACATGCAAATGACAAGCTTTCCTATAGACTTGTCTATAGGGAGACATTCTAATGGGGTTCTTGAAAGTCGTACGGTAAGCTCAGAGTACATCGGCAAGTTGAAGCGACCAATCTTTGCGATCGGGGTTCACTGTTTTCTCCAAAATATGTTTAATCTCCCTGTTGGATATCTCAGCCTGTCCACTTATTTGTGGGTGATAGGGAGTGCTCACTTTGTGATTTACGCCATATTTCTTCATTAAGGCTTCAAATGGGCGGTTACAAAAGTGAGACCCTCCATCGCTTATAATGACTCGAGGCGTTTCAAACCGGGAAATGATGTTTTCTTTTAAGAAATGAATGATTATTTTATGGTCATTGTTCGGGCATGGAATCACCTCGACCCATTTTGAAACATAATTGATGGCAAGCAAAATATATAAAAGTTTCCAAAAGAAGATGGGAATGGGCCCATGAAATCGATGCCCTAACAATAAAAAATTTCAATTGGTAAGATGGGATTGAGTGGCATCATATTTTTACGAGATATTCCTCATAATCTCTGACAAGGCTTGCAAGTTTTGCAAAACTCATGGGTATCCTTGAACATGGTGGGCCAATAAAACCTACATTGCAAAATTTTAGCTCTGGTCTTCTTAGCCGAAAAGTGGCGACCACAAGCTTGTGAATAACAAAAGGAGATGATACTGTGTTGCTCATCATCTGGCACACATCTCCTTATAATTTGATCGGGACAATACTTGAATAAGTACGCGTCATCCCAAAAGAATTTTCTCACCTCGTTGAAAAACTTATCCTTATCTTGCTTGTTCCAGTGTATTGGAATTGTACATGTAGCAAGATAGTTAGCAATGTCCGCATACCATGGCAATTGAGAGACTTTGAAAAGTTGTTCATCAGGGAACATGTCATTGATCGCGGTCGTCTCAAGGGAATCGGTGAGCACAAGTCTAGAGAGATGGTCAACCACTACGTTTTTTACTCCTTTTTTGTCTCATATTTCTATGTCAAATTCTTGGAGGAGGATCCATCTTAACAATCGTGGCTTAACATCCTTCTTAGAGAGAAGGTACTTAAGTGTGGTATGATCGGTGAGTATGATGATCTTAGATCCGATCAAGTAGGACCTGAAGTTGTTTAAAGCAAAAAATACGACTAAAAGTTCTTTTTCTGTAATGGTATAGTTTGCTTGAGCTGAGTTTAAGGTTCTACTTGCATAGTAGATGACTCATGGCTTCTTCTCTTTTCTTTGGCCTAACACAGCCCCAAAGCATAGTCACTCGCGTCAAACATAATTTCAAAAGGAAGGCGCCAATCAGGTGGTTGCATTATGGGAGCACATGTTAACATACTTTTAAGTTTTACAAAGGCATTTTGACAATCCTCATTCCATTCGAACGAGTTTTTCTTTTGAAGAAGGTTACATAGAGGACGAGAGAGTGAACTAAAGTCCTTTATGAACCGTCTATAGAATTCGGCGTGTCCTAAAAAGGACCGCACATCTCATACGCTCTTGTGTGGTGGAAGGTTAGAGATAAGATTGATTTTAGCCTTGTCCTCCTCGATTCCATTTTGTGAGATAATGTGACCAAGGACTATTCCTTTTTAAACCATGAAATGACATTTCTCCCAATTTAACACGAGGTTCTTTTCTTTACATCTTTTCAAAATAGTTTTTAAGTGCATAAGGCACTCATCAAAGTTACAACCAAATACCGAGAAATTGTCCATGAAAACTTTGAGAATTGTCCCCACCATATCAGAAAAAATACTCAACATACAACGCTGAAAAGTGGCGGGACATGTGAATATTCACATGTTGATAGGCAAAAGTGCCCAATGGACATGTGAATGTTGTCTTCTCTTGGTCCTCTAGGGCGATCTCTATTTGGTTATACCCTGAATATCCATCAAGGAAGCAAAAATGGGAATGACCCGCCAACCTTTCTAAAATTCGATCAATAAAAGGTAAGGGGAAGTGGTCTTTCCTCGTGACTGTGTTTAGCTTCTTGTAGTCAATGTACATTCTCCAACCGATAGTAACTCTAGTTGGTACGAGTTCATTGTTGGCATTAGATACGATAGTTATTCCAGATTTCTTATGTACCACTTGAGTTGGACTCACCCATTGACTATCGAATATTGGGTAGATAATACTCACATCCAATAGTTTCAACACCTCGACCTTAACTACCTCCTTCATGTTTAGATTGAGGAGTCTTTGTGGTTACCTAGATGTCTTTGCATTTTTCTCAAGGTATATGTGATGAGTACAAATCAGGGGGTTTATGCCTTTGAGATTCGCAATTGACCATCCAATGGCGCTCTTATGCTCTATTAGAGTGGCTATTAGCCCACTCTATTGTTCCTCATCCAAGTGGGAAGAGATCACCACCGGATATGTCTCATCTCGACCTAAATATATATATTTCAAATCAGTTGGTAATGGTTTTAGGTCGAGCTTCAGTGCTTTAATATTAGATGGAAGAGGCTTGTTCTCGCTTAAGGGCAAATGTTCAAATAGTGCCTTCCATCTTTTTTTATCAAGTACCGGCATAGTATCTAAAATGGCATCCATCTCTCGTATCATGTCATCATCAATCTCATGAGAGTGGGCAAAACATGCCTCCAAAGGGTCGGAATAGAATGTCAAGAGGGATGTGTCCTTCACGAATGATTCAATTAGATTTATTTCGTGGACCTCATCATCAACTTCTCGTGGTTGTTTGCATAAATAAAAAATATTCAGCTCGAGTGTCATATTCTCAAAGGACATTTGTACAAAAGCCCGTTTCTACAATTGATAATCGCATTTGAAATAGCTAGAAAAGGGCGGCCAAGTATGACGGGAATTTGAGCACTAGCACCTATCACGGGATACATATCCAAGACAATAAAATCCACTGGGTAGTAGAATTTATCAACCTAGACCAAGACATCTTCAATCACCCCCCTCGGTATACGAATAAATCTATTAGCAAGTTGAAGTGTGGTTTTAGTGGGTTTCAATTCACCTAACCCAAGTTGTTCATAAACCAAGTATGGGATGAGGTTAACACTTGCCCCTAAATCGAGTAAAGCTGATTTGATCCGATAGTCACCTATGATGCATGAGATGGTGGGACTACCCAGATCCTTGTATTTTTGGGGCACCTCTTGTTTGATAATAGCGCTCAAATTCTCAGTCAAAAGTACTTATTGTGAACATTGTGTTTCCTTTTGACTGTACATAATTCCTTCAGAAATTTGGCATAAAATGGTATTTGTTTTATAGCATCCAACAACAGAAGGTTGATCTTCACTTGCTTAAAAACCTCTAATATTTTCATATTTTTATCTAAAGGTTTGGGTGAAATCAACCTTTGGAAAAATGGGGTAACCGACTTGTATTGCCTTTCCGGTTCTTTCTCATGTGGAGTGTTGTTTGGGCTATCATTCTTTTTAAAAATTTTTGGATCATTAGGCTTTGGGGCCTTCACCGGATTGGATTTGTCAATTGTTTTGCTACTCCTCAAAGTGGTGATAGCTTAAACATGCTCCGTATTTTGGGAGGATGGGCTGAGGTCTTGTATCTGAAATTGGATTCTTGGGTGGTAGGAAGTGTGCCTTTCTCTCTAACACTCAGATGAGATTCAACTCTAGCCATTGAGGTTTTCAAATCATTGATGGCTTGAGATGAATTCTGGTTGAATTTTAATTGTTCTTGCATGAACCTATCGATTTTCTGAAAATTATTCTTGTTATACTCAGCTTGGGCAAAGACGAATTTGCCCAATATCTTCTCAAGCGTAGCTTTTGGGTTATTGTTTGGATTCTTTGATGGCACATTCCTCCAACTGAAGTTGGGATGGTTCTTCCAATCAGAATTATACATGTTCGAGTTTGGATTATTAAATGATCGTTGATAATTATTTATGGCATTTGATTGTTCTTGTAGAACTTCTTGAAATGCAGAAATTATAGGACAATCCTGTGTTGCATGTTGGTTACCGGAACAAATTCCACAAATATTCTCAACTTCCTTAGTCTTTCCCCCCTTCCCTAATTCCATAGCCTCAACTTTTCTTGCGAGGCTAGCCACACGTGCACTTATATTGTCTTCTTCGGAGAGGACATAGATTCCTCCCTTTTTTCTTTGTTGGCATATCTTGGGATTTATTGGTTTAGTTGTATCCCAAGATTGTGCATTCTCGGCAAAGATATCAAAGTAGTCCCATGCTTCCTCGGCTTCCTTATTCATGAATTCTCCATTGCACATCATCTCTACGAATTGGCGCATGGGCGAAGTCAGTCCTTCATAGAAAAAGCTTATTACCTGCCAAATTTCGTAGCCATGATGTGGGCATATGTTTAATAAGTCTTTGAACCTCTCCCAACATTGGAAGAAAGTCTCATTCTCTTTTTGAGCAAAATTCATGATTAGGCGCCTCACATGTTTGTTTTATGAATAGGGAAAAACTTCTTAATGAACTCCCTAGTCATCTCAGTCCTTATGCCAATTGATCTTGGCCTTAATGCATGAAGCCAAGCCTTAGCCTTCTCGTTTAGAGAAAAAAGGAAATAACCTACATCTCATGACATCGTCAGATACGTTTGCAAAGTGCAACGTGGCTATCACCTCATCGAATTCCTTAAGATGTTAATATGCACTTTCACTGTCTAAACCAAGGAACTTAGGAAGGAGTTGGATTACTCCCGATTTTAGATCAATATTCCCTATATTGTATGGAAAAATTATGCATGAGAGAGTACTCACTCTTGCAGGTTGCAAGTAATCACGTAAAGGTCTAGGTCGAGGAACATTTTCAACCTCATTCTCACCCGTTTCAGTTTGGTTTTGGCCTAGATTTTGATTGGTCGTTGGATTGGGTTGATTTTCAACCATAATTTCAGGAAAAAATTGGGAATTCAAACGTTTCTTGGCACGGGGTTCCTTATCAATCCCCTCAATAATCCCTCCTTCACTAATCAGTTAGTTATTAGAATCCTGAACCCAATGTGGCTGCAAATCTCAGAAGTAAAAGATTAAAAAGGGCTAGAAAAACCTGATTGAAGTGACTACTTCGACTCCTAGAATCCCTGTAAAAACAAAACAAAACAAGCAAACTAAGTTAGTAAGGACTCCTAAAAATCTAAAATAGAAACTATTTCAGAAATTTTATGAAAAACCGTAAAAAAATCCCCGGCAGCGGCGCCAAAAACTTGTTCACTTCCCCAAGCGTAAGGTTGCGATGTGTTCGCTCGCCTCAAGTGCAAGGCTACGATGTAGCAATAATTCTAGATAAGACCGAGGTCGATCCACATGGAATTAGGTAAACCAATTCTAATTATTCTGGCAACTTCAAATTCAATTAATTTAGAAGTTCAAGTTTATAAACTAACTTAAAATAGTAACTTGTAAAATCTGTAATTTAAACGGAACTAAGGCTTCAAGGATCCACTTGTGGGAGCCCTCATGTGAATTCACTCATCCAAGCATAACACAACTAGAATTGAAGTTCTATCTCTCTTCTAGGTGGAAGATATAACATTCAAACACAAACAATCCCCACTCAAGTGAAGAATAAGCTTCTAGTTCTAATGAAGCACATAGAAGTCAAATTTGTAGCCTTCGAAGTAACAACCATGCCAATGGACAATGGTATGCTCAGGGGTTACTACAATTCGAATCTAAACAATCCAACATGATAATCTCAGAGAATTTGTAAGGAACCCATGTTCGAAGCACATGTTTGTTTTAGAACTCAAAATCCAACTTAAAGTAGAGTACTTGAATTAAAACGAATTCAACATGATTACTACCCACAAGCTTCACGTCTTAGCCTTAGGTAAGAGGTTCTAGCCGAGCATCATCATGCTTTAACTAGAACAATGAAAAACAAATTAAAAAGCATAAAAACTCGAATTCGGGAGAGTTGCAGATGCTCCACGATGGCTCTCTTCACCTCTTACGAAGTTCCTATGCTTCTATGATGCCCTAGGAAGAGAACCTAGGTGTCCTTTTATAGTGGAGATGCTCTACGGCCCTGAAATCTTCCAGAATTGTGCAATACTTACACACTCGCATGATTTTTGGAGCTTGTAGAACAAGCCTACTAGATTCGCACAAAAATTACACTGGTTGACCGGTCAAGACTGGTCGGATTAGGCTGGCCGACTGGTCATGACCGGTCGGACCTGTCTATTTTGAGTCCAGAGGGCACAATGGGGGGGCTGACTTGTTGGCCGACCAGTCGGACCAAGCTGGTCCTTTGTCCAACGACTTATACAAGGGGCATCAGGGTGCCCGACCGGTCATGACCGGTCGTGGCTCCTTTGGCCGACCGGTCATGACCGGTCGGACCTCTTCTTTTCACATTTTCTTTCTTTCTTTCTTCTTCTCTCTCCTCTCCTTGCTTTCCTCTCTCTTTGGTCCACCTTGGGGTTTCATCTAAAGCTCCTAAATGCTCACTTTTAGCCATTAATTTAGTGAAGTCTCTCTCATTCCTACATCAACAAAACATGCATTAGATTAGTCTTTTAGCTATGCAAACCATGCATATAATGCTATGTAATGGGCAAGATCATGTATAAATTGGAGGTTCAACACGATATAGTAATAATCTCGGTAAGACCGAGGTCGATCCACAGGGACTTATGTAGGAATTCACAAAATACTTCCAATGGTCTTTAATTGAGATCTAACTAAACAAAATTTTAGAATTGAATGTAGAGAGAAATCTGAAACTAAAAATGAATGTAATCAATATAAAAGAAGCACTAGGGGTTCAAGGATCCACTTGTAGTAATCCTTGATGCTTAATTACGCTGTGGTTTCCCAATTTACTCGACTAGAATCGAAATCAAATCCTATCTAGCCGGACGATAGAGTGGTTATAACAAACAATCTGTCTTATGTGAGATTATATACATGATTCCCTCAATTCAAGTTAGGACTTGAGCACACTCAATTGCATAGGTCAATCATAATTCCAATAGGTTAAGATCACAATGATAATAATCATTGAACTCTGTCACAAAGCATAACTAGATCATGATTTGAACTTTATTCAAATCACATAAACAATCACACATAAATTAGACTTTCCAGAAAAGTAGAACTTTGGTATGTAGTTCCCACATGAATGATCCAAGGTCTAGAGTGTCTTGAATTTGATTCCTTGGAGCGTACAGGTCTAGACTCATTCAAAACAATTAAGAACTAAAGCAACTCTTTCAAACGTCCAAGAGCCATCATGAGATTAAGAAAAAGTACTTAGAACTTCATTCAAACTTCAAACCATTGTTCTTCAATAAAAATTCAACTTGAAACCAATGTAAATGAATTAAAACATCTTAGATTCAGTACAAGCTTCACTTCTTAGTCCTAGCTAAGAGGTTTAGCCGATCATGATCCAAGGATACATGAAATCAACTAAGGAAAGCATAAAAACAGAAACTAGAAAGCGAACTAGATGAAGGCGTTGTAGAACTCTAGATCCGTCCTTCTCTGCCTCCCACCGTAGTAGTTCTCCTCTAGGATACCTTAGAAATGAAACATAGGTGTCCTTTTATAGGTTTTGGGCCCTAGATGCGAAGAACTTTCGAGAAATCCCTCAAAAACTATGTTTTGCACAGCAGAATTTGGAGCTTGTAGAACAAGCTCTGTTACGCAGACGACCAGTCGCACGACCTGTCTGAGCCCATGGTCGACCGGTCGTAAATGGCCAAAAACAGTCTAGAGAGTTTTCTGAAAATTTGAACCCCATTTTTAATTCAACAACCGGTCTGAGTAGTGGACGACCAGTCGCACGACCAGTCGTAAATGGGTGATTTTGGTCCAGCAAGGTTTGATAGTAAAGGGTCCCCTGTTGAGTGATTCGACCGGTTAGACGACCGATCGTGGGCTATGGCAGACCGGTCGGATGACCAGTCTTTAGCGCAAGTTTCTGCACTTCTTCTTTTTTCTTTTCTCTTTCTCCCTTTGGCATTGGTCTTTTGATCTTCAATATGTACAAAGTGACCTTTTAAGCATTGAATTGGTAAAGTCCCATTCTCGTTCCTACAATCACAAACATGCATTAGAACAGTCTTTAAGCATGAAAACTATGCATAGTTAGTGATGAAATGGAGTTAGAATATGCACATTTAAGAGCTCAACACATCCCTAGTGGAGGTACGTGCAAGCCAGATTTCATTTACAAAATAAAAAAAAATACATACATATATTCCAATTTGTAAATAAAAACCCCACAGAGTATCACTCCCCAGAGTGGGTATCTTTTAAAAAATCCAAAAACATTTTCCCAGTAAAGCGTTTGGCCTCTAAAACACTAAGAGATTTTTCATATCTCCGGGTAGGAGCCGACGCAAAACAAAATAAGATCCGATGTCTCGTAGTTTTCCCGGGGAATATCGAATCCTATGCACTCAAAGTACGGTCGAGCTGAACTCTAGTGTCAGGACGGTCATACCAAATGCCAAGATACGAAAAGATGAAAGCCAAAAGGCTCGGTCAAAGAAACCATCTGAACGGTGGAAATGATGAATTGTAACCCAAGTATCAAAACTAGAAGATTGTGTGGAAAAAGTTCACCCGCACATACCTAGCGTGGATGCCTGAATTACCTTGATTGAGTCCAAGTCAGAGTAGTGGATTACCCGTAAGGCCGCGCATACGCAGGGTAGCTAACCACTTTGACAGTCAAGCGAAACAAGTACTCTTGGAGTGATCCGGGAAAGCAACGAGCCAATCAATCACAGGGTCAGTAACCTCGTAAGACTATAATAGACGCAGAGGCTCTACTGTACCTTTCCGATGTTAATACCGATTGGGAATGGAAGGGTTGCGATTGGGTACCCAATTTGTAGCTCATGCAGGGACAATCGCAACGTTTTCTCCAAACTCCCGTAGTATGTGCGAGTTATCAATTTCCAAACGATCAATTGCCTCAGATGCAAAGGCAAGGAAGGATTCTAGACCACGATCTATGAATGACTGGGTCAGAAGTGGGGTGTCCACTCGTTTTGACATTCGGTTGCATGCAACCTCTACCAAAGAGGGGCATCTGTAGACACCCCACCTTCGGTTGTAAAGTTGGTTAAGATAACTGAATGGATGGAGGTCCATACCCCTAAACCCCATGTCCAAACCTAGCCAAACTCACCCTTGTAAGCCCCAATCCATAGCCCAGCTCAAGCCTGAACCCAATCGACTCACCCCTAAACATCAGCCTAAAAAATCCCTATAAGAAAAATCAGTCCAAAGATCCCAAAAAAGTCAAACTTGGTGAGTCAACCCATTGAATCAAATCACCGAGTCAAGTCACTGGGTCAGTCTAGCCCCCGCACCCAATCAACCCACCTTCTCAATCCATCTTTCAAACCCAGTCAACTCACCTGGTTCTGAGCCACAAATTCGGAGTAGCTCCGAACCTCAAACCAACAGCTTTTTTGCTTCAGGTCGGAGGCTGTACGCTCTGAACCTGGAGCAGAACGTCTGTACGGGCAGCCCCCTGGGGGCCGCCCAAGCATATTTATGGGAGTTGCCACTCTCCACAGTTATAAATACCCCATTTCCCCTCTTGTTTCAGCAACCGAAAAAATTTCACTTCCCCTCTCTTCAGCCCAAGAGTTTTGAGTCCATCTCCACCCATTTAGTCCATTCCTCCATCAAGGAGAGATTGAGTGAGAAGAGCCTAACCTTGGTCCAGCCCAGCCTGACCCTGGTTCAAGCCTCTCAAGCTACCTAAGTCCCAATCTTAGCTGCTCAAAGCAAACCCTTGCGACACCTTCGTCCATCCAGCTATTCTTATATCAGCATCATCTCATTCGCATCTAGCATAAGTGCAATATTTCTTATTCTTCTAACCCCCCTACTTGTCATTCCACTACAAACACTTAATCAGGTCTTAATGTCTGCTTTGAGGATTGCCGGTTCATCCCGAATTTATTCATCAGAAACTTTGATCAATCAAACACACAACATGCATATTGTATAAAGCACCTATCAGTTTGAGCGTATGCTCTAGGTTTGCATGTTAATGGAAACCTGTGCATCAGAAACTCTTACTGTTTAGACCCATATTCATGCATCATACCATTCATGAGAATGTA
The DNA here is from genome assembly GCA_003013855.2 of Liriodendron chinense. Classification (NCBI taxonomy): domain Eukaryota; kingdom Viridiplantae; phylum Streptophyta; class Magnoliopsida; order Magnoliales; family Magnoliaceae; genus Liriodendron; species Liriodendron chinense. The sequence goes on along the minus strand of ML058480.1, from coordinate 4,106,792 downwards.
CGAGGATTAAATCAGACTTTCAAGTATTAGTTCGATTATGTGAAATAAAGACCGTACCTCGGTACGGGCAGAGTGGGTACCTAACACCTTCCCACCCTGTAATTGTGATCCCTTACCTCGAATCTCTGGCTACAGATAAAAAAGAGTCATTTTAGAGGAAGGAATCTTTAGATTCCCTTCTCTAACGTTTCTATGGGGTCTAGCCGACTGTAGATTCGAAGTAACTGGCTAGTGGCGACTCTGGTTTTATACGAACTCATCCAAACATATCCAGTTTAATATGACAATATATAAAAAAAAGCCCTTGAAAAAGAGGCGAGCCAATGGCACAACGGCGATTCGCGCATACCCCCTTTTTGAAAGGGAGGGTCGGAGCGCGGAAAGGCGAGCATCCACACTCACATCCCCCTAACTATAGAGCTCACTGTGATGTATATATGTTACTTACATCCACACCATCCATCCATTTTGACATCTCATTTTAGGGCATGGTCTAAAAATAAAGTATATCCAAATCTTAGGAGACCATACCACAAGAAACAATCTTGATTGAATCCTCACCATTAAAAACTTCACGAGGGCCACCGGCATGTTTATTTTCCATCCACTGGGTGTGGCCAATACCTTTGGCACAAATAAATGTATTAATAACACCCTTAGGGCGTCCTCAATACCTTTACACCACCCACGGGGCATGGCCAATACCTTTGGCGTGAATAAAGGTATTAACGACGCCCATAGGGCGTCGTTAATACCTTTACCGCCAAAATTTTAGTGGGAAAAATTTGGCGGGAAAGTATTCGCAATGAAAACAAAGGGTCGTCCCAAATAACTTTAGTATTTGCGACGCCCATCTTTATTCGTCACTAAAGGGATACTATTTGCGACATATTTGGGGGCGTCGTAAATAAAGGACGTCGCAAAAAATTGAAAATCTTGTAGTGCGGTTACATGCAGAATGCATAACAAATTTAAGTCCTTTACTTAGTTGCTCGAAGTAAAGGATTTGGGGGGTACCTTTTATAGAATAAAGTTAGTCGAAATCCGCATCCTTCTTAAATAAATGAGCAACTCCCTTAAACAATTTTATATGGTCTACATTCGACATGCGAGCGTCTCTTGATGACTAGAATATGTGGGCAAATTAGTATAAGATATTGTCTAGCGAACAAGAATGGGCAACCTCGATTCCTGAAGAACGTCTAAATAGACTTGCACATTGGCCTATCATTTAATCACATTCGAGCAGATCTGGTCACCAGTCGGTTGACAAAGATATCTCCTGGGTCGTAGTCCCAACAGTCCATATAGTTCAGGAGTTGGTCCAGATTACAAAGTCATTAGTCCTCGATTAAAGGGATTTATACCAATTAACGTGATCGTCTAGGTTTCTAACCTGATAAGATAACATCTTATCCCATGATATTAGAAAGATCTCAACTACTTACATAACAAATTAATGCACCAGGACTTAAATAAATAGAGGTTCTTATTGATGAAAGAGGTACGTAACATCTTAGCCCACGTTTCACACTTCATTTTTGCAAAAGCTCATTACTGACTTAAGCATCGGAGGGCTAACGGCCAAACGCTGACCATCCTTAATTTCGTCTATGATTTTCAGGTGAAGTAGAGGAAGCTATCTTTGGAGAATTGTTCATTACAAGGACGAGAATCTTTTCTATCCACATCCTGTTACTCATGACCAGTTTTCGAAGCTATCATAAGAGAACACACAAATATCAACTTGATCCAAAACTTTGGTAGCCCATGAGTAGTTTTTAATGATTGAGTACAATTGTTTATTTGTATTATGGTCCACCTGCAATTTGGTTCTAATTCAGTATTTGGAATTTACTCTTAAATGAGTTTTTAAGATGGTTATAGGGCATTGATGTAAGACACAAACATCACACAGTAGAGGCCACGGGATACACGTTCCTTCCAGCCTTTTTTATTAGTGCGCGCTTACTGACGGACCCCTCTGGTTAACTTTCCGAATAACGCACACGGGCATCGTGTCGGCACGTATGGGCACTTGGGTTTGGCACGCCCACATGCAATACTACGAGTATAGTAATAATTGTCGTTCTCGGCAATTACTTGGGCGAGGTTTTGAAATTTTAGTTTTTATCCCGATAATATGGAAAAGACATTGCTGAAAATGAAATATTTATTATTTAAAAATTATAAAATAAATGTATAAACTGATTTATTTTAACTTTGAAATAAATTTTGGGATGAAATCGCAATAATTTTGGTATAAATCATGAAAAAGTAACATGGAGGTTCTGAAAATGTTACGATATTATTGTCTGACCAATATTTCACGAGATTTATAAAATCTCGGCAGTATTTGTCACACTGACCCTACGGGTAGGCATTCTTCAATCATTGACGAACTCTTCATCTATTTAAGGGCTCAAGCACTTACGGATTTGCCACACACATACTCTCCCTCTCCCTCTCCCTCTCCCTCTCTCTCCCACGGTTGAGAAGATGGAAAGAAACACAGCTTCTGATGCTTCCATGGCGCCGATGACGATAGAGAGGCCTCGAAGGAACAAATACGCATTTGCCTGCACCATGTTAGCCTCCATGGCTTCAATCCTCTTGGGTTATGGTGAGATTCTTGTACCTTGGTCTTTTCTCTCTCATGAAAGAAAATGGTGGAAAACTCACAGCTTTCTATCTTCCATCTTTTCTCCTCCTTTTAATTATTATTTCTTGGAGAGACCACTGCATGCCGTCTCATTTTTTTTAATGTTATTCCTTGTCTTCTACTTCTTAATTTTTTCATTTTTTTCTTACATTGAACAAGGATTTCAAAAGCTTTCTTGACTTCTCCTGCAAAAAAACCAAAGGCTTCCAGCTTTTTTCCTTGTTTTATTCTTATTTTGGTTTTAGCGCTCATAGACCTCAGATTTGCGGATAGTTTCCAGCCACACGCATGGCATGGTTGTGCACCAATCCACGTTGTCCAACTGGCTGAACCAACTGTGGATGGAGCATAACCAAAACTTACACTGAGAAGATGATAATAACCATTTGGTTTTTACCTTAGAATTTGAACCCCTCACTATTATACCTTTTGTTATCCATTAATTAAATGGTTAGGATTGTTTCATAATTTCTTTCTCATAGTGATTTTAGAGATATAATCCATCCACAATAAGACCCATAATTTGGATGATACGGATAGCTGTGTATCAGTGCCACCTATGAGGAGGATGAGTCACCACCATTTTATAAATTGTGCAAAACCAACATAGGAGTTTCGGCCTCAATAGATTATTCTTGCTTGCGCAGTCTTTTGAGAAAAAAAAAAAAAAATCCCGCCTGTTTGTAGTGCTAAATACATTGGATTTAAAAGTAGTATAAGCATAAAAGAGAAACAAATTTCAAAACAAAAAAGTTTCAAGTGATTTTCTTCTTCTTCTTCTTTATTCTTTTATTTTATTTTCTTTCATTTTTTTTTTTTTTAACTTTTCCTTTTTGTAATTTATATAAGACTAATGACCCTTCGTTATAACTATTATTTTTTATTAGATAAAGGGGCTTTTTTTTCTTTGTTGGTTAAATAATTCTAGTAATCCTACGACTGTTTGAATTGGTTAAATGATTGGGGAAGATTCAAATACCCGAAAAGTGAGTATACTTCTTTTTTCTTTTCTCGGTGAGAAGTAATTTCTAAAAAAAAAAAAAAAGGAAGGAAAAGACTACACACAAAGGGACGAGACGAAGGAAACCTCAACCAAAAAAGTATAGCCAATGAGCTCATCGAGAGACTCAAAGGTAAATACAAACAAAACCTAAGTGACTTAGGGAGGATGTGGTAGGTCGATCACCGTCTCCCTAGCCGATAGTTTCTCAAATCCACGAGAAGAAATAAAAGATAAAAGAGGAATTTAATTCCAAATAATTGCTTTATTGATAATTGAATGAATAAAAACAAAATTACAATGCATATAAATAGGAAACTAAACTCTAGGTAAAGTATCAGAATCCAACTGCAACTTAAACTCCTAGAAAACGTAACTTACTATAAAAAGAAGACCGGTCGGGGTCGAAAGTGATCCGGACCGTTAGGACTGTAAATCGGTCGTATCTCACAATCTGGAATGAGTTACAAGACGTATAATATATCAATTTGGGGTAGCTCGAGCTACTTTAGCCAACCAACCCGCTACGTCGGGTTGCCTAAGCCGGAATCGCGAGATTTGACCGTATCGACGGTCAATAGGCTAGTTTATTTTCAGTTTTACTATTTATAGAAGTCGTTCAATCCTACTAGAACTCTTGGTTTTCGGCCAAAAATAAAAAGTTATCAAACGGCCTCAACCACGTTGTTCTACTAAATATTCTAAGCCCTTTTCATGTTGGGCACTAACTCTAAAACCCTACAGATGCAAAGTTATGATCGAATTAAAACTTACTATAAATAGTAAAACTGAAAATAAACTAGCCTAATGACCGTCGATATGGTCGAATCTCGCGATTCTGACTTGGGCAACCCGGCGTAGCAGGGTTGGTTGGCTAAAGTAGCTCGAGCTACCCCAAATTGATATATTATAGATCCCGTAACTCATTCCAGATTGTTAGATACCACCGATTTACTGTCCTGACGGTCCGGATCACTTTCGACCCCGACCGGTCTTCTTTTGCTCCATCTGGGCCATGAAATAGTCAGTGACCCGTTCTACATCAGTCTCCTCCACTTCGAAAGAACTCGACCTCGAGTTCTCGTCCAGCTTTGGTTCATGATATTCGTACAGATCTGCCACGTTGAAAGTCCTTGAAATCTCCATGTCATCCGGAAGATCAACAACGTAGGCATTGTCATTGATCTTGCGAATGATCGGTACCGGTTCAATCTTCTTGTGTTTCAACTTGTTGTAGGTCCCGGTAGGAAATCGCTCTTTACATAGGTGGACCATCACCTGATCACCTATTTCGAACAATTTGGCGCGTCGATGCTTGTCGGCCGCTTCTTTGTACTTCTCGTTCGAAGTCTGTAATTTGTTGCGCACGTCTGCATATATGTCCATGATTCGGTCTGCCATATGTTCAGCTGTAACGCTCATGCACGGAAGCTTGGGCAGGGGAACCAAATCGAGTGTGTGACGAGGCACGCACCCATAAACAATCTGGAACGGAGATTTTCCTGTCGATCGGTTTACCATGTTGTTGAACGTAAACTCTGCTTGAGCCAGGGCCATGTCCCACTGGTTTGGTTTGTCACCTAAAAGGCAACGGATGAGATTCCCCAATGTGCGGTTGACGACCTCATCTGCCCATCTGTTCGTGGATGATAAGCACTGCTGAAGTGCAGTCGTGTACCGAACCGATTCCACAAGGCTCGCCAAAAGTGGCTAACGAACTTTGTGTCCCGGTCTAAAGTGATCGTCTTAGGAATCCCATGTAGTCGCACAACCTCTCTGAAGAAAAGGTTCGCAACATGTACCGCATCAAAGGTCTTCTTGCACGGAATGAAGTGTGCCATCTTGGAGAATCGGTCTACCACCACGAACACTGAGTCCATGCCGCGTTGTATTCGTGGGAGCCCTAATACAAAATCCATAGATAAATCCTCCCAATTGGCATCTGGCACGGGTAATGGCGTGTAAAGACCTGTATTTTGAGATTGTCCCTTAGCGGTTTGACAAACATGACATCGTTGTACTGCCCTGCTAACATCACGAGCAAGTTGCGGCCAGTAATACCGCTCTTCCACCATCGCTCGAGTCTTATCTCGTCCTAGATGACCGCCAAGGCCACCGCCATGCAGCTCGATAATAATTTTGTCCCGTAACGAACTTTGCGGAATGCAAAGTCGATTTCCTTTGAAGAGGAAACCATCTTGAATTAGTTCCGCACAAATCGACGATAGAAGGTCGCCAACCCATGAAAACTTTATACCTTATGAATGTTCGTCGGAGTCGGCCAATCCCGAATAGCTCGAACTTTTTCTTCGTCCACTCGGATACCCGTGGATGACACAATGAACCCCAGAAACAATAATTGATCAGTTAAGAAGCTACATTTTTTTAGATTTAAGTATAGCTTGTTGTCGGCCAACACTTGTAGCACTTTTCTGATGTGGGTCATGTGCTCTATTTCATCCTGACTGTATATTAGAATGTCGTCAAAGTAAACGACCACGAAACGGCCAATGAACAGCTTCAACACTTGGTTCATTAAACGCATGAAGGTGCTTGGTGCGTTGGTCAAACCGAAGGGAATAACCAGCCACTCATATAGCCCTTCCTTGGTCTTGAAGGCCGTTTTCCACTCGTCACCTGGCCTAATACGGATTTGATGGTAACCACTCCGTAAGTCCAGTTTTGAGAACACCTTAGAGCCCTCAAGCATGTCAAGCATGTCATCCAACTGCGGTATTGGAAATCGATATTTAACTGTTATTTTATTGATCGCGCAGCTATCGATACACATGCGCCAAGTTCCGTCTTTCTTTAGGGTAAGGAGTGCCGGCACGGCACACGGGCTCATGCTCTCTTTGATGAGACCCTTACGAATAAATTCCTCCACTTGTCCCTGTAGAATTTCACACTCTTTCGGACTCATCCGATAGTGCGGTCAGTTGGGCAAACTGGACCCTGGGACAAGGTCGATGTGATGTTGTATGTCTCGCATGGGAGGCAACTCATCAGGTAACTCTCCAGGCCAAGTACTTCGAAATTCTTCTAGCAGCGGTTTAAGGCGTTGAGGAATATTAAAGGATCCTGGCTCCTCGCCTTTTACCATAACGGCATATATTTCGCCCGTTTCCTTTGACTCCTTAACAAACTCGCGAATGGTAAGGAGAGAGTTCCCCTCCACTTTAGAAGCTTCGGGGTGTTTCTCTGGTGTCATAGGAGCCAAAACAAATTTTCGACCATCCTTGGTGAACATGTATATATTTTCCCGTCCACCGTGTGTCACATCTCGATCCGATTGCCATGGCCGCCCGAGTAACATGTGGCAGGCTTCCATGTCAACCACATCACAGAGGACCTCGTCCTTATAACTTTTACCAATAGAAAACGAGATAATGCATTGATGAGTTACCTTTGTCTCGTTCACTTTCTTGATCCAACCGATCAAGTAAGGGGTAGGGTGCTTTGTCATAGGCAGATGTAACTTATCCACCATAATCTTCGAGACGATATTTTCGCTACTCCCACTATCTATGATCACATCACAGATTTTGCCCTGCACGGTGCACTTTGTGCGAAAAATATTATGTCGTTGTGGGTGCACTTCCTTCCTGGGAGCTTAAAGTAGTCGTCTTACTACTAGCGATTCCCCATGATCTTCAGTCAGCCAATCGACATCTTCTGTGTCCTCCCCTCTTCGGCCTGTTCCAATTCAGGGTTGTCTTCTGTTGATTCACCTTCCATGCCGCCTTCATTCGTAGTTAAGTGTGCTGCAGGGCGTTGAGGGCAAGCGTTCGACCAGTGACCTGGTTGGCCACAACGGAGACAGTGGTCTGGTCTTGGCCGACCATATGGGTTGGGGATCCTACTGGGACCGGCTGTAGTGGGAGCTGCACGTTGAGGTCTTGAGGAACCGATTCCCCAGTCCCGGTTCATGATTGTAGGAGGTTGAGGACGCCCTCCTATAGGCTCCTTGCCTTTGGCCAACGTTGTATCTTGAGTGGGTTCGGTGTTGGGATTTCGTGTTGCCGGATAAGGTCGAGCAGGGGGCCGTGACAACTGTGTTTCTGCTCGAGTGGCCAATTGGTTGGCCTCACTCAACGTCCAAACTGGATGCATCTGGACCTGATCCTGGATTGCAAATCGCAACCCACCAATGAATCGTGATACTTGTTGTGCCTCTGATTCCTATAAATTATTCCGTGTAGCCAATCATTGGAATTCTTCAAGATATTCGGATACGGTTTGATTTCCTTGACGACAATTTTGATATTGTTGGAACAAAATTTGTTCATAGTCGCTAGGGAGGAATCGAGCTCTCAGAAGCTGTCTCATCCGAGGCCATGTTCAGATGGGTGTCTTATTCTGAAGGGTGCGGGAAACCTGTAGGTTTTCCCACCATGCTGAAGCACCGGATTTAAATTTATATGCAATTAGCATTACCTTCTTGTCGTCCGGCACTTCCATATAGTCGAAGTATCGTTCGACCTCTGCCAGCCAGTTGAGGAACTCCTCTATTCGAAGTAGGCCATTAAAGCTAGGAAGATCAGCTTTGCCCCGATAATCTCGTTCTGCTCGTTCCACACGCTCATTCCCTAGCGCAGGTCGTCGTACGAATATGTCTTCGACCTCGTCATCGCTTGGTTCTGAATCGTTTGGGGTAACCCTATGATTATCCACCTGGGGTGTTCTACGGACAACATGATTGTCCCGTATAACAACTGTTGGTGGTTGTTGGTCGCCTTGGGCTCGAAGAGGAGCTAGCGATGCTGCAATCTGGTCGAGGGTCGCCTGTATACCTTGCAGGATAAACCGGTTCTCCCATCGTGCTGCTTCGAATGCTGCCTCGAAGGCTGTCATCGTTAGATAGTCCCTTGGAGCATCGTCCTTAGGATGAGGATCCAACCCTTCATTAGAGGTCATCGTCCTGAGGAAGAAACCACTCTCTGATACCAATGACGCAGGGAGGACGTGGTAGGTCGATCACCGTCTCCCTAGCCGATATTTTCTCGAATCCACGAGAAGAAATAAAAGATAAAAAGAGGAATTTAATTCCAAATAATTGCTTTATTGATGATTGAATGAATAAAAACGAAATTACAATGCATATAAATAGGAAACTAAACCCTAGGTAAAGTATCAGAATCCAACTCCAACTTAAACTCCTAGAAAACGTAACTTACTATAAATAGTAAACTTACTATTTATAGAAGTCGTTTAATCATACTAGAACTCTTGGTTTTCGGTCAAAAATAGAAAGTTATCAAACGGCCTCAACCACGTTGTTCTACTAAATATTCTAAGCCCTTTTCATGTTGGGCACTAACTCTAAAACCCGACAGAGGCAAAGTTATGATCGAATTAAAACTTACTACAAATAGTAAAACTGAAAATAAACTAGCCTAATGACTGTCGATACGGTCGAATCTCGCGATTCCGGCTTGGGCAACCTGGCATAGCGGGGTTGGTTGGCTAAAGTAGCTCGAGCTACCCCAAATTGATATATTATACGTCCCGTAACTCATTCCGGATTGTGAGATACGACCGATTTACGGTCCTGACGGTCGGGATCACTTTCGACCCCGACCGGTCTTCTTTTGCTCCATCTAGGCCATGAAATAGTCAGCGACCCGTTCTACATCACTAAGGGCCTATTTGGAGCGTGGATTTCGAACCCCCTAGATTCCAAAACCCTTGGTTTGGAGCCCCCTAGATTTGAAACACTCTAGTTGTGGTTGGCACCCTCGATTTGGAATCCCTTGTAATCTAAAAGTAGTTATGCATAGTGTATTTATGGGGGTTTGAATTTAATTAATAAATCAACTTTAATATCCCTAATTAGTATGCTTATATAATGTTTGACACAATGGTTGTAATAAGCCCATTGAAAATTTGAAATATATACTTTGGCCAAAAATGACAAAATTCCAAGCCTCAGAGAGCCACAAGCACAAGATCATATCCGAGTGACTAACCAACAATTTTTAATCGCTAATTTACATAAACAATGTTTTGACGGCACAGATCATCCTATTAAAGTAATTTTAGTGATGTAGTTGATAATCTAATTGTTTTGGGATATCATCAATGGTTCATGTGCCCAATAGATTAATTAGTAGCCTAGTGACACACACATTACACATGTGACTATTGGAAGAATTTTAGATGTAATCCAAGCTTCTACCTTGGATTTGAAACCCCATCTTTGAGGGGATTTTAAATCCCTGGATTTGAACCCCTAGTTGCTTTATATGCAAAATATATCAAGGAAAATCTCCTCAAATCTCCCCAAATCCATGGTGCCAAATAGGACCTAAGCTATGTGATTATTTAGAACAAGTTTATTGTCTCCCATAGACAGTCTATGAAATAGTTGCAGCCTTTTTACTAAGAGGCTTGATGATGAGTTGTTAATTTGTTATATACATCTTTGGAAAGTGAAACTCTCATTGAAAAATCCTCGAGTTCTCTCATAGCACTATTAAGTTATGGTGGTCCTAGTTGCATCGGTTCACTTGAGCCGTCCAATCATTTGATCTGAACTGTCAATTGGGTCCAGATATAGTAGGCTACCATGCAAATGTTGTTGCACTGATCAAAATGATCTAATCCATCCTTGATTTGGCCTATTTTATCCAGCCACCCATTTCATAGCCATGGGTGTTACAATTGCCAAAGGAAAGTGATTCTTTATAATCATAAGCAATTCATGATGGTCTCCAGCAAATGGATGGATCAAATTGTTGATTGGACCTATTTTTGTAAATGATCTTTACTGTCCATAATAAAGATCATTGATCAAATGGTTCCTATTTCACGTAGGTGCAATTTTTGCATGGTAGCCCACGAAATATGTTGGACCAATGAACAATCTAGATCAAAGGGTGGGACTATTTAAGTGCCTCGGTGCAACTAGGAGCACAGTAACTTACAGTACTCCGAGAGTGCTGGAGCATTTCTCTTTAAAGAATGAGGAAGGATGAGTTTCTGCTTTTCCTATTGAGAATTTGATCTTCAAAATAAAATAAATAAAATTGAAAAAATTGAATTTAAAGGACAAGTTGAAGCATGTGAAAACATGCTGTCCTTAAAGTGTAATTCGCTCCTATTCAAAATACTTTGAGTCTGCTGTTAGGTTGTAGGCAGATTGCTTCCAAGATACAACGAGCCTTATATAGTTCTGCGTCCAGCAAAAATGAAGATCCCACTATGGAACTCAGTTACAGAATCTCTGACAAAAAAGAAAAAGAAATAGAGAAAGGAGTTGCATTCTTCTAGCAGTGAGTTAGACTATTTATCTTGTCTTAGTGGTTAGGTTCATAAAAACCAAACCGTGAGGCTAGATGACTTTGGCTGGAGGTGCTGTTTTAGTAAAGTACTTGAGACGGTTGTATTTGTTATTGTGAAATAAACCAGACCTGTCCGATTTATATAGGCAAGGGTAGCTGACAGTTTTGGTCCAGAGCCATAATAACACTATCCATTTTCTGGCTGTTGGGAGAAACTAACCGTTTTCTGGCAGTTTCTTACAATTATACATGTAGGAGTTACACCTGCATGATGGCTGTTTAAACTCAGTGGCTAGCCATTTTCTAACTGTTGGGCTAGCCACATGCAGTTGTTACTACATGATTTGGATTGTTACTGCATGAGAAGTTACACAAGTCCTCTTAAATAGTCATGCAGCTCTCTATAAAAAGTAGAGAAGTCTCTAAGTGCAAAGTGTGCCACTAGCACCTCTACAACCACACTGCCTCACATGCTCACACCCGTGCCTATGATTGAGACCGAAATCAAGTTCGAGACTAAGACCGAGACTGAGCTCATGCTCAAGCCTGAGCGAGTGCGTTCGCACTGGAACACGCAAGCCACAATACTCCTCTCTATCACCATATATAAGTAAGGTACACAACACCCTCCTTATAAAGAAGAAAAAATCCCCTCTCACATGGACAAAATACAAAACATATAAACATTTTTTTCTTTTAAATTGTTTTGAACCAAAATATTTCAACATTTCCCAATTGCCTTTTGTGGTTGGCTTTCTTACCGTACTGAGCACTGGAGCATTTCTCTTCAAAGAACGAGGAAAGATGGGTTTCGGCTTTTCCCAGTTGCCTTCTACGGTTGGCTTTCCCACAAACTCTCTTCTCTCTCTCTAAAGCCAACAGCACTATGAGAGCGCCAAAGCATTTCTCTTCAAAGAATGATGAAAGTTGGCTTTCGTACAATCTCTCTCTCTCTCTCTCTCTCTCTCAAGGATAAGTGGAATTTGCTTTTGTGGGCCAAGTACTTACAGTCTCACCCTCGAGTACTAATAACTCTCTCTCTCTCTCTCTCTCTCTCTCTCTCTCTCAGATGTAGCGGTAATGAGTGGAGCTGCGCTGTTCATCAAAGATGATCTTAAGCTAAGCGATACGAAGGTTGAAGTACTGATGGGAATTATCAATATCTACTCTCTGATCGGGTCCACCCTAGCCGGAAGAACATCCGATTGGATTGGCCGGCGATACACGCTCATCGTTGCTGCCGTGATATTCTTCGTGGGCGCAGTGGTGATGGGCCTTGCACCTAACTATGCGATCCTCATGATCGGAAGGTTTGTGGCCGGGATCGGTGTGGGCTATGCCCTGATGATCGCACCAGTTTACACTGCTGAGGTTGCACCCGCCTCATGTCGAGGCTTCCTCACCTCCTTCCCGGAAGTTTTCATCAATGCAGGCGTCTTGGTTGGGTACATATCAAATTTCGCCTTCGCCAAGCTCCCAGAGAACCTCAGTTGGAGATTGATGCTTGGGGTAGGAGCGGTGCCGCCAATCTTCTTAGCCGTCGGAGCTCTTGCCATGCCAGAGTCACCACGATGGCTGGTCATGCAGGGCCGGCTTGGCGATGCAAGACGGGTATTGGCCAAGACCTCCGACAGTGAGAGAGAGTGTGAGCTCCGACTCTCAGAGATCAAGGAAGCAGCGGGAATACCCGAGCATTGCACCGATGATGTCGTACAAGTGTCCAAGCGAAGTCATGGGGAAGGTGTGTGGAAGGAGATGTTGATTAGGCCAACACCATCCGTCCGTCGGATCCTAATCGCGGCAATCGGCATCCATTTCTTTCAACAAGCTTCTGGCATCGATGTCGCAGTCCTCTACAGCCCTAGAATATTCCAAAAGGCCGGAATTAAGTCAAAGGAGGGCCTTCTAGGCGCGACTGTAGCCGTTGGATTTACCAAAACTATCTGTATCTTGGTTGCAACATTCTTTCTGGACAAGATCGGAAGGCGGCCGCTCCTACTGAGTAGTTCATTTGGCATGCTCATCTCTCTCTTGGGGTTAGGGTTTGGGTTGACGATGGTCGATCATAATCCTGACAAGAAACTCACCTGGGCGATCGGCCTCAGCATCGCGACAGTTCTATCTTTCGTGGGCACCTTCTCGATCGGGTTGGGCCCACTCCCATGGGTGTACGGTCCGGAGATCTTACCGCTGAAACTGCGAGCTCAGGGAATGAGCTTGGCGGTGGCAGCGAACCGAGTAACGAGCGGCGTGATCGGAATGACATTTTTATCACTGACCAAAGCCATCACTATTGGTGGGGCCTTCTTCCTGTTTGCCGGAGTCTCAATGTTGTCATGGATCTTCTTCTACACCTTCTTGCCGGAGACTCGAGGTAGAACACTCGAAGAGACGGAGAGCCTCTTTGTTAAGCCGAAGGACACGGAGGGAAACCATCACCATGTTGAGTTAGGGAATGGTAGAGGAGCAACCAACGGTCATGATCAGCCGTGAGGGACCCCATGTTAAGTGGGCTCACTACTACCCATGCCCTTTTACTTTTAGGAATCGTATGGTTTCTTCCTCTACTTTTAGTTTAAAGTACCATAAACAAGACATGATTTCGAAGAAAAAAAAAAAATGTAACTGAGAATAATCGATGAGAGTACTCGATCCAGTGCACTTGCCTTACACGTGGAAAAAAAGGAACTCGTGTTTAAGATTGGGAGTCGGTCATCAAGCTATTACTAATTTCAAATAGCATATCTAAAAACTATGCTTAGCTCTCTTAATGAAATGAATTACTCATATACATATAATTTAGGCCGTTGTTCTGTTTTCTCTTAATGGTTGGTATATTTCGTGTATGCGTCTCACCCAGTGATCAAATCACCCCCAATTCGAGACTTGGCGTCTATCTAGTAACTACCACTCCTGATGAACCGATACGATCCCGTACCCATGCATCCTTCCACACGGGCGAGGCAAGTATACTTTCCAAGTGCACTCGAGCATGGTGTACCTCAAGTGTAACTTCTACCCATGCACGTGCGATTGCACCAGTCGTGCACGTTTCTTCCAAACCTTTAAAAAATGAAGCATGTCTTCTTCTGGAGTCATGGTTCAGATGACCCATACACAACATTGTGATGGCATAATTACCACTCGTGATGGTGAGAGAGAGAAAGAAGTCTAAGCTGGGATACAGAGTTACGAACAAACTCAGTATGCTCAGTGGGTCCACCATGTTGCTGAAAGAGCTAGCATACCCCTCGATCGGATTGTGTACCGAGTTAATATTCTTTTATGGTCATGAGTAAACTCTGTTGGGGCCACCCTGAATGTATGCGGTTTAGCCATGCCGTACGTCCATCCGTTTTTTTCCTAGGGCCCTCAATGGAGCGGGTCAGATCCCCGATCTGATTCGTTCCGAATCTGTATAATGCAGATTTGGATCTTAAAATAGATCTAATTAGTTAAATGGACCCGATTTGGATCTTAAAATAGGTCTGATTACTTAAATGAACCCGATTTGGATTCAAAGGAACATATCCGAGCTCGATCCGAATCCGATTAAGATCCGACTCATTGTCACCTTACTCTATATGTTATATTCATGCTGGCCATCCATTTTTACGGATTATTTTAGGTCATGTCTCAAAATTGAGACATGCCACTCTTAGGTCGACCAGTAAATAGTGGGATTTGCATCATTTTTCTACTAAATTAAATATATTATATTATATATTTTTTAGATTTGTAATGGGGGGGTGGATTCAGACCTAGATCCGACCCGAATCCGATGGTTATATGGATTTTGGATCAGAAATGGATCTAACAATTTACAAATGGATTGGATATGGATATCACCATTTGGATCCGAATCTGTCAACAGATATACGGACTTGAAGCCGGATCCAACTGGATCCGATCCAAATCCGACCCATTGAGAGCCCTAGTTTTTCTAGCTCATTTTAGGGGTTGAACCCAAAATTGAAGCATACACAAAGTTCCAGTGGACCACACCATAGGAATCATTGCGAATAATGATTTCCACTATGAAACCTTCATAGGGCCCATAGTTATGTTTATTTGTCATCCAACCTATTCAGAAGATCACATAGACATGATGGATGAAGGGAAAACACGAATATCAACTACATCCAAAACTTCCGTGGCTCCCAAGAATTTTTCAATGGTAGACATTCAATTCACACTGTTTCTAGTGGCGTGGTCCACTTGAGATTTACTTCATTTTTGGGCTCAAGGCATAAACTTATCCAATAAAATGGATGGACAGAGTGCATAAAATACATAAAGCATGGTGGGCCTCACAGAGTTTACTCAGTAGGCTTATCGTACTGAGTTAAGGCTTGTTTGGTTGCAGAATCTAGGTTCTAGAGAGAATCTAAATTCCATTGTTGGAATCCAAAATCAGAAACTGAATTGGAAACCCAGATTTCATTTGGAATTTGCTGATTGGTTGAAAGTTGTGTAATCCAAATTTTGTTTGGTTGAAAACTGCATAATCCAACCATTGCTTTTGGCCTATAGTAGTCCCGCAAGACAGATGGCCGGGTTGGATGGCAAATAAACATTATAATGGGCCCTACGAAGTTTTTAATAGTGGACATTAAATCAACATTGTTTCCTTGTGGTGTGGTCCACTTGAGGTTTAGATCTACCTCATTTTTCGTCTAATGCCCTTAATTGAGCTCTAAAAAAGGATGGACCACATGGATATAAAACTCATACATCATAGATATGTACAATGCATACATCGAGGTGGGCACCACTCTAGGGGTATTATCATCAATATTGAATGATATGCTCACTTGGGCCTCTTTTCCCTTTAGTAGAAATGGTCCCCACACTGTTTCCACTAATCGCAATTCCAGCCAATTCAAGTTGTCTCCAACTGAGGCTAAATCTATTTTTCGCTTTTCGCTTCAGTTCTTAACAACTAAGGCCAAAGCCTTTAACCATGGGAGTTGTAGCCTTAGTTTGGGTAACTGAGGCAAAACCAAGGCTAAAGATGGATTTACTCTCCGTTGGCATCAACCAAGGCTAAATTTATTTTTTAACCTCGGTTCTCAACAACCAAGGCTAAATATAGTTTTTCACCTCAATTGTTGCTAACAAAGATTAAATCCATCTTTAGCCTCAGCTTCTGTCAACCAAGGTTAACAATATATTTTAGCCGTAGATAAAAATGTTTATTTTTTTTAAATATTTGTTTAAATAAAGCTGTGCATGTTTCAACTATTTAACATTTGTCAAGACATAAAACAATCATAAAAGCACAATACCAACAAAACAGTGAATCATCTATTTAAAGTTTTTCAAAACAAACTATAAATGCGCCACATTAAACTCTCACACAATATTAGCTTGTAGACACTAGACTACTATAAGGAAACACACTCATTGCATAGGTTCTAAAAATAACATAAAGCATCAATTTCAGCTGATGGGCTAGGGAGAACTCCTGAAGTAGAATATGGATCGGAGCAGAGGAAGGTCCAAATGTTTGGCCAGGAAATGAGTTTGGAACTGAGACAAAAGTAGGGTGTTCTACTTGCATGCTTGAATCACGTGCTGGTGTTTGCCCATTGTGAAGTTGTGCAGGTGCACCAGTTCCAAAAAGCATCGGAGCTGCAACAACTACATGAGGACTTTGCAATCAATTTGGATAGTTTAAAACATAGTTTAAATGGTTCAGAACTGAAAAAGTTTAAGAGAAATATGCAAGAACCAAAGAAAACAATCTTTATTGACTTTACATGCAAATAGCAAAAATTCAAACAAGCAGTGACTTTCCATCATTTATTTTGCAGCAATTTTCTCATAGAAATCGACATTAACAAATAAATAAATAAAAATTCAAGCTTAGAATAGATTGGAAAAAAAAAGGAGAAAAAAAAAGCATAATAGAATTATATATTGAGCTGAACATCAATCTAATGAAATGGAATCCGGGTCTGTTAGAAGGTACAAATTGTGACAGATTCACATGGTATGATTACAAAAAAAAAAAATAATGGACTAATATACATGATTAAAATGCGTGAATTTTAAATTAGATTTGCATGCTTTTGACTACATCATATGGTGACCAGATTCGAATGTTTTGAATGCATCAAGTTATTGCAAATTCAAGAATTTCAAAAAGGACAGATTTCCTATGTGTGAAAGGCATACCTCAAAAACTTCAAAAAAAAAAAAAAAGAAAAAAAGAAAAAAAGAAAAAAGAGCACTCTTACAATTCCTTTGGATCTACCTCAGTTTTGTTCCAAACAAATTTCCTTAATTAAGAGCTAAATAAGACTTGTGAATTTTTTTTTTTTTTTAAGATTTAGATTGTTTTTTTTCGGTTACTCATGCAACCCACCCACCCATCGCGCAACACACCCACCCAGTCAGTCATGCAATGCATCCACTGGTGTTGTCAGTAGCATGGATATTTCACTACCGATGGGTTTCGAAACCAAGACCCCTTGTTGAAACTCCGCAGAGTCTACCAATGAGGCAAGGCCCCGAACCCCATTTAGCATTACTTACATGCCAAGTATGGAATTTCCTAGTCCATGTGCATCATCCATTATGCATTTCTGGATGGGATGATCCCAAAAATTAGGATATCTATAACTCAGGTGGGCCATACAAAAAGGAAATATGCAGATGGGGGTGCTTCAATTGAAGCCTATTTTGTGTTAGTATATGGAAACATAAACAACTAATCTAACCAAACGGAGAAACAGTTCACTCATTAAAAGAAAAAAATGTGTCAAGAAGCATACATTGATGGACCAACTGTTTTTCTTTATCTCGATCAATATGGACCCAGTGATTTCTCTTAAAGCCGTTTAATTTTTCCCCTTTCTTCATGGGCATAACTTAAACACTTGTACTTATACCTTTATTTTGAGATCAGTATGACGAGAGTATGACAGATGCAATGTCCCTGTAATGCTTCCTTAGCAACTGTAGCAGTTGTGATATCTATAAGGATAAACCAATACTAGTATCAGTTTGTTTTAACAGTGAGCTCATTCAATTCAATGAGTAACAGAAAACAGTCTCTAAAATCGGGACCAAGCTGTGTGGTTGGACGAGTTTAGATCAGGTCCAGTTGGATAATTAAATACCCATTTGGGAAAAAAAACCACATGGAATGTTTGTATGAGCCCATCCATTGATTTCTTGTCAGCAGACTTCCAAACACAAAATCCCCATTGGATTGCTACAGTGTTAAATTCATGAAATGCTTGCTCATGTGTGTTTCAGAGAGATGCTCCCTAATCTGTAACAGTCATGTTTTTGTTTCTAGACAAATTAAGACACTAAAAGCAGCATTCGGTTCAATCTTTTGCAATAGAATAATATAGGGTTCTCTACCACTTATTAAGGCTGAATAACAAAAGGCCGAATAAGCACATCTAGAAACATACAAGAGCAGGGAGAGGGAGAGAGAGAGAGAGAGAGAGAGAGAGAGATCAGAATGAGAAATCAAATGGTTCACAAACTGTGGTCCATGCACTATAGGACCCACTGCTTGGGATAGAAATCACAACCTCTCCCTCCAAAGGCCACTGGAGAAGGGGCTCTACTAATCTATATTTCCAGATATGCAGTCCTTACATAACATTTCCCAGATGCCACTGAATGATGAGGGATCATGCAATGCTCAGGCAATCATGCCAAAGTGTTGTGAAGTAATTGCAGTTCAAGCTTCTAGTTTACAAAGTGGGGAAAGGTGGGGCCCATGGTTGCAGGCCTCATTGTGGATAGCCCATGTGCCAAAAAAATCCCCCAAATTGGAAGAATCACAATCCTTCAATAATTGGACTTATTCAACCTAGAATAAGGCCACATATTATAGAGGTATCTGTTGGGTGCGTTGCACTAAAACCTTCGGATCTCGCCCTCCCAAAACTAGAATTATGGACTATGATAATGCACTAATCAAAAGCAAATCAACAATCTCATAATACAAGAGGTTTTTCATGGAAAACCCTCGAAGAGGTAAAAGCCACGGGACCTAGTCTAGATAAACAATCCACTATCTTAGAGAACTGTTTACAACCGATCACAAGCATACACTGCTTTGATCAAACCTTCTTCACCCACGCAGGGATGGATAAACAACAAGAGAACTATGAAAATAGGAGGATCTCACCGATCACGAGGACATAGAAGCGCTGAGACGACGGTTGCGCAAAAGAACTCCTCTTCAAGCAACTTCTTCCTTCTACAAGCTTCCTCTCTCTCTCTCTCTCTCTCTCTCTCTCTCTCTCTCTCTCTCTCTTCCTCTCTTCCTCTTTCTCTCTCTCTCTCTCTCATGTTGGACGTGAAAACACCTTAATGGGATACCTTAACCACGATTTGGAACCTCTTAAGTAGGAAACCGGAGGAAACAGAACCGTATTAGGAAACTATATATAAGCAATCCGCATCAGGTCAGGAGATCGGTCACCAGACCGTCTAATGCCCGCCCAAGCCAAAAACTGTCCAGCAAGCAATCTGAGAAAAAAATGAATATCGGGCGCCCGGACCAACATGGTCGGGCGCCCGCCCAGGGCACCGGGAGCCCGGTCACCAGACTGCCGGGCGCCCTACTATTGTAAAAATAGTCTAGCAACAAAAGGCCTCATCTGGGTAATTTCGGTCACCCGACCACTCTTGGTCCGGGCGCCCGACCACACTCAGGCTGCACTATCTCTCCTCTTGACTGAGGAGGAAAATCCCATCAAATCTCTCCCTTTCCGACTCAGGAGAAATTCGCTTTCTTCAAGCTAGTCAGGTTTCTACAAACCTCAAACTTGCCCTTGAGTAAAGCCTTAGTCATCATGTCTGACCCATTATCGTCCGTGTGGACCTTCTCAAGCTATAGCACCTTCCGTTCCAAAGTATCCCTAATCCAGTGATACCGAATCTCTATGTGCTTCGACTTGGAGTGCTGACTTGGATTCTTGCTCAATTGTATAGCACTTTAACTATCGCAATAGACCACGTGCTCCTCCTGCTTCAGGCTGAGTTCCTATAGGAACCTCTTCATCCAAAGCATCTCTTTGCATGCTTTTGTGATCGCGATGTAATCGGCCTTTGTCGTCGACAATGCTACGACCTTCTGTAGCTTGCTCTGTCAAGAGACCGCTGTAGCTTGCTCTGTCAAGAGACCGCTCCCCCTGCAAACGTGAACATGAACCCCGATGTAGACTTCCTAGAGTCTATGTCACTTGCCATATCTACATCTGTGTAGCCGTCTAACACAGGTTTTCCGTCACCATAGCATGGGCTCAACCTGGATAAGCCTCTCAGATACTGTAGTATCCACTTCACCGCTGCCCAATGTTCTTTACCAGGATTGGCAAGATACCGGCTGACAATACCAACCGCATATGCTATGTCTGGGCACGTACACACCATAACATACATCAAACTTCCTACCACTGACGCATAAGGTATCTTCTACTTCTGCCTTCGTCTTGGGACACTGCTTGTGGCTCAATTTGAAGTGACCATCTAGTGGAGTGCTGACCGGCTTCGCTGCATTCATATTGAACCACTCTAGGACTTTCTCAATATACTGCTCTTGTGACAACCAAAGCTTCCTGCTGCTTCTGTCACAGGTTATCTCCATTCCTAGGATATGTTTGGCCGGGCCCTAGTCTTTCATCGTAAAAGACTTGCCTAACTCATGTTTCAGCCTGTCAATCTTCTTGATGTCTTTTCCCATGATGAGCATGTCATCAACGTATAATAGAACTAAGAAATCACCATAAGAGAACTTGCGTGTGAACACACAGTGGTTCAACTCCATTCTGTCATATCCATGCTTTAATATGAACGAGTCGAACTTCTTGTATCATTGCCTAGGAGCTTGTTTCAGCCTATACAAGCTCTTCCTAAGCCTACACACCATATGCTCTTTGCCCTTGACTTCGAACCCCTCTGGTTGGCGCATGTAGATCTCTTCTTCTAGGTCACCATGAAGAAAGGCAGTTTTGACATCTAACTGCTCTATCTCCAGATCCATGCTAGCCGCTAACCTAAGCAACACCCATATGGATGTCATCTTTACCACTGGTGAGAATTCTCCTCGAAGTCTATTCATTTTCTTTGACCAAACCCTTTTACCAAAAGTCTGGCCTTGTACCTTGTCTATGAATTTTTATGCTCATTCTTCTTTCTGAACACCCATTTGTTGCTCAAAGCTTTCTTGCCCTTAGGCAATTTCACCATATCATAGGTGTGGTTCTTATGCAAGGATTTCATCTCCTCTGGCATAGCTTTCAACCACTCCCCCTTATGCTCATCGGCTAGGGTCTTCTCTGGCTTTTCAATTCTTTTATACACTGATCTTCAATGAAAACCACATCTCTGCTCCTGATGAGCTTCTTCTCGGTCGGATCCTACAACCTGTAACCGAACTTTTCATCACTGTACCCTAAGAACACACTGCCTGATCTTCGTATCGAGCTTGGACCTCTCGTCCTTTGGTACGTGAATGGATGCCCTGCATCCAAACACCTTGAGATGACTGTACGATAGATCACATTCAGTCCACACTTTCTCAGGTACTTCTCCATTCAACGGGGTCGATGGAGACCTGTTTATCAAATACACCGCTGTGTGCATTGCTTCTTCCCATAACGTCATGGGCAACTTTACATGGGTTAACATGTATCTGATTCTCTCTACAATGGTGCGATTCATACATTCAGCTACACCATTATGCTGGGGGGTCTTGGGAACCGTCTGTTCATGCCGTATACCTAGTGACTTGCAATACTCATGGAAGTCACCAATGTATTCACCACCATTGTCAATGCGGATACACTTCAATGATCTGCCTGTCTCTCTTTCTACCATAGCATGAAATAATTTAAACACACTAGAGACCTCGTCCTTGGATTTTAAAGCATAAACCCAAACCCTCATAGATGCATCATCTATAAAAGTGACAAAAAATAATGCCCCACCTAAGGTTTTTGGCCTCATAGGACCACAAACATCAGAATAAACCAAATCTAATGCATGTACTTTATTAATACAAGAAGCAGTTTTAACAAAAGAAACTCTATGTTGTTTCCCAGATAAACAGTCAATACGGGTTTTGAGAGGTACGCCTGCCACGTCTGGAAGGAGCCGCTTCTTTGCTAGTGCTGAAGCCCTTTTTTCTCTCATGTGGACTAGACGCCTATGCCACACGTCAGTAGCCTGAATCTTCCGCTGTGTTCAACCCACCCTTGCATACACTGACACTTGCCTTGTAAAGGGTGCAACACTTCTTTCCTCTAGCAGCAATCAATGAACCCTTGATGAGCTTCCAACGCCTACCAACAAACCGGCTTTCATAGCCATCATTATCCAACTTTCCTGTCGACATCAAGTTGAGGTGAAGGTCTAGAATGTGTCTCACATCCCTGAGAACCAATGTGCAACCCACATCGGTCTTCACACAAATATCACCGACCCTTACGATCTTCGAAACACCAGAATTTCCCATCTTCACTATCTCATAGTCACCTGACTTGTAGCTTGTGAAGAAATCCCTGCGTGGAGTCGCATGAAACGAGGCTCCCGAGTCTATCACCCAATCGGTGTCCTGACTCGAAGCCGTGAGATAAACATCGTGATCTACTGAAAGAATAATAACAACGTCACCATCTGAGGCGACCGTAGTAGAATCTGATTCATCTCCCTTCTCATTTCCTTTATCCTTCTTGTCCCCCTTCTTGTGACATTCATGCTTATAGTGACCCTTCTTACCACAATTCCAGCATTCAACATCTTTCCTAACAATCGACTTGCCTCTTGATTTATCTCGGGCCTTTCCACCCTTTTTGTTCTTTCCTCTCCCCCGATCTTGTGTCACAAGAGCCTCTTGTTGAGCAGGCCCTAGAGACTTCCTCATTGTCTCCTCATTGAAGAGACAACTTCTTACCTGTTCCATGGATACCTTTCCGTTTGGTGCAGAGTTACTCAGAGACACCACCAATGTCTCCCAACTGTAAGCAATGAGCTAAGCAGTAGCAAAGACTGAAGTTCATCATCCAGGACCAATTTCATGGTGGAGAGTTGGTTCACTATGTTGCTGATGTAATTCATGTGTTCAGCCACAGAACCACTATATTTGAACTTGAGATTCACAAGTCGTCTTATCAGGAATATCTTATTGCCGGTTGTCTTCCTCTTATACAGCCCTTGCAATTTCTGTCATAGGCTAGCAGCTGAGGTTTCCATAGACACATGGTGGAATATGGAATCATCCAACCATTGTCTAATAAACCCCACCGCCTTCCGGTCCAACTTCTTCTAATTATCATCAGACATATCCTTGATCTTCACTAATATGCCTAAGATTGGAGCATATAGGTCATTGCAATAGAGCAAGTCCTCCATCTTAGCCTTTTATATGGTCCAGTTAGAACCATTGAGGCTAATCATCCTTAATGAGCCACCTTCCATAATTCAGAACCGATCTCACTCCGTTAATCAACCTGAACGCTCTAATACCACTTTGTTGGGTGCGTTGCATTAAAACCTTCAGATCTAGCCCCTCAAAAACTAGAATTATGGACTATGATAATGCAATAATCAAAAGCAAATCAACAATCTCACGACACAAGAGGATTTTACGTGGAAACCCTCGAAGAGGTAAAAACCACGGGACCTACTCCAGATAAACAAGCCACTATCTTAGAGAACTGTTTACAACCGATCACAAGCACACACCGCTTTGATCAAACCTTCTTCACCCACACAGGGATGGATAAACAACAAGAGAACTATGAAAATAGGAGGATCTCACCGATCATGAAGACGGAGAAGCGCTGAGACGATGGTTGCGCAGAAGAACTCCTCTTCAAGCAACTTCTCCCTTCTACAAGCTCTCTCTCTCTCTCTCTCTCTCTCTCTCTCTCTCTCTCTCTCTCCTTCTCTCATCCTCTTTTTCTCTCTCTCTCACCTTGGACGTGAAAACACCTTAATGGGATACCCTAACCACGATTTGGAACCTCTTAAATAGGAAACCAAAGGAAACAGAACTGTATTAGGAAACTGCATATAAGTAGTCCGTGTCGGGTCGGGCGCTTAGGCCAACATGGTCGGGCGCCTAGTCACCAGACTGCCTAACGCCAGACTGTTGGAAAAATAGTCCAGCAACAAAAGGCCTCATCTGGGTAATTTCGGTGGCCCGACCACTCTTAGTCCGAATGCCCAACCACACTTAAGCTGCACTATCTCTCCTCTTAACTGAGGAGGAAAATCCTATCAAATCTCCTCCTTTCCGACCTAGGAGAAATTCACTTTCTTCAAGTCAGCCAGGTTTTTACAAACCTCAAACTTGCCCTTGAGCAAAGCCTTGGTCATCATGTCTGACCCATTATCGTCTGTGTGGACCTTCTCAAGCTGTAACACCTTCTGTTCCAAAGTATCCCTGATCTAGTGATACCGAATCTCTATGTGCTTCGACTTGCAGTGCTGACTTTGATTCTTGCTCAAGTGAATAGCACTTTGGCTATCGTAATAGACCACGTGCTCCTCCTGCTTCAGGCTGAATTCCTGTCGGAACCTCTTCATCCAAAGCATCTCTTTGCATGCTTCTGTTATGGCAATGTACTCGGCCTCTATCGTCGACAATGATGCGACTTTCTATAGCTTGCTCTGTCAAGAGACCGCTCCCCCTACAAATGTAAACATGAACCCCGATGTAGACTTCCTGAAGTCTATGTCACCTGCCATATCTGCATCTGTGTAGCTTTCTAACACAAGTTTTTCCGTCACCATAGCATAAGCTCAACCTGGATGAGCCTCTCAGATACCGTAGTATCCACTTCACCGCTGCCCAATGTTCTTTGCCAGGATTGACAAGATACTGGTTGACAACACCAACTGCATATGCTATGTCTGGGCGCGTACACACCATAGCATACATCAAACTTCCTGTCGCTGGCGCGTAGGGTATCTTCCGCATCTCTTGGGACACTGCTTGTCGCTCAATTTGAAGTGACCATCTAGTGGAATACTGACCGGCTTCACTGCATTCATACTGAACCGCTCTAGGACTTTCTCGATATACCGCTCTTGTGACAACCAAAGCTTCCTGCTGCATCTGTTACAGATTATCTCCATTCCTAGGATCTATTTGGCCGGGCCCAAGTCCATCATCACGAAAGACTTGCCCAACTCCTGTTTCTGCCTGTCAATCTTCTTGATGTCTTTTCCCATGATGAGCATGTCATTAACGTACAATAGCAGAAATAAGAAATTACCATATGAGAACTTGCGTGTTAACACACAGTGGTCCGACTCCGTTCTGTCATATTCATGCTTTAACATGAACGAGTCGAACTTCATGTACCATTACCTAGTAGCTTGTTTCATCCCATACAAGCTCTTCATAAGCCTACACACAATATGGTCTTTGCCCTTGACTTCGAACCCCTATGGTTGGCGCATGTAGATCTACTTCTTCTAGGTCAACATAGAGAAAGGCAGTTTTAACATCTAACTTGCTCTATCTCCAGATCCATGCTAGCCGCTAACCTAAGCAACACCTATATGGATGTCATCTTCACCACTACTGAGAATATCTCCTCGAAGTCTATTCCTTTTCTCTGACCAAACCCTTTCACCACAAGTCTGGCTTTATACCTTGTCTATGAATTTTTCTGCTCATTCTTCTTTCTGAACACCCACTAGTTGCTCAGTGCTTTCTTGTCCTTAGGCAATTTCACCATATCATAGGTGTGGTTCTTATGCAAGGATTCCCACTCATCTTGCATAGCTTTCAACCACTCCTCCTTATGCTCGTCGGCTAGGGCCTCAGAATAGTCTTCTGGCTCTCCCCCATCAGTGAGCATAATGTACTCATGCGCCGAGTACTTCTTGGATGGATGTCTGTCCCTTGATGTCCTCCTCACCTATGGCTCAACAGGTGGATCAAGTAGGAGCTGCTCCCCTGGTCCATCTTCTGTAGGGACTCTCTCATCCTCTGCACCTTGCTGTACTCCCCCGTCATCAGGCACCACGAGAGGAGTAACTGGATCTATGTCTTCCAGTTCACCTGAACTGGGTTGGGTCTTCTCTGGCTTTTCAATGTCTTCTGTACACTGATCTTCAATAAAAACCACATCTCTGCTCCTGACAAGCTTCTTCTCGGTCGGATCCCACAACCTGTAACCGAAATTTTCATCACCATACCCTAAGAACACACACTACCTGATCTTCGTATCGAGCTTGGACCTCTTGTCATTTGGTACGTGAACGGATGCCCTGCATCTAAACACCCTGAGATGACTGTACGATGGATCATGTCCAGTCCACACTTTCTTAGGTACTTCTCCATTCAACGGGGCCGATGGAGATATATTTATCAAATACACTGCTGTGTGCATTGCTTCTCCCCATAACGTCTTGGGTAACTTTACATGGGTTAACATGCATCTGATTCTCTCTACAATGGTGTGATCGATTCATATGTTCAGCTACATCATTATGCTGGGGGGGTCTTGGGAACCGTCTGTTCATGCCGTATACACAGTGACTTGCAATTCTCATGGAAGTCACCAATGTATTCACCACCATTATCAGTGCGGATACACTTCCATGATCTGCCTGTTTCTCTTTTGACCATTGCATGAAATAATTTAAACACACCAGAGACCTCATCCTTGGATTTCAAAGCATAAACCCAAACCCTCCTGTTGTGGGAAGAATACGAGCTGACCTCAGGATAGATCTGGATCAGCCTGGTCAGCTCAAATCCGACCTGAGGTCAGACAGCACGACCCGAAAACAGGTCGTCAAGTCTGACCGACCTAGCCTAGAGAGAAGAGGCGATCCCTCTAAACGACCTTATAAGGCTGACTTCTTTCATTGTAACGAGTTGGTTCCATTACCACAATTTTCTTAAGTTTGCGCGCAATAAGAGGAAAAGAATCCGGGAAATCTTTAACCAACCCGTCAAAAATCCCCAAAGATTGCGGGACAGCTTAGGAAATCTCAGAGATCCTCTACGAACATCACGGCTGCAAAAAGGGAATGCAACCCTGCAACCTAAGTCTATAAATTGATGCGTCCTCTTCATTATCAAGGTATGACACAACAACTGATCTCGAGAGAGACGATCATCCTTTTTAGAATCCAAACTAACTTAGGCATCGGAGGGCTAACGGTTGGATCCCAGCCACCCCCCCTTCTTTTGCTTTCCTTTGTGTTCTACAGGATCTAAGGAGCTTCCGGCTCAGATCCAGACCGCACACCTACCGGAGATCAGCTGTACTCATTTGCTGACCAGTTGGAGGTCACCTCATCTCGTCTGTTGACTATTTTCGAGCATCAACAGATTGGCGCCGTCTGATGGAAATATGATTTTTCTTCCTTTAGCTAGGAAGTCCGTGTTCTCGCCCAATCGCTCAAGACAATCTCGACATTCTCATGGCTGGAAAGAGAAAATATAAAGGGAAGGCACCCGCAATCGCCGGACCTTCGGACGATCAAGTCTCCGAATACGAAGGATCGTTTCCTGACACCCCCGCCATCCAGCTCGATGGAAACTCTCCTCATTTTGCTCTGCAGGGGGGACAACAGAGGCCTCTCAATCGAGGAATCAGATTGTCCCTTCTCGAAGAGCAAGTGGGAGGAGTCACCCAAAAACTAGGAGGCGTTGACGAACGATTCGGCTACGTAGACCAGAGGCTGGACGAAATCAAGGCTCTGCTAACTGGTCTGGTCCACTCGACAATTTTAAACAACAGAGACCATGAAGGACCTCGACAAACTCACCCCCAGCCTCAACAATCCCAGCACTCCCATCAAACTCGGGCGTCACAACGTTCTCGACACCCCACTCCGGTCGAAGAAAACGAGGCCGCCAGTCAATCAACCGAGGCAAGGTCTCGACCAACAACAGACTTGCCTGCCAACGGCCTACGGGCTCGAGGAACGGAGGACGGCTCGTCTCGAGCATGAACGGGCCGATCGTGAAGCCAGCGACCGGGTGGACGACAACTTGAGCCCACTGGAGGCCGAGTTGAAAGAACTCCGGGAACAAATGGGCGATATCCAGAGAGCACAGCGAACCCGAGCACCAATCGCAGTGGACGCACTAGTCGACTCATCTGAATCACCGTTCACCGACGAGATTCGTGAAGAGCCCCTTCCCAAAGGATTTAAAGTTCCTCAGTTGAAGCAATATTCGGGGATAGGAGATCCGACAGAACACTTAGAAAATTTCAAAGTCCGAATGGACCTCCTCGGAGCCAACGGACACATTATGTGTAAGGCTTTTCCGTTGTCTTTGACGAGTTCAGCATGGACTTAGTTTCGCAATTTGAAACCAAGGACAATCAGCTCGTTCTCCCAACTGAGCAGGGCCTTCGCTACTCAGTTCATCGGAAGCACCGATCCGAGGAAGCATTCAACTCACCTTGCCGCAATCAAACAAAAAGAGGAGGAGTCGTTAAAGGACTACTTCGCACGTTTTAACTCCAAAGTTGTACAAATCGAAAATCTCTCACAAGACGTACTATTACACACTATGATCGGGGGACTATGTGATCGACGATTCCTTTAGTCTGTCGGGGAAGAGCCACCTCAATCCGTGGTCAAATTTTTAGATCGCGCAGCAAAGCATATCAACGCCGAGGAATTGGTCAACGCCCATCGACCATCGGCCAAGAATAAGGATCGTCAGGATAGCGGCAGCTCAAAAAGACACAGATCAGAACGAAGGTCGCCAGCCCAGAACAGATCTACCCGAGGAACGAAATTCCCAACGCTACGTTTCGAAAAATACGCGCCGCTCAACAAAAACATCGAACAGGTGTACTTAGCAGAAAAAAGCAAGCACACCTTCGAGCGGACGGCGAAGATAAAGATCGACCCCAATAGAAGATCAAAATCAAGGTACTGTTTATATCATAAAGACCACGGTCACAACACCGTGGATTGCTTTGACTTAAAGCGACAGATAGAGGCCCTCATCCAGCAAGGATTTTTGAAAGACTACATCGCTCAGCGTTCGGACGGCCGGAGGGACGAAGGTCAAGGTGCAGACCTGACTGAAGGAACAGAGTAATAATCCTGTGGAAGAAATCCACATGATCTTCGGAGGGCCGACCACTGGAGATTCCAAGAACTCCCGCAAAAACTATGTACTGCAAGGAAGAACATCCCAACCGGGGCCCTCAGTGAACATCACTAGCCGACCTGCAAAGGTCGCAAAGGTGACCTCGGGCGCAATAACGTTTACCGAAGAGAATGCTCGAGGGATCGTACACCCACATGACGACTCCCTTGTCGTTTCGATGGTGGTCGCCAACAAGAGACTCCACAGGATGATGGTTGACACAGGGAGCTCGGCTGATATCTTGTACACTTCAGCTTTTGAGAAAATGAAGATTGATCGATCCAGGTTGAGGGCGGTCAAAACAGCATTGACCAGATTTACAGGGGACAGCATTATGCCTGAAGGAGAGATAACTCTGCCGGTTACCGCTGCGGAAGAACCTAACCAAAAAGTAATCATGGTTGATTTCCTTGTTGTGAATACCCCCTCTGCCTACAACGCCATCATCGGTCACCCTATCCTGCGAGCTCTCAAAGCCGCCGTCTCCATCTATCACCTAGCAATGAAGCTCGAAACTGACGGAGGAATCGGTGTGGTCAGAGGAGATCAGCAGGAAGCCCGTCGTTGCTACGAGCTTTCCCTACGAGGGAAAAGTAAAAGCGTGGTATCAACCGTCTCTCACGCGTCCTCCTTGGACCCAAGAAAAGAAGAGAAAGAGCGCGGGTCACCCGCCGAAGAGTTGATCGACATTCCCTTGTCGGAGACCGATCCGATCAGGATCATCAAGATCGGATCATGTTTGAAGGACAAGGTACGAGAGAGCCTGACCACCTTTTTGAAGGAGCATGTAGATGTTTTTGCATGGTCCCATGAAGAGATGCCCGGACTCTGCCCGGAGATAATGGTCCACCGGCTAAACGTCGACCCAACCACCAGACCGGTCCGTCAAAAAAGGCGCTCTTTTAACACGAAAAGATACATGATAATCGAAGAAGAAGTACGAAAACTGCACAAGGCAGGATTCGTCCAAGAAATATGTTATCCAGATTGGCTAGCAAACGTCGTCCTCGTAAAAAAGACGAATGGGAAATGGAGGGTCTGTGTGAACTACACTGACCTGAACAAAGCCTGTCCTAAAGACAGCTTCCCTCTACCACGGATAGATCAGCTCGTTGACGCAACTGCTGGGCATGAGCTCCTTAGCTTTATGGATGCCTACTCTGGATATAACCAAATTTAGATGTACGCTCCCGATAGGCAAAAGACAGCGTTCATTACGGATCGGGGCCTCTACTACTATAAAGTCATGCCTTTCGGGCTCAAAAATGCCGGAGCAACCTACCAACGATCGGTAAACAAGATATTCGCAGATCAACTTGGCAGAACTATGGAAGTATACATGGACGATATGCTCGTCAAAAGCGATCGGTCGGAGGACCATGTCTACGACCTCTACACTGTGTTCAAGATATTAAGTATCGAATGAAGCTCAACCCTAGCAAATGCACTTTTGGAGTAAGCTCGGGAAAATTCCTTGGCTTCATGGTTAATCAGCGAGGAATCGAGGCTAACCTAGAAAAAATACAAGCCCTTCTGGACATGGTCTCACCTCGCACAGTAAAAGAGATCCAGCGCCTCATTGGGAGAATCGTAGCACTCAACAGGTTCATCTCAAAAGCTACGGATCGATGTCTTCCCTTCTTCAAGCAGCTGTGCAAATGCAAGGAGATGACTTGGACTTCGGAATGCGAGCAAGCTTTTGTCGAACTAAAAGCCTACCTCGGCTCTCCACCGCTGCCGTCCAAACCGGCGCATAAAGAAGAACTACTCCTGTACTTGGCAGCTTCACCAGCAGCGGTCAGCTCGGCACTAGTTCGGGATGACAAAGGAATACAAAGGCCCGTTTACTAAGTCAGCAAAGCTCTACTCGACTCGGAAACACGATATCCAAAAATAGAAAAGCTGGCTTTGGCATTAATCACCTCAGCCCGAAAGTTAAGGCCATACTTTCAAGCACACCCGATAGCTGTGCTGACCGATCAATTGCTGCGGCCGGTGCTGCAAAACCCGGAAACCTCAGGTCATCTCGTCAAGTGGGCCGTTGAGCTTGGCGAGTTCGACATACAATACCGACCTTGAGCTGCAATCAAAGGTCAAGCCGTGGCTGACTTCATCAGTCGAGTTAATTGAACCCTACGAAATTCAGGACAACAACAAATCCGGCCAACCCCCAGAGAATAATCGTGACACACCAGTCTGGTTATTACACGTTGATGGATCTTCCAATTCACAAGGCCGTGGAGCTGGTCTCGTCTTGTCCTCACCGGACGGAGCAGAAATTCAATATGCTCTCCAGTTTGGATTCCGAGCTTCAAACAATGAGGCTGAGTATGAAGCCCTCTTAGCCGGCCTTCGCCTCGCCTTTGAAATAGGAATCCGGTCCATAAGGATACACAGCGACTCTCAACTGGTGGTCGAGCAAGTGACCGTAGAATATCAAGCAAAAGGGGGGAAAATGTCCGCATATCTGGCGAAAACTCAAGAGCTACTGTTGCATTTCGATCAATACGAAATTATTCAGATCCCGAGGGGCGAAAATATGAATGCGAACTCTCTCGCGAAGCTAGCATCGTCAGCAGACGACGAGTTAAGTAGGACGGTACCCATCGAGTTCCTCCCGCAAAGAAGCATAACGTCGAACGAGCTCACTGAAGTTTATCCAGTTTCGACAACACCAAGTTGGAAAGATCCCATAATCCAGTTTCTACAAACAGGTGAATTGCCTACCGACCAAAAAGAAGCTCAGCGCATCCGCTATAGATCAGCTCGATATACTTTGATCGACGGGGTCCTCTACAAAAGGGGGTTCTCCCTCCCGTGTCTACGCTGTTTGGGACCCGAAGAAACCGATTATGTGTTACGTGAAATCCATTTTGGTTGCTGCGGGAATCATTCCGGGGCCCGAGCACTTGCACAGAAAGTAATCCGACAGGGGTATTATTGGCCCACCATTCAGCAAGATGCCTGGGAGATCGTTAAAAATGTGATAGATGTTAACGATTTGCTCACATTCCTCATCTGCCACCTGAAGAGCTCACTCTCATGTCCGGACCGTGGCCGTTCGCTCAATGGGGAGTCGATATCATTGGCCCTCTTCCGACGGGGAAAGGGCAGGTAAAATACGCAATCTTGCCGTCGACTACTTCACAAAGTGGGCGGAAGCGGAACCATTAGCTATCATTACAGAAAAGAAAATGACAGATTTCATTTGGAAAGCGATTATGTGTCGATTTGGGATCCCGAATACAATAATCACAGACAATGGACGACAGTTCGACAACGAAAGGTTTCGCAATTTCTGTAAAGGTCTGGGCATTAAAAACGTGTATTCTTCTCCTCATCACCCGCAAGCCAATGGCCAGGTCGAGGCAATTAACAAGATTATCAAGAACCACCTCAAAATGAAGCTCGGAGAAAAAAAGGTGCTTGGGCAGACGAACTTCCCAGAGTACTCTGGGCCTACCGGACCACAGCTCGGTCCACAACCAGGGAAACACCTTTCTCTTTAGCTTTTGGAGCCGAAGCCGTCGTGCCAGTAGAAGTCGGAATGCCCACAAGCAGGACAAGCCAACACCGACTTGATCAAAACGAAGAGCAACTGCGGACGAACCTGGACCTGCTCGATGAAGTAAGAGAGGCATCCTAAATACGAATGACAACATATCAGCAACGAGTTAAGCGGTACTACAACTCCCGAGTAAAAGAACGGCGGTTCCGAGCTGGAGACCTAGTCCTCAAAAAGGTTAGTACCAAAGAGAAAATCGGCGTCTTCAGCCCCAACTGGGAAGGGCCATATAGAGTACTCAGCTCACATCGTCCCGGTACTTATTGGCTCGAAAACATGGAGGGTAGATCCCTTTCCCATCCGTGGAACGCTGATCATCTGAAAATCTACTATCCATGAATGAGCAGGGCCTTATACAAAGTATGTATTCCAAGATGATGATTCAATAAAATTGCTTCAAAGGCGTTGTGTTGACACCTAACTCACTCATAACCGAAGCGACCTAATCGTTCCGAGTAAACAGCGACATTCTGACTTATAACAATAGATCGGCCTAGCAGCATTAACGTTCTGAGCTGATTACCATACTATCTTGGCCTCAGGTCTAGTCGCCTACTCCAATATAATGATCGGATTTGTGTTACCGAGCTGACCTAATCACAAAGGTTACTAAAGGATATCTCAGATTTATTCATACATAAAATAAAATGAATGCCACGCACAGATTGCCAAAATGTGCCTCTGAAGGGCTTGTATTAAAATAAAATTTTCATACATTCAAAAAAAATGCCTTAGTCCTTGGTGGCAGTAGATGGACCGGCTCCAGTACCCTCAGACTGAGCAGCAGACCCTTTGGAAGGTCCTTCCCCCACGACCTCATCTTCGTCTTCGTCGTCGTCGACAGGAGTAAGGTCAAGATCAGGGAAAGTGTTTAAGGACTAAGCCGCCTGCAGTCCCGGAAGCCATGATTATACAGCTCCTCAGAGATCGCATTCAGCTTCTCCAACTTAGCTTTTACACCTTTGACGTCAGTCAAAGATTTCAGCTAGACCTCCTTCAAGAGTTTGGCCAGGTCCACTTTCTCCTCCTCAGCCGTCTTGAGAGCAGCCTCGAGCGATTCGACCTTATTTTCTTCCGATTGAGCCTTGGCCGAAGACTCTCTCAGCGCGTCCTCGAGAGATTGAACCTGTGCCTGGGACACCTCCAGCTCGGATTGTGCCACCTTCAGCTCGGACTGGGCGGTTTGCAATTCCGACTGGGCCGTCGCCAACTCAGATAGTTTTCTCTTCAATTCGGCTTTCATGGCTTCAGTCTTAGTCTTCCAAGAGGACGCCGCGACTAGAGCCTTCTGCGTCTAGGTGAGTTCGCTCGGCCATTTTCTGACGGATCATTATCAATAAGGCCAAGTTCTACAAAAGTACGTTACAACGGTTAGTAATGTGACAACAAAGCGCATAAGTCAAAAAAGAAAAGGCAGTCAACTCACCCTAAGACTGCTCTCAATTGCTACTCCCACCATCTGATTAGGATCTGACGTCGCAAGCGAACTCAAATCCTGAGAAATGCTATGGTTGACGTCCATGTACGCGTTAACGCCCTCCTTCTAGGTCGCAAACTGCTCCGTAATCGGAGGCATGTCGACCTCATCTTCTCGCGGCTCAGTACCACGGGCAGCTGTAGTATGGGTAGCCCGAGGAGCTTAAGGGGGACGCGACGACCCGACTTCAACAGGGGCTCGGGCAGGCCCTGCTTCAGTAGATTCGGTGGGAGTGCCAAAGAACTGGCACGAGTTACGGGTCGGCTCGCAGATGGTTCGACCCAGGAATCCGAGGTATCCGGTACATTGACAACCGGAACCTCAGAAACGGGAGATTGAGCAGTTAAAGGCTCAGCCCTTGCCGGGGATGTACCCAGAGGCTGCCCAAACCCGCATACGAACGACTGAGGCAACCGTTGTTGCCTCTGAGTCTCTGTGGCCACCCTTTTGCTCGGGGGCTCCACAGAGCTCTCTCCACGATCAAGAATCCTGGCAGGAATCTTGCGGGTCTTTGAAACCGCCTTCGGTGCCATACCTGTCCAAAACATAAAGAAACATGTCAGGACGAAAAATGTGTGGAGCAGCGACTGTGTAAAATATGTACAACAAGATTGTCCTACTCACGAGCTGACCTGACTCAAAGACGGAATGTACAGTGATTAAATTACAAAAATTCCTTTCTTCGAGGGAACAGGCTCGGGCAACTCAAATCTGCCTCTCTTGCACTACGAAAGGGCTACCCTAATGGCTACTGAAGCTGCACAGATGAAGAGATGCACGTCAGAATTGAAATTGAAAGCGGAGATAAAAAGCATTAGATGCTCAAGAAGATCCGGGTGTAGCTCGACTTGGCAGAGCAAAGTCAGCTCGAACCCTGTGCTCCAGAGGGCGAAGCTCATCTGGTGAAGCCTCCCAGTCCCCCGATGCAAAGAACCATTTCCTCTTCCAAGTTCTCGTGGAAGATGGCAAGCCGGTTACTATCGAGCCACCCTGACCCGGGTGAGAAGAGAAGTAATAAAGTCCCTGACCTCCCAGAGACTTAAGGCTATATATAGAAAAGAGCTCGTTCGAAGTCAGTTCTTTATTCCCTACTTTTTGCCACAAGATGTAGCATCCCACCATACACCTCCAGCCATTGGGTTGCAGCTGGCTCGGTGAGAGACCTAAGGTATTAAGAACCTCTCGCACAAAGGGGTGCAGAGGCAACCTTAGCCCGGCCTCTAAATGCATCAGAGAGATGACGGTCTCCCCCCGGCAAGGTTGGCTCGGCCTATCAGCTCGGTCCGGGACCCTAAGCCCTATGGATTCAGGAATCCTAAACGTTCTCCTCGCAGCATCCAGTTCTTCCTGGGTAATCTGCGAGACTACACTATCCAGCTTGAAAGAATCTTTCTGAGCCGTTTCGTTTCCGACTTCCGGCTCAGGAACATCAGGTCCTTCATCATTCATAGGATCAGCTGTTCTGGAATGGGATTCCCTGGGTTCCATCTCCTGAAGCTCTGTCAGAGGTGGGTCCGACTCGGAATCCCCAAACCTCACCATGGGTATCGCATCGGAACAAGAAGTCTCCGACATGGTCAAATAGAAGATATTATGAAGAAAAGAGGATCTTCTGAGGTTAGAAAGAGCGTACCCTAGACGCTGATATACCGGCCTGATGAGGAGAATCAGAGAAGGGAGAAGAAGAATTCGGGAAGGAAGGGAAGAAAAATCCGAAAAGAAAAAGATTTTTCTGATATTCGCTAAGTTTCGAGTTTTATACTCAAAGGATTCTCTTGCATTTAATGAAATGATTCCGCGTGGCAGCCCCCAGTTAAAGCGTACAAAAGGTAACGCACTACTCTGGACACGTGGCACCCCCCTGTTCGATAATATGTGGTTGAGCGCTGATACGCCGTACAAACAGATGATGGCGCCTCGATTTTTTAAACAACGCATTAAATGCCGCCTTCCCGCCCATCGAGATGACGGCGCTACAGCTGTATAAAGCCAAAGGCATCCGGATCGTCGTATCTTCTTTATTAAGCTACTCCTGAGACAGACGAGCTAGACTCGGGAGTGGGGGGACTTTTGTTGTGGGAAGAATAGGAGCTGACCTCAGGATAGATCTGGATCAGCCTGTTCAGCTCAAATCCGACCTGAGGTCAGACAGCACGACCCGAAAACAGGTCGTCAAGTCTGACCGACCTAGCCTAGAGAGAAGAGGCGATCCCTCTAAACGACCTCATAAGGCTGACTTCTTTCATTGTAACGAGTTGGTTCCGTTACCACAATTTTCTTAAGTTTGCGCGCAATAAGAGGAAAAGAATCAGGGAAATCTCTAAGCAACCCATCAAAAATCCCAAAGATCACGGGACAGCTCAGGAAATCTCAGATCTGAGATTTCCTCTACGAACATCACGGCTGCAAAAAGGGAATGTGACCCTGCAACCTAAGTCTATAAATTGATGCGTCCTCTTCATTATCAAGGTATGACACAACAATTGATCTCGAGAGAGACGATCATCCTTTTTAGAATCCAAACTAAGATAGGCATCGGAGGGCTAATGGCTGGATCCCAGCCAACCCCCCCTTCTTTTGCTTTCCTTTGTGTTCTACAGGATCTAAGGTGCTTCCGGCTCAGATCCAAACCGCACACCTACCGGAGATCAGCTGTACTCATTTGCTGACCAGTTGGAGGTCACCTCATCTCGTCTGTTGACTTTTTCGAGCATCAACACCTCCTAAATGCATCATCTATAAAAGTGATAAAATATAATGCCCCACCCAAGGTTTTTGTCCTCATAGGATCACAAACATCAGAATAAATCAAATCTAATGCATGTACTTTATTAATATGAGAAGCATTTTTAATACAAGAAACTCTATGTTGTTTCCCAGATAAACAGTCAATACAGGTTTTGAGAGGTATACCTGTCACGTCTGGAAGGAGTCGCTTCTTTGCTAGAAGCTGAAGCCCTTTTTCACTCATGTGGCCTAGACGCCTATGTCACACGTCAGTAGCTAAATCTTTCGCTGTGTTCAAACTACCCTTGTATACACTAACACTTTCCTTGTAAAGGATGCAACACTTCTTTCCTCTAGCAGCAATCAACGAACCCTTAATGAGCTTCCAACGCCCACCAATAAACTGGCTTTCATAGCTATCATCTTCCAACCTTCCCATCGACATCAAGTTAAGGCGAAGGTCTGGAATATGTCTCACATCTCTATGAACCAATGTGCAGCCCACATCGGTCTTCACACAAATATCACCGACCCCTACGATCTTCGAAACACCAGAATTTCCCATCTTCACTGTTCCATAGTCACCTGACTTTTAGCTTGTAAAGAAATCCCTGCGTGGAGTCGCATGAAACGAGGCTCCCGAGTCTATCACCCAGTCGGTGTCCTGACTCAAAGCTATGAGACAAACATCATGATCTACTGAAAGAATAACAATAACGTCACCGTCTGAGGAGACCGTAGTAGAATCTGATTCATCTTCCTTCTCCTTTCCTTTACCCTTCTTGTCACCCTTCTTCTTGTGACATTCATTCTTATAGTGGCCCTTCTTGCCACAATTCCAGCATTCAACATCTTTCCTGACAACCGATTTGCCTCTTGATTTATCTCGGACCTTTCCGCCCTTTTCGTTCTTTCCTCTCCCCCGATCTTGTGTCACAAGGGCCTCTTATTGAGCAGGCCCCAAAACTTCCCCCTTTTCTCCTCATTGAAGAGACAGCTTGTTATCTGTTTCATGGATACATTTTCGTCTGGTGCAGAGTTACTTAGAGACACCACCAATGTCTCCTAACTGTCAGACAATGAGATAAGCAGTAGTGTTGAACCTCCAATTTATACATTGCATTGCCCATTATACAACAAGGTTTGCATGATTTTCATGGTTTAAAGGCCCACCTAACACATGTTTTTGTGATTGTAGGGATAAGAGCGGACTTCATCCAATTGAAGCTTAACAAGGGTTATTTGAAGACATTGGAGGAAGTCCTAAGATGGACCAAAGAAAGAAGAAGAAAGAGGGAGAAAAGAGAATGAAGAAAATAAGAAAAAGTTGAAGTGAAGACAAGGCAGACCGGTCGTCCGACCGGTCAGCCACATCAAAGGGGCAACAAAGGAAGAAGGCCGACCGGTCTTGACCGGTCGGCCATGGAAACTGCTCACATGTATAAAGGGCCGACCGGTCATGACCGGTCGGCCAGGCTCTCTGGACAAGATGGAAACAAAGCCCGACCGGTCATGACCGGTCGGGCATGCACGCTGGACTGTGGACAGGTCTGTCCGACCGGTCTTGACCGGTCGGCAGCACTCCCTGGACTGTTTTTAGAAGCTAGTCCGACCGGTCATGACCAGTCGGCGGTGCTCTCTGGAAGGTGTAAAACATCAGTCCGACCGGTCGTGACCGGTCGGCTCTGCGTAAGATCAGTCCTTTCTAAATCAGGACTCCGAAAAACACTGCATAATACGTAGCCTTTCGCAGAATTCGACGCAAGGGAGATTGTTTGCTATAAAAGGACACCTAGGGGCTCTTCCTAGGTTATCAGAGAGGCTAAGGAACGTGGGTTTGGAAAGCGAAGGCGATCGTGGAGCGGTTGCAACTCTCCTATTCGGGTTTTCCTGTTTTTATGCTTTATTTCAGAGTTTTTAGTTGTAGCATGACTATGCTCGGCTAAAACCTCTCAGCTAAGGCTGAGAGGTGAAGCTTGTAGCTAATTCTATGTTGGTTTCAGTTTAATTCAAGTAATTTACATTCAAGTTTGGATTTTTACATGATTTAGTTCTTAAAAAGTGGTAGTTTGAGACGTCTTATTTGAGTTTATGTGCTCCGGACATGAATTCCTTTTAATTCTCTGAGATTATCATGTTTGTTTATCTAAATTCGGATTATAGTAATCCTTGAGCAGGCCATAGTCCAGAGGCATGGCTGTTACTCCGCAGGCTATAGTTTTGAGTTTTGTATTGATTGAATGGAACTAGAACTTGGAAGTTCAACTTGAATGTGATGGGATGTGTGTGAATGCTTTATTTTCCAACTAGATGAGAGATAGGACTTTGATTCTAGTTGTGTTTTCTACTTGGATTGACTGAATTGGCATAGGATTGCTACAAGTGGATCCTTGAAAGCCTTAGTACTTTATTTCTCTGATTTTTCGTTAAATTCCTGTTTTAAGTAAACATTCAATTAAATCTGATTTCTTTTAAAAACTGAGTTGTTGGAGTGATTTGGTAGCTTTTACTATTTCCCTGTGGATCGACCTCGGTCTTACCGAGTTTTATTACTACATCGCAGCCTTACACTTGAGGCGAGCGAACAAGTTTTTGGCGCCGTTGCCGGGGAATTAGATAACGGTTTCCAAATAATTTCAGTGGCTGTAGAAGTAGAAATAGATAGGCTTCCTGATTTTCTTAGAACTAACTAATTCTTTCTGTTTTGTAGGAATTCTTCTTTAGTTCAAGCGCATCAGGTGATATTTTTCTAACTTAGTCTTTTTAGTTTTTTTTAAATTACTCTCAGATTTTAGATTTTTAGGATATGATTAGTTTCAGTTTCTGGTTGAGTGGTTTATGTCCCGTTGGGAACGTAATCACTCAAATCGTCTCCAATCTGAAGGTGGTTTAGTTGGACCATTGTCAGTCCATAGACGAGTCCGGAATTATCAAGAGCATTGTGAAAGTTTGGGGAGTATGGATCAAAAACCTTTAAGGAATCATCCCCCCCTACTCCAACTACAAACGCAAATCAAGAAGGAATAGGAGAGAATGAGGTACATAATGTTCCTCCAATGAGATCACTACGGGATTACCTACAACCTGCCCGTGCAATTACACCTTCTTGCATAGTTCTACCAGCAAACGGTGGGACCCTTGAAATAAAACCGGGTGTAATTCAACTTTTACCTAAATTCCATGGGCTAGACTCTGACCGCCCATACTTACACTTGCAAGAATTCGAAGAAGTGTTGGCCACCTTGCATTATCCCAATGTTTCTGAGGATACAATCAGACTTAAACTTTTTCCCTTCACTTTGAAAGAAAGAGCCAAAGATTGGCTTCACTCTCTTAGACCACATTCGATTGGGTCATGGGTTGAGATGAACCGGAAATTCCTGAAAAAGTTCTTCCCGGCTCATAAAACAAACACTCTTCGAAGGGCCATAATGAATTTCTCAGCTAAAGAGGGTGAATCATTCTTTCAATGTTGGGAAAGATCTAAGGAACTCCTGCTTGCTTGCCCACATCATGGCTATGAGAGTTGGCGAGTTATAAATTTTTTCAATGATGGATTAAGTTCCAATATGCGCCAATTTGTGGAAATGATGTGCAATGGCGAGTTTATGAGTAAAAATCCAGATGATGCTTGGAGTTACTTGGACATGTTGGCTGAAAACGCCCAATCTTGGGATACCTCGGATAAACCCAAGAACCCCAAGCCCACTCAAGAGAAAGGAGGGATATATGTCCTTAAAGAGGAAGATGATGTGAATGCAAGGATAGCCAACCTCACAAGGAAGGTTGAGGCCATGGAACTTAGCAAAAGTGGAGTTCCCAAGTCCAAGGAAGCTGTTGAAACCACATGTGGGATTTGCCTCACCGACTTACACGCTACGCAAGATTGTCCCACAATTCCTGCATTTAAGGAAGTGCTACAAGAGACAGCCAATGCCACATATGGTTATCAACGCCCTTCAATGGACCGGTAGGTAATACGTACAATGAGAGTTGGAAGAACCACCCAAATTTCAGTT
The DNA here is from genome assembly GCA_003013855.2 of Liriodendron chinense. Classification (NCBI taxonomy): domain Eukaryota; kingdom Viridiplantae; phylum Streptophyta; class Magnoliopsida; order Magnoliales; family Magnoliaceae; genus Liriodendron; species Liriodendron chinense. Next base: position 4,065,941 of record ML058480.1, on the reverse strand, counting down.
GGAAGAATGCTCCTACGGACAATCCTACCAACTCCCAAAGAGGGCCACCCATGCAAAATATGGCCCCACCTCAGTTCTCATTGGAGGATACCTTGAAAATGTTTATGCAAGGGAAAGCGCAAATAAATGAATCGAATCAGCAAATGTTCCAAGAGCTGAAAGTCTCGGTTGATGAGATTAAGGGACGTTTGAATGCTAGGGAAGGGACCTTTCCGGCCCAACCTCAGCCCAATCCAAAGCAAGTACATGAAGTGAGCATCCCTAATCCTTCCAACCAAAACATGGAGCAAGCTAAATCCATTACCACTGTTGAACCTCCAATTTATACATTGCATTGCCCATTACAGGACAAGGTTTGCATGCTTTTCATGGTTTAAAGGCCCACCTAACATATGTTTTGTGATTATAGGGATGAGAGCGGACTTCATTCAATTACAAGCCAAAAGAATGCATTTGGAGCTATTGCATGAAGTCCTAAGATGGACCAAAGAAAGAAGAAGAAAGAAGGAGAAAAGAGGATGAAGAAAAGAAGAAAAAGCTGAAGAGAAACAAGGCAGACCGGTCGTCCGACAGGTCAGCCACATCAAAGGATCAAGTGGAAGACAGGCCGACCGGTCATGACCGGTCGGCCACATGATGGCTGTTCACATTGAAGACAGGCCAACCGGTCAAGACCGGTCGGCCATACACACTGGATGGTTGATAGATCAGCCCGACCGGTCTTGACCGGTCGGGTATGTTTGCTGGAATGAATGGACAGGTCTGTCCGACCGGTCTTGACCGGTCGGCAGTGCTCCTTGGAATGCTTAAAAGATTAGTCCGACCGGTCACGACCGGTCGGCTCTGCGTAAGAAGATCCCTTTCTAATTTAGGACTCCGAAAATTGCTGCGCAATGCGTAGTCTTTCGCAAAATCCGACGCAAGGAAGGTTGTTTGCTATAAAAGGACACCTAGGGGTTCTTCCTAGGGTATCAGGGAGGCTAGGGAATGTGAGTTTGGCGGGTGAAGGCGATTGTGGAGCGTCTGCTACTCTCCTATTCGGGTTTTTCTATTTTTATGCTTTATTTCAGAGTTTTTAGTTGTAGCATGACTATGCTCAGCTAAAACCTCTCAGCTAAGGCTGAGAGGTGAAGCTTGTAGCTAAGACTATGTTGATTTCAGTTTAATTCAAGTAATTTACATTCAAGTTTGGATTTTTGCATGGTTTAGTTTCAAATAATGGTAGTTTGAGATGTTTTATCTGAGTTTATGTGCTCCGGACATGAATTCCTTTTAATTCTCTGAGATTATCATTTTTGTTTATCTAAATTCGGATTATAGTAATCCTTGAGCAGGCCATAGTCCAGAGGCATGGCTGTTACTCCGCAGGCTATAGTTTGAGTTTTGTATTGATTGAATGGAACTAGAACTTGGAAGTTCAACTTGAATGTGATGGAATGTGTGTGAATGCTTTACTTTCCAACTAGATGAGAGATAGGACTTCAAATCTAGTTGTGTTCTCTATTTGGATTGACTGAATTGACATAGGATTGCTACAAGTGGATCCTTGAAAGCCTTAGTACTTAGTATCTCCGATTTTTCATTAAATTCCTGTTTTAAGTAAGCACTCTTTTAAATCTGATTTCCTTTAAAAAGCCGAGTTGCTGGAGTGATTTGGTAGCTTTTACTATTTCCCTGTGGATCGACCTCGGTCTTACCGAGATTTATTACTACATCGCAGCCTTACACTTGAGGCGAGCGAACAAGTTTTTGGCACCGCTGCCGGGGAAATTAGATAACGGTTTTCAAATAATTTCAGTGGCTGTAGAAGTAGAAATAGTTAGGCTTTTTGATTTTCTTAGAACTAGCAAGTTTTTCTGTTTTGTAGGAGTTTTTCTCTAGTTCAAGCGCATCAAGTGATACCCTTCTAACTTAGCTTCTGCAGAATTTTCTTTCAGTTTCAGATTTTAGTTTTCTAGAATAGGATTAGTTTCAGTTTCTGGTTGAGTGGTTTATGTCCCGTTGGGAACGTAATCATTCAAATCGTCTCCAATCTGAAGGTGGTTTAGTTGGACCATTGTCAGTCCATAGACGAGTCCGGAATTATCAAGAGCATTGTGAAAGTTTGGGGAGTATGGATCAAACACCCTTAAGGAATCCTCCCCCCCCTACTCCAACCACAAACGCAAATCAGGAAGGAGAAGGAGAGAATGAGGTACATAATGTTCCTCCAATGAGATCACTACGGGATTACCTACAACCTGCTCGTACAATTATACCTTCTTGCATAGTTCTACCAGCTAACGGTGGGACCCTTGACATAAAACCGGGAGTAATCCAACTTTTACCTAAATTCCATGGGCTAGACTCTGACCGCCCATACTTACACTTGCAAGAATTCGAAGAAGTGTTGGCCACCTTGCATTATCCCAATGTTTCTGGGGATACAATCAGACTTAAACTTTTTCCCTTCACTTTGAAAGAAAGAGCCAAAGATTGGCTTCACTCTCTTAGACCACATTCGATTGGGTCATGGGTTGAGATGAACCGGGAATTCTTGAAAAAGTTCTTCCCGGCTCATAAAACAAACACTCTTCGAAGGGCCATAATGAATTTCTCAGCTAAAGAGGGTGAATCATTCTTTCAATGTTGGGAAAGATTTAAGGAACTCCTGCTTGCTTGCCCACATCATGGCTATGAGAGTTGGCGAGTTATAAATTTTTTCAATGATGGATTAAGTTCCAATATGCGCCAATTTGTGGAAATGATGTGCAATGGCGAGTTTATGAGTAAAAATCCAGATGATGCTTGGAGTTACTTGGACATGTTGGCTGAAAACGCCCAATCTTGGGATACCTCGGATAAACCCAAGAACCCCAAGCCTACTCAAGAGAAAGGAGGGATATATGTCCTTAAAGAGGAAGACGACGTGAATGCAAGGATAGCCAACCTCACAAGGAAGGTTGAGGCCATGAAACTTAGTAAAAATGGAGTTTCCAAGTCCAAGGAAGCTGTTGAAACCACATGTGGGATTTGTCTCACCGACTTACACGCTACGCAAGATTGTCCCACAATTCCTGCATTTAAGGAAGTGCTGCAAGAGACAGCCAATGCCACATATGGTTATCAACGGCCCTTCAATGGACCGGTAGGTAATACATACAATGAGAGTTGGAAGAACCACCCGAATTTCAGTTGGAAGAATGCTCCTACGGGCAATCCTACCAACTCCCAAAGAGAGCCACCCATGCAAAATATGGCCCCACCTCAATTCTCATTGGAGGATACCTTGAGAGCGTTTATGCAAGGGCAAGCGCAAATAAATGAATCGAATCAGTAATTGTTCCAAGAGCTGAAAGTCTCGGTTGATGAGATTAAGGGACGCTTGAATGCTAGGGAAGGGACCTTTCCGGCCCAACCTCAGCCCAATCCAAAGCAAGTACATGAAGTAAGCATCCCTAATTCTTCCAACCAAAACATGGAGCAAGCTAAATCCATTACCACCCTTAGAAGTGGTAAACAAATTGACAAAACTATTCCGGTGAAGGCCGATGAGCCTAATGATCCGGTAAATTCTGAGGATGAAAATGGATCTAACTTAGCCCCACAACAACCGGAACGCATTTACAAGCCCATAGCACCATTCCCATCGAGATTGGTTGCCCCAAAATCTCTCCCAAATTCTCAAGATATTCTAGAGATTTTCAGACAATTCAAGATCAATATCCCTTTGCTTGATGCCATCAAACAAATTTTCTCTTATGCCAAGTTTCTAAAAGACCTATGCACAACAAAACGCAAATATAATGTGCAGCAAAAGGCCTTCTTAACTGAGCAAGTTAGTGCCATCCTCACTCAAAAGACTCCCCCAAAATTCAAAGATCCCGGTAGTCCCACCGTCTCATGTATCATTGGAGACTACCGGATTGAACGTGCCTTGTTAGACTTGGGGGCGAGTGTGAACTTGATCCCATACTCGGTATATGAGCAATTGGGCCTTGGTGAATTAAAAGCCACCAAAACCACATTGCAACTCGCTGATAGATCTATCCGTGTACCGAGGGGGATAGTTGAGGATGTTCTAGTCCAAGTTGACAAATTCTACTACCCGGTAGATTTTATAGTCTTGGACACACAACCGGTTTTGGATGCTAGCACCCAAATACCGGTGATATTAGGCCGCCCATTCCTTGCCACATCAAACGCAATCATCAATTGCCGGAATGGGGTGATGCAACTATCTTTTGGAAACATGACACTAGAGGTAAATGTGTTTCATTTGGGCAAAAGACATAGGGATGTCGATGATGATGAGTTCTTCAATGTGAACATGCTCGACACTTTTGAAGAAGAAGAACTCCTCCAACTTGAACCACTAGAAAGCTTGGAGACATGCTTAGCACATTTCATGGATTCCGAAGATCCCATCAGTAGTGAGATTGTGCAGGCATTAAATATAGAAAGACCGGTAGTTGATACTAGCCGGTGGAGGCCCCACTTTGAAAAATTGCCACCAACCACATCAAGGCCTCTACCGTCTAACATCAAACCACCAAAGCTTGACCTCAAATCGCTGCCATCAGAGCTTAAATACCAAGAGCTCAAGTTGATTGAGCTACTCAAAGAACATCGGGAAGCCATAGGTTGGACAATAGCGGATCTCAAAGGGATAGATCCTTCGGTTTGCACTCACCGTATACACCTTGAAGAAAATGCAAAAACGTCTAGACAACCTCAAAGAAGGATAAATCCAAACATGATGGAGGTTGTCAAAGTCGAGGTGTTAAAGCTATTGGATGTGGGTATCATCTACCCCATCTCAGATAGCCAATGGGTGAGTCCCACCCAAGTTGTCCCCAAGAAATCCGGTATTACCATCATTGAAAACAACAACAACGAGCTTATACCGACTAGGGTGACCACCGGTTGGCGTATGTGCATTGATTATAGGAAGCTCAACACGGTTACTAGGAAAGACCACTTCCCTCTCCCATTTATGGATCAAATTTTGGAGAGGTTGGCAGGCCATCCCTATTATTGCTTCCTAGATGGCTATTCCGGATACAACCAAATTGAGATAGCTCCGGAAGACCAAGAGAAAACCACATTTACATGCCCGTTTGGTACCTTCACTTACCGAAGGATGCCATTCGGGTTATGCAATGCACCCGCCACATTCCAACGATGCATGTTGAGTATTTTCTCGGACATGGTGGGTGAGTTTCTTGAGGTGTTCATGGATGACTTTTCTGTTTTTGGTTGTACATTTGATGAGTGTCTCGAGCACTTGAAGTTGGTTTTGATGAGGTGTGAGGAAAAGCAACTTGTATTAAACTGGGAAAAGTGCCATTTCATGGTATAAAGAGGAATAGTCCTTGGACATATCATCTCGTCCAATGGAATAGAAGTAGACCGGACGAAAATTGACATAATTTCCAATCTACCACCACCCAAAAGCATACGCGATGTGCGGTCCTTCCTTGGACACGCCGGTTTCTATCGAAGGTTTATAAAGGACTTTAGTCACATCTCAAGGCCTTTATGCAACCTTCTACAAAAGGAGAACCAATTTGAGTGGAGTGCCGAATGTCAATTAGCTTTTTCAAAGCTAAAAGACATGTTAACAACCGCTCCTATCATGCAACCACCAGATTGGTCCACTCCTTTTGAGTTGATGTGCGATGCAAGCGATTTTGCTATTGGGGCGGTGTTAGGCCAAAAGAAGGATAAAAAGCCCCATGTCATCTACTACGCAAGTAGGACCTTGAATCCTGCCCAAGTTAACTATTCGACTACGGAGAAAGAGCTCCTAGCTGTCATTTTTGCCTTGGACAAATTCAGGCCATACTTAATAGGATCCAAAGTTATTGTTTATACAGATCATGCGGCGCTGAAATACCTTCTTTCCAAGAAGGATGCTAAGCCCCGTTTGCTAAGATGGATCCTACTCCTTCAAGAATTCGATTTGGAGATCAAAGATAAGAAGGGGGTAGAAAATGTGGTGGCAGATCATCTATCCCGCCTAGTCCTACCAAATTCCATTGACGAGTCACCTATTGAGGACTCATTCCCTGATGAGCAACTCTTTGTTGCTATGCATCCACCATGGTACGCTGATATAGCCAATTATCTTTCCACATGTGCGATGCCGACTCATTGGACCGTGCAAGACAAACGTAAATTTCTAAGGGAAGTGCGCAGATTTTTCTGGGATGAACCTCTATTTTTTAAATATTGCCCAGACAAAATTATAAGGAGATGCGTCCCCGATGATGAACACAATTCAGTCATCTCCTTTTGTCATGATCAAGCATGTGGGGGTCATTTTTCAGCCAAGAAAACAACTGTAAAAGTTCTGTAATGTGGTTTTTATTGGCCCACGTTATTTAAGGACACCCACGAGTTTTGCAAAGCGTGCGAGCGCTGCCAGAAGTTATGAGGATTATCCCGTCGAAATATGATGCCTCTCACCCCAATTCAACATCTTGAGGTCTTTGACTGTTGGGGCATCGATTTCATGGGACCATTCCCCTCATCTTTTGGACATGTCTATATTCTGTTGGCCGTAGACTATGTGTCTAAATGGATAGAGGCTATCCCATGTAGAACCAACGATCATCGTACGGTTATCAAGTTTCTCAAAGAAAACATACTTTCTAGATTTGGGACGCCTCGAGCCATTATTAGTGATGGTGGTTCTCACTTTTGCAATAGACCTTTTGAAACTTTGATGAAGAAATATGGTATTAGGCACAAAGTGAGTACCCCATACCACCCACAAACAAGTGGGCAAGCTGAAATCTCCAATAGGGAAATCAAGCAGATTTTGGAAAAGACGGTGAGACCGGATCGCAAGGATTGGTCCCTAAGATTAGATGATGCACTTTAGGCTCACCGTACTGCCTACAAGACACCCATTGGAATGTCCCCTTATAGACTTGTCTATGGGAAAGCTTGCCACTTGCCTGTAGAGATAGAACACAAAGCCTATTGGGCAATTCGGGCTTTAAATTTTGACATTGACAAGGCTAGCTCGCTTCGCAAACTTCAAATAAATGAGCTTGATGAGATCCGGAACGATGCATATGAGAATTCGGGAATTTACAAGAGCAAGATGAAGGCCTTTCATGACAGGCATATCTTAAGGAAATCTTTCCATGAAGGGCAAAAAGTGCTCTTATATAATGCCCGACTTCATCTTTTTCCGAGAAAATTACGATCTCGATGGACCGGCCCATATATTGTCAAAGAAGTTTTTCCTCATGGGGCTGTTGAGATTGAGAATGCAGTGAATGGTGACTGTTTCAAAGTTAATGGACAATGCCTTAAACCATTTGTTGAGAAATTTGATTCAAAGGACATGTCCATCTCCTTGAATGATCCTGTCTATCAGGATGATTGATCTCCTAGTCTGATGGAGGTATAGCATAGGTAGGTTTCATTTAGTTTTACTGTCTTAGTAGGATTTAGTTGTTGTAGTTGCAGACTTCCATGATCGCTCTCCCAGGTATTATTGTTCTCACTCTCTCATATTTTACCATTGCTCTCATGTTCATGCTACTTGACTATCTTTTTACATTGCGGACAATGCAAGATTTGGTTGGGGGGTGAGATGAGATCCCTCATCTAGCATATTGCCACATTTCAAGCTTCATATGCACGAAATTTTTTCGAATTTTCTAACATCTCAAAAATCCTTTAGAAAATCTTGTTTCTATACATTCGAGAGGTTATGAGTAGAAGAGGAGGAAAAACGAAGTGTGTGATGTTGTAGTTTTGAATTTCTCCCAACATAATGGTTTTATATGATAGTTCCCCTATTGTTGTGATTAATAGAAAAGTTGAACACCTTTACACCAAGTTCACATTACACGATTTTCATGAGTGACAGGTTTATGTGATTTGTGGATTAGCTAGACTTTGGTTTAGAGGTGTTGAGCAGCCAAGCCGGGGTATTTTGTCCATCCTTGTCCATGGGAAAATAACGGAGGATATGGATTTCTAAAAATCCTATCTAATTTTAAAAGAAAAAGGAAAGAAAGGATGAAATCGGGAAGGAAAGAAAAATGGTGGAAAATTCCGAAAAGGGCTACCTATTACCAACCGGGGGATGGTCGAACCGTAACCAAAGCCGGAAATGGGACGTAGTGTCAAAGCCGTCGGAAGGACGGTAAGGCAAATTCCTATCATAGGCTTGCTGTTGCTCTGTGCACCTTAAAATCATTGGTTTACCTAATCTATGAAGAAGATGATCCCAGGAACTCATGAGATGAATTTTCACTATACACAGTAGGTTGAATTTGTTCGAGTTCTTCTATTTATCAATCAATCAGCGGGAATTTCATGTAGACACTTCTTATGTTTTGAGAGTCCAAGGTTCAGCTTCTATCACCTAGCTTCTCCAAATTTTATACTTGTACATCCTGGAATGGGTAGAAACATAGTTTCTAGAAGAGAGTTGGGTTTGGAGGTTTGAAATTGTTTCACGCATGTTTTGCTCGGGACTAGCAAAAAGCTGGTTGGGGGGTGTGTTGAACCTCCAATTTATACATTGCATTGCTCATTACAGGACAAGGTTTGCATGCTTTTCATGGTTTAAAGGCCCACCTAACATATGTTTTGTGATTATAGGGATGAGAGCGGACTTCATTCAATTACAAGCCAAAAGAATGCATTTGGAGCTATTGCATGAAGTCCTAAGATGGACCAAAGAAAGAAGAAGAAAGAAGGAGAAAAGAGGATGAAGAAAAGAAGAAAAAGCAGAAGAGAAACAAGGCAGACCGGTCGTCCGACCGGTCAGCCACATCAAAGGATCAAGTGGAAGACAGGCCGACCCGTCATGACCGGTCGGCCACATGATGGCTGTTCACATTGAAGACAGGCCGACCGGTCAAGACCGGTCGGCCTTACACGCTGGATGGTTGATAGATCAGCCCGACCGGTCATGACCGGTCGAGTATGTTTGCTGGAATGAATGGACAGGTCTGTCCGACCGGTCTTGACCGGTCGGCAGTGCTCCCTGGAATGCTTAAAAGATTAGTCCGACCGGTCACGACCGGTCGGCTCTGCGTAAGAAGATCCCTTTCTAATTTAGGACTTCGAAAATTGCTGCGCAATGCGTAGTCTTTCGCAAAATCCGACGCAAGGAAGGTTGTTTGCTATAAAAGGACACCTAGGGGTTCTTCCTAGGGTATCAGGGAGGCTAGGGAATGTGAGTTTGGCGGGTGAAGGCGATTGTGGAGCGTCTGCTACTCTCCTATTCGGGTTTTTCTATTTTTATGCTTTATTTCAGAGTTTTTAGTTGTAGCATGACTATGCTCGGCTAAAACCTCTCAGCTAAGGTTGAGAGGTGAAGCTTGTCGCTAATACTATGTTGATTTCAGTTTAATTCAAGTAATTTACATTCAAGTTTGGATTTTTGCATGGTTTAGTTCCAAATAATGGTAGTTTGAGATGTTTTATCTGAGTTTATGTGCTCCGGACATGAATTCCTTTTAATTCTCTGAGATTATCATGTTTGTTTATCTAAATTCGGATTATAGTAATCCTTGAGCAGGCCATAGTCCAGAGGCATGGCTGTTACTCCGCAGGCTATAGTTTGAGTTTTGTATTGATTGAATGGAACTAGAACTTGGAAGTTCAACTTGAATGTGATGGAATGTGTGTGAATGCTTTACTTTCCAACTAGATGAGAGATAGGACTTCAAATCTAGTTGTGTTCTCTATTTGGATTGACTGAATTGACATAGGATTGCTACAAGTGGATCCTTGAAAGCCTTAGTACTTAGTATCTCTGATTTTTCATTAAATTCCTGTTTTAAGTAAGCACTCTTTTAAATCTGATTTCCTTTAAAAAGCCGAGTTGCTGGAGTGATTTGGTAGCTGTTACTATTTCCCTGTGGATCGACCTCGGTCTTACCGAGATTTATTACTACATCGCAGCCTTACACTTGAGGCGAGCGAACAACCACCCTTAGAAGTGGTAAACAAATTGACAAGACTATTCCGGTGAAGGCCAATGAGCCTAATGATCCGGTAAATTCTGAGGATGAAAATGGATCTAACTTAGCTCCACAACAACAGGAACGCATTTACAAGCCCGTAGCACCATTCCCTTCGAGATTGGTTGCCCCAAAATCTCTCCCAAACTCTCAAGATATTCTAGAGATTTTCAGACAAGTCAAGATCAATATCCCTTTGCTTGACGCCATCCAACAAATCCCCTCTTATGCCAAGTTTCTAAAAGACCTATGCACAACAAAACGCAAATATAATGTGCAGCAAAAGGCCTTCTTAACTGAGCTAGTGCCATCCTCACTCAAAAGACCCCCCCAAAATTCAAAGATCCCGGTAGTCCCACCGTCTCATGTATCATTGGAGACTACCGGATTGAACGTGCCTTGTTAGACTTGGGGGCAAGTGTGAACTTGATCCCATACTCGGTATATGAGCAATTGGGTCTTGGTGAATTAAAACCCACCAAAACCATGTTGCAACTCGCTGATAGATCTATTCGTGTACCGAGGGGGATAGTTGAGGATGTTCTAGTCCAAGTTGACAAATTCTACTACCCGGTAGATTTTATAGTCTTGGACACACAACCGGTTTTGGATGCTAGCACCCAAATACCGGTAATCCTAGGCTGCCCATTCCTTGCCACATCAAACGCAATCATCAATTGCCGGAATGGGGTGATGCAACTATCTTTTGGAAACATGACACTAGAGGTGAATGTGTTTCACTTGGGCAAAAGACATAGGGATGTCGATGATGATGAGTTCTTCGATGTGAACATGCTCGAAACTTTTGAAGAAGAAGAACTCCTCCAACTTGAACCACTAGAAAGCTTGGAGACATGCTTAGCACATTTCATGGATTCTAAAGACCCCATCATTAGTGAGATTGTGCATGCATTAAATATAGAAAGACCGGTAGTTGATACTAGCCAGTGGAGGCCCCATTTTGAAAAATTGCCACCAACCACATCAAGGCCTCTACCGTCTAACATCAAACCACCAAAGCTTGACCTGAAACCATTTCCATCCGAGCTTAAATACGTATATTTGGGTCAAGAAGAAACTTTCCCAGTTGTCATTGCCTCCCACCTTGAGAAGGACCAAGAGCTCAAGTTGATTGAGTTACTCAAAGAACATAGGGAAGCCATAGGTTGGACAATAGCGGATCTCAAAGGGATAGATCCTTCAGTTTGCACGCACCGAATACACCTTGAAGAAAATGCAAAAACGACTAGACAACCTCAAAGACGGCTAAATCCAAACATGATGGAGGTTGTCAAAGCCGAGGTGTTAAAGCTATTGGATGTGGGTATCATCTACCCCATCTCAGATAGACAATGGGAGAGTCCTACCCAAGTTGTCCCCAAGAAATCCGGTATTACCATCATTGAAAACGCCAATAACGAGCTTATACCGACTAGGGTGACCACCGGTTGGCGTATGTGCATTGATTATAGGAAGCTCAACACGGTTACTAGGAAAGACCACTTCCCTCTCCCATTTATGGATCAAATTTTGGAGAGGTTGGCAGGTCATTCCCATTATTGCTTCATAGATGGCTATTCCGGATACAACCAAATTGAGATAGCTCCGGAAGACCAAGAGAAAACCACGTTTACATGCCCGTTTGGTACCTTCGCTTACCGAAGGATGCCATTCGGGTTATGCAATGCACCCGCCACATTCCAACGATGCATGTTGAGTATTTTCTCAGACATGGTGGGTGAGTTTCTTGAGGTATTCATGGATGACTTTTCTATTTTTGGTTGTACATTTGATGAGTGTCTCGAGCACTTGAAGTTGGTCTTGATGAGGTGTGAGGAAAAGCAACTTGTGTTAAACTGGGAAAAGTGCCATTTCATGGTACAAAGAGGAATAGTCCTTGGACACATCATCTCGTCCAATGGAATAGAGGTAGACCGGGCTGAAAATTGACATAATTTCCAATCTACCACCACCCAAAAGCATACGCGATGGGCGGTCCTTCCTTGGACATGCCGGTTTCTATCGAAGGCTTATAAAGGACTTTAATCACATCTCAAGGCCTTTATGTAACCTTCTACAAAAGGAGAACCAATTTGAGTGGAGAGCCGAATGTCAATTAGCTTTTTCAAAGCTAAAAGACATGTTGACAACCGCTCCTATCATGCAACCACCAGATTGGTCCATGCCTTTTGAGTTGATGTGCGATGCGAGCGACTTTGCTATTGGGGCGGTGTTAGGCCAAAAGAAAGATAAAAAGCCCCATGTCATTTACTACGCAAGTAGGACCTTGAATCCTGCCCAAGTTAATTATTCGACTACGGAGAAAGAGCTCCTAGCTGTCATTTTTGCCTTGGACAAATTCAGGCCATACTTAATAGGATCCAAAGTTATTGTGTATACGGATCATGCGGCGCTGAAATACCTTCTTTCTAAGAAGGATGCTAAGCCCCGCTTGCTTAGATGGATCCTACTCCTTCAAGAATTCGACTTGGAGATCAAAGATAAGAAGGGGGTAGAAAATGTGGTGGCAGATCATCTATCCCGCCTAGTCCTACCAAATTCCATTGACGAGTCACCTATTGAGGACTCATTCCCTGATGAGCAACTCTTTGTTGCTATGCATCCACCATGGTACGCTGATATAGCCAATTATCTTTCCGCAGGTGCGATGCCGACTCATTGGACTGCGCAAGACAAACGTAAATTTCTAAGGGAAGTGCGCAGATTTTTCTGGGATGAACCTCTATTGTTTAAATATTGCCCAGACCAAATTATAAGGAGATGCGTCCCCGATGATGAACACAATTCAGTCATCTCCTTTTGTCATGATCAAGCATGTGAGGGTCATTTTTCAGCCAAGAAAACAACTGCAAAAATTCTGCAATGTGGTTTTTATTGGCCCACGTTATTTAAGGACACCCACGAGTTTTACAAAGCGTGCGAGCGCTGCCAGAAGTTATGAGGATTATCCCGTCGAAATATGATGCCTCTCACCCCAATTCAACATCTTGAAGTCTTTGACTGCTGGGGCATTGATTTCATGGGACCATTCCCCTCATCTTTTGAGCATGTCTATATTCTTCTTGCCGTAGACTATGTGTCTAAATGGATAGAGGCTATCCCATGTAGAACCAACGATCATCGTACGGTTCTCAAGTTCCTCAAAGAAAACATACTTTCTAGATTTGGGATGCCTCGAGCCATTATTAGTGATGGTGGTTCTCACTTTTGCAATAGACCTTTTGAAACTTTGATGAAGAAATATGGTATTAGGCACAAAGTGAGTACCCCATACTACCCACAAACAAGTGAGCAAGCTGAAATCTCCAATAGGGAAATCAAGCAGATTTTGGAAAAGACGGTGAGACCGGATCGCAAGGATTGGTCCCTAAGATTAGATGATGCACTTTGGGCTCACCGTACTGCCTACAAGACACCCATTGGAATGTCCCCTTATAGACTTGTCTATGGGAAAGCTTGCCACTTGCCTGTGGAGATAGAACACAAAGCCTATTGGGCAATTCGGGCTCTAAATTTTGACATTGACATGGCTAGCTCGCTTCGCAAACTTCAATTAAATGAGCTTGATGAGATCCGGAACGATGCATATGAGAATTCGAGAATTTACAAGAGCAAGATGAAGGCTTTTCATGACAAGCACATCTTAAGGAAATCTTTCCATGAAGGACAGAAAGTGCTCTTGTATAATGCCTGACTTCATCTTTTTTCGGGAAAATTACGATCTCGATGGACCGGTCCATATATTGTCAAAGAAGTTTTCGCTCATGGGGCTGTTGAAATTGAGAATGCAGCGAATGGTGACTGTTTCAAAGTTAATGGACAACGCCTTAAACCATTTGTTGAAAAATTTGATTCAGAGGACATGTCCATCTCCCTGAATGATCCTGTCTATCAGGATGATTGATCTCCTAGTCTGATGGAGGTATAGCATAGGTAGGTTTAGTTTTGTTTTACTGTTTTAATAGGGTTTAGTTGTTGGAGAATTCCATGATCGCTCCTTCAGGTACTATTGTTCTCACTCTCTCATTGTTTACCATTGCTCTCATGTTCATGCTACTTGACTCTCTTTTTACATTGAGGACAATGCAAGATTTGGTTGGGGGGTGAGATGAGATTCTTCATCTAGCATATTGCAACATTTCGAGCTTCATATGCACAATTTTTTTTCGAATTTGCTAACATCTCAAAACTCTGTTAGAAAATATTGTTTCTATACATTTGAGATACTATGAGTATAAGAAGAGGAGATACGAAGTGTGTGATGTTGTAGTCTTGATTTTCTTCCAACATAATGGTTTTATATGTTAATTCCCCTATTGTTATGATTGATAGAAAATTTGAACACCTTTACACCAAGTTCACATTACACGATTTTCATGAGTGACAGGTTTATGTGATTTGTGGATTAGTTAGACTTTGATTTAAAGGTGTTGAGCAGCCAAGTCGGGGTATTTTGTCCATCCTTGTCCATGGAAAAATAACAAAAGATATGGATTTCTAAAAATCCTATCTAATTTAAAAGAAAAGGGAAAGAAAGGATGAAATCGAGAAGGAAAGAAAAATGGTGGACAATTACGAAAAGGGCTACCTATTACCAACCGGGGGATGGTCGAACCGTAACCAAAGCCGGAAATGCGACGTAGTGTGAAAGCCGTCGGAAGGACGGTAAGGCAAATTTCCTGTCATAGGCTTGTTGTTGCTCTGTGCACCTTAAAATCATTGGTTTACCTAATCTATGAAGAAGATGATCCCAGGAACTCATGAGATGAATTTTCACTATACACACTAGGTTGAATTTGTTCGAGTTCTTCTATTTATCAATCAATTAGCGGGAATTTCATGTAGACACTTCTTATGTTTTGAGGGCCCAAGGTTTCAGCTTCTATCACCAAATTTTCCAAATTTTATACTCATATGTCTTGGAACGGATAGAAACATGGTTTCTGGAAGAGAGTTGGGTTTGGAGGTTTGAAATTGTTTCACGCATGTTTTGCTCGAGACTAGCAAAAAGCTGGTTGGGGGGTGTGTTGAACCTCCACTTTATACATTGCATTGCCCATTATACAACAAGGTTTGCATGATTTTCATGGTTTAAAGGCCCACCTAACACATGTTTTTGTGATTGTAGGGATAAGAGCGGACTTCATCCAATTGAAGCTTAACAAGGGTTATTTGAAGACATTGGAGGAAGTCCTAAGATGGACCAAAGAAAGAAGAAGAAAGAGGGAGAAAAGAGAATGAAGAAAATAAGAAAAATTTGAAGTGAAGACAAGGCAGACCGGTCGTCCGACCGGTCAGCCACATCAAAGGGGCAACAAAGGAAGAAGGCCGATCGGTCTTGACCGGTCGGCCATGGAAACTGCTCACATGTATAAAGGGCAGACCGGTCATGACCGGTCGGCCAGGCTCTCTTGACAAGATGGAAACAAAGCCCGACCGGTCATGACTGGTCGGGCATGCACGCTGGACTGTGGACAGGTCTGTCCGACCGGTCTTGACCGGTCGGCAGCACTCCCTGGACTGTTTTTAGAAGCTAGTCCGACCGGTCATGACCGGTCGGCGGTGCTCTCTGGAAGGTGTAAAACATCAGTCCGACCGGTCGTGACCGGTCGGCTCTGCGTAAGATCAGTCCTTTCTAAATCAAGACTCTGAAAAACACTTCGTAATGCGTAGCCTTTCGCAGAATTCGACGCAAGGGAGATTGTTTGCTATAAAAGGACACCTAGGGGCTCTTCCTAGGTTATCAGAGAGGCTAAGGAACGTGGGTTTGGAAAGCGAAGGCGATCGTGGAGCGGCTGCAACTCTCTTATTCGGGTTTTCCTGTTTTTATGCTTTATTTCAGAGTTTTTAGTTGTAGCATGACTATGCTCGGCTAAAACCTCTCAGCTAAGGCTGAGAGGTGAAGCTTGTAGCTAATTCTATGTTGGTTTCAGTTTAATTCAATTAATTTACATTCAAGTTTGGATTTTTACATGATTTAGTTCCAAAAAAGTGGTAGTTTGAGACGTCTTATCTGAGTTTATGTGCTCCGGACATGAATTCCTTTTAATTCTCTGAGATTATCATGTTTGTTTATCTAAATTCGGATTATAGTAATCCTTGAGCAGGCCATAGTCCAGAGGCATGGCTGTTACTCCGCAGGCTATAGTTTTGAGTTTTGTATTGATTGAATGGAACTAGAACTTGGAAGTTCAACTTGAATGTGATGGGATGTGTGTGAATGCTTTATTTTCCAACTAGATGAGAGATAGGACTTTGATTCTAGTTGTGTTTTCTACTTGGATTGACTGAATTGGCATAGGATTGCTACAAGTGGATCCTTGAAAGCCTTAGTACTTTATTTCTCTGATTTTTCGTTAAATTCCTATTTTAAGTAAACATTCAATTAAATCTGATTTCTTTTAAAAACTGAGTTGCTGGAGTGATTTGGTAGCTTTTACTATTTCCCTGTGGATCGACCTCGATCTTACCGAGTTTTATTACTACATCGCAGCCTTACACTTGAGGCGAGCGAACAAGTAGCAAAGCCTGAAATTCATCATCCAGGACCATCTTCATGGCGGAGAGCTGGTTCACTATGTTGCTGACCTCATTTATGTTTTCAGCCACAGAACCGATCATCTTTAAGCTTGAAATTCATAAGTTGTCTTATCAGGAATATCTTATTATCAGCTGTCTTCCTCTCATACAACCCTTGCAATTTCTGTCATAGGCTAGCGACTGAGGTTTCCGTAGACATATGGTGGAATACGGAATCATCCAACCTTTGTCTAATAGACCCCATCACCTTCCAGTCCAACTTTTTCCAATCATCATCAGGCATATCCTTGATCTTCGTTGATATGCCTAAGATCGGAGCATATAGGTCCTTGCAATAGGGCAAGTCCTCCATCTTAGCCTTCTATATGGTCCTAGTTAGAACCATTGAGGCTGATCATCCTTGATGAGCCACCTTCCATAATTCAGAACCGATCCCACTTTGTTCAATCAACCTGAACGCTCTGATACCACTTTGTTGGGTGCGTTGCACTAAAACCTTCGGATCTCGTCCCCCCAAAACTAGAATTATGTACTATGATAATGTAATAATCAAAAGCAAATCAACAATCTCACGACACAAGAGGTTTTTATGTGGAAAACCCTCGAAGAGGTAAAAACCACGGGACCTAGTACAGATAAACAATCCACTATCTCAGAGAACTATTTACAACCGATCACAAGCACACACCGCTTTGATCAAACCTTCTTCACCCATGCAGGGATGGATAAACAACAAGAGAACTATGAAAATAGTAGGATCTCACCGATCACAAGGACATAGAAGTGTTGAGATGACGGTTGCGCAGAAGAACTCCTCTTCAAGCAACTTCTCCCTTCTACAAGCTTCCTCTCTCTCTTCTCTCTTTCTTCTCTCTTCCTCTTTCTCTCTCTTTCTCACCTTGGACGTGAAAACACCTTAATGTGATACCCTAACTACAATTTGGAACCTCTTAAGTAGGAAACCGGAGGAAACAGAATCGTATTAGGAAACTGCGTATAAGCAGTCTTCGTCGGGTCGGGCGCCCGTCCAAGTCAAAAACTGTCCAGCAAGCAATCTGAGAAAAAAATGAATATCGGGCGCCCGGACCAGCATGGTCGGACGCCCGATTACCAAACCGCTGGGTGCCCGACTGTTGTAAAAATAGTCTAGCAACAAAAGGCCTCATCTAGGTAATTTCGGTCGCCCGACCACTCTTGGTCCTGGAGCCCGACCACAGTCAGACTGGACTATCTCTCCTCTTGACTGAGGAGGAAAATCCCATCAGTATCATACAATGCTCGAGCCAAAAATAGTTTACGGATCCAAAATTTAATGTGATGGGATTTTCCATGGATGAGCCATGCACCACAAATGCCCCAGGTTGAATATCCTAGCCGTAGAGTATTAGGCAATGAGTTTTCTCCATTAACCCTTTCTTTGTTGTTCACCTGTTCAAAGGTTTAGGATGCTTCCAAATGGCAGATACTTGGTACATGGAATATTCAGTGGAACCCGTAAATAAACAAATCATATCACCTAACAATACGGCCCACTTGTACAAACTGAAAACCCAAACAGCAATGCTCAATTTCCCAACCAAAGCATTGTATAATAACTCAATATTATACAATTTGTGTGATAAGCAAAAGTTTTCAAATTCAGTCAGTGATGTAGAAAAGGAAATATGGTATTTACCTCACTTTGTAAAGAAAAGAAGAAAGACAAGCATTAGCAACATGCCAAAGCCTTCACATGTGCATCTGTTTATGAGCCATTCAATTAAGAATTTGGACAAAAAGAAAATGCACGCTCTCCATGTCATGATTTTAATAGCAATTTTGAAGTGTGCGACACACCCAGAGACTTAACCTAGTACAACGCGCCCCTACTCATTCCAACTTAGTATGGTTTCAGAGAGTGACCCACAGTATGACTTGTCTCTTCCTCCAATACTGCCAAAGTTTACTCGAATTCAGATATTTAAAAACCATGTCTAGATAGATATCCTATATCCCGCTTTTCCTAGATTGATCCTAAGGATTTGTGCTAGGAATGAGTGCATGCACCAACCAAGAAGTTAACAATTCAACGATGGCCAATTAAAGATGGCGACCACCACATAAATGGCCAATGGCACCATGTGTCCAATAAGTAATTCACAATCTCCATTGAATTAACAATACCCCAGCTTGAATTCAGTTAAAAACTAAACTAAACCAGAAAGTATTCACTAACAAAACACAGCTCAAAATTTTCTATAACTAATAAAAACACCACAACCAGAAATAGCTATTAAGAAGAACAATTTTCCAGGGTTACACATTTCAAATCCAATCCAATTTGCAATCAAACTTAAAAATCGCAAGGATCAAGCAACAGAGAGAACTGGAAATCCAAATGCTCACCATGGAAATTCCAAAACAGGCAGTCACAAACATACCGAGTTGCCTCGGGCCCGCCATGCCAATCATAGATGCGAACGGATGTACCAAACGGTCCATTTTTGATTTGGCTCTGGTCTTCAAGCACTTGATTGGGCATGTATGACGGCCATGGAGAAATCACCGCAGGTGGAGCAGCCAATCATGTGCTAAAAAAAAAAAAAAAAATCAAATAAAAGATCATTCACGAAGAAAAATCCACCCAATCTGAAATAATCACCTCCTTTAACACTAGAAATCACAATAAGCATCAAACGAGAATGAATGGGGTGATGCAATTGTCCTTTGGAAATATGACATTGGAGGTAAACGTATTCCATATGTGCAAAAAGCAAAGGAATGAGGAGGATGATGAGCTCTTCGAGGTAAACATGCTTGAATCCTTTGAAGAAAAGGAGCTCCTTCAACTTGAACCACTAGAAAATTTGGAGACATGCTTGGCACGCTTTGAAAATTTCAAGGATCCCATTTTGAGTGATATTGTGCAAGCATTGAGTAGTGAGAAACCGGTAGTTAATACTAGCTGGTGGATGCCTCATTTTGAAAGATTGCCACGAACTACATCAAAGCTTCTACCATCTAATATCAAGCCGCTGAAGCTTAACCTTAAACCTCTACCATCCGAGCTTAAATATGCATATTTGGGTCAAGAGGAAACATTCCCAGTTGTCATCGCCTCTCATTTAGGAAAAGACCAAGAGCTCAAGTTAATTGAGCTACTCAAAGAACATAGGGAAGCCATAGGTTGGACAATAGCAGACCTTAAAGGGATAGATTTTTCAGTTTGTACTCACTGCATACACCTCGAAGAGAATGCAAAAATGACTAGACAACCTCAAAGAAGGTTAAAACATGATGGAGGTTGTCAAAGACGAGGTGTTAAAGCTACGAGATGTGGGTATCATCTACCCTATCTTGGATAGCCAATGAGTGAGTCCTACCCAAGTTGTCCCAAAGAAGTCCGGTATTACAATCGTAGAGAATGCCAATAACGAACTTATACCAACTAGAGTGATTACTGGTTGGCGAATGTGCATAGATTATCGGAAGTTAAACACGGTCACTATGAAGGACCAGTTCCCTCTCCCATTTATGGATCAAATTTTGGAGAGGTTAGCGGGTCACTCCTATTATTGCTTCTTCGATGGCTATTCCGGCTACAACAAAATAGAGATAGCCCTAGAAGACCAAGAAAAGACCACTTTTACATGTCCATTTGGCACCTTCGCATACCGAAGAATGCCATTCAGACTATGTAATGCACCCGCTACATTCCAACGATGCATGTTGAGTATTTTCTCATACATGGTGGGTGAGTTCCTCGAGGTATTCATGGACGATTTCTCTGTTTTCAGTTGTACTTTCGATGAATGCCTAAATCACTTGAAGTTGGTCTTGACAAGGTGCGAGGAGAAGAACCCCGTTTTAAACTGGAAAAAAGTATCATTTTATGGTACAAAAAGGAATAGTCCTTAGACATATCATCTCGTCCAATGGAATAGAAGTAGACCGGGCCAAAATCAATATAATTTCCAATCTACCACCACCCTAAAGCATACACGATGTGCAGTCCTTCCTTGGACACATAAAAGGTTCATAAAGGATTTCAGTCATATCTCTAGGCCTTTATGTAACCTTCTCCAAAAGGAGAATCAATTTTGAGTGGAGTGCCGAATGTCAATTAGCTTTTTCAAAGCTAAAAGACATGTTTACAACCGCTCCTATCATGCAACCACCGGATTGGTCCGTCCCTTTTAAGTTGATGTGCGATGCGAGCGATTATGCTATTGGGGAGTTGCTAGGCCAAAAAAGGGATAAGAAGCCCCACGTTATCTACTATGCGAGTAGGACCTTGAATCCTGCCCAAGTCAATTACTCGACTACGGAGAAGGAGCTCCTAGCCATCATTTTTGCCTTGGACAAATGCAGGCCTTACTTAATAGGATCCAAGGTCATTATTTACACGGATCATGCGGCGCTGAAACACCTTCTTTATAAGAAGGATGCTAAGCCCCGTTTGCTTAGATGGATCCTACTCCTTAAAGAATTCAATTTAGAGATCAAGGACAAGAAGGGAGTAAAGAATGTGGTGGCGGATCACCTATCCCACCTATTTCTACCCAATTTCATTGACAAGTCACCTATTGAAGACTCATTCCCTGATGAGAAACTCTTTGTTGCTATGCATCCACCATGGTACCCTGACATAGCCAATTATCTTTACATAGGTGTGATGCCAATTCATTGGACTGCGCAGGACAAATGAAAATTTCTAAGGGAAGTACACAGATTTTTCTGGGATGAACTATTACTTTTCAAATATTGCCCAGATCAAATAATAAGGAGATGTGTCCCTGATGATGAACAAAATTTGGTCATCTCCTTCTGTTATAATGAAGCATGTGGGGGTCATTTTTACGCCAAGAAAACCATTGTAAAAATTCTGTAGTGCGGTTTTTATTGGCCCACTTTGTTTCGAGACACCCACGATTTTTGCAAAGCGTGCGAGCGCTGTCTAAAGCTAGGAGGATTGTCTCGTCAAAATATGATGCCTCTTACCCCAATTCAATATCTTGAAGTCTTCGACTGTTGGGGCATCGATTTCATGGGACCATTCCCCTCATCTTTTGGACGTGTCTACATATTGCTTGCCGTAGACTGTGTGTCAAAGTGGATAGAGGCAATTTCATGTAGAACTAACGATCATCGTACGGTTCTAAAGTTCCTTAAAGAAAACATATTATCTAGATTTGGAACGCCTCAAACCATCATAAGTGATGGTGGTTCTCACTTTTGCAAAAGGCCCTTTGAAGCCTTAATGAGGAAATATGGCATTAGGCATAAGGTGAGTACCCCTTACCACCCATAGACAAGTGAGCAAGCTGAAATTTTCAATAGGAAAATCAAACAAATTTGGGAAAAGACAGTGAGACCAGACCGCAAAGATTGGTCACTGCGATTAGTCGATACTCTTTGGGCTCACTGTACCGGCTTTAAGATCCCCATTAGAATGTCTCCCTATAGACTTGTTTATGGGAAGGCTTGTCACTTACCTGTGGAACTTGAACACAAAGCCTATTGGGCGATTTGGGCATTAAATTTTGATATTGACAAGGCTAGCTTGCTTCGCAAACTCGAATTACATGAGCTTGACGAGATCCGGAATGATGCTTATGAGAACTCGAGGATTTACAAGAGTAGGATGAAGGCCTTCCATGATAAACACATCTTCAGAAAATCTTTTCATGAAGGTCAGAAAGTGCTCTTATACAATTCCCGACTTAATCTTTTTCCGTAAAAATTGAGATCTCGATGGATCGGCCCATATATTATTAAAGAAGTTTTTCTGCATGGGGCTGTTGAGATAGAAAATGTGGCGAATGGTAACTGTTTTAAAGTGAACGGGCAACGTCTTAAACCATTCGTTGAGAAGTTTGATTCAAAGTACATGTCTATCACTCTGAATTGATCCTGTGTATCAGGATGATTGATCTCCTAGTCTGACGGAGGTATAAAGTAGATTAAGTTTAGTTTATTTTTTTTTATTTTTAAGTGCTTTAGAAGATTTTGATGCTGAAAGTAAATTTAGATGATCGACTCTCTCAGGTACTATCATTCTCACTCTCTTTTATTTTACCATTGCTCTCATGTTCATGCTCATTGCATAATTTTTACATTGGGGATAATGCAAGATTTGGTTAGGGGTGAGATGAGATTCCTCATCTAGTAGTTTGTGGACATTTCGAACATTATTATAAGATTCCTCATCTAGTAGTTTATGAACATTTCGAGCATTACTATATGTTGAAAAATTTCAATTTTTTTTTAAAATTCAAAACTCTTTTAGAAAACTTTGTTTCTATGCATTCTAATGATACAAGTATAAGAAAAGGAGATATGAAGTGAGTGATGTTGCAAGTCTTGAACTACCCTTAATATAATGGTTTTATATGTGAATTCCCCTATTTATATGATTGATAGAATGTTTGAACACTAGTACACCTAGTTCACGTTACACGATTTTCACAATTTGAAAGGATTATGTTGTGGATTGGCTAGACTTAGATTTGAGGTGTTGAGGAACCAAGCCGAGGTACTTTGTCCATCCTTATGTACGGGAAAATAACGAAAGATACGAATTTCTAAAAATCATATCTAATGTGTATGGAAAAGAAAGAAGGAAAGAAAATATCGGTATGATTGAAAATATGGTGGAAAATTCTGAAAAAGGGCTACATATTACCAACCGGGGGATGGTCTGCCCGTAACCAAAGCTGGAAATGGGACAGTGTGAAAGCTGTTGGAAGAACGGTAAGACAAATTCATGTCATAGGCTTGCTGTCAATTTGTACACTTTTAGATCCATAGTTTAGTTGATCTACGAAGAAGGTAATCCAGGAAATTCATTAGATGAACTTTCACTATGCACACTAGGTTGAATTTGTTCAAGTTCTTCTATTTATCAATCAATCGATGACAATTCTGTATGAACACTTATTATGTTTTGAGAGTTTGAGGTTTCAATTTCATTCACCCAGTTTCTTCAATTATTGCACTTGTATGTCTTGGAATGAATAGAAGTATAGTTTCTGAAGGAGAGTTAGATTTTGGAGAATTGAACTTGTTTCACACATGGTTTGCTCGGGACTAGCAAAATGCTGGTTGAGGGGTGTGTTGAGCTCTTAAATTATACATATTCTAACCCCATTTTATCACATTCCATGCATGATTTCTATGATTAAAGGACTAATCTAATGCATTTTTGTGCTTGTAGGAATGGGAGAGAGAAGTTATGAATTTGATGTTAAAAGGGTCCTTTGGAACTACATTGAAAACACTGAAAAGAAGCCCTGAAAAACCACGTCAGAAAGACCTGGATCGGCCAGAAGAAAAGAGGGAATTAACAATCATATCAGAAGGCCACCAAGCACCCGACCATCATATGGTCGGGCGCCCGAAATTTGGAAATCAAAGGCTAAACAAGCTGGACAAATCTGGACCTTACCGGGCGCCTGACCAACATCTGGTCGGGCGCCTGATATTCAAAAGCGAATATTGTCAAAACACGCTGGACTGATTGAAGCATGGTTGGGTGCCCGACCAACACCTGACCGAGCGCCCCGACCAATGCCCGACTACCGACGTAAGTACGTAAATTGTTACGCAATCCGAGGTGGTGTGTGGTTTTTCTTATAAAAGGACACCTTGGAATTCTTGCTAAAGTATCCTAGAAGAGTTTTAAGTTCGTGGGGAGAAAGGGAGATCATAGTGGAGTGATCGCAACTCCTCCAACTCCGATTTTTTTAGTTTTCTATTCTTTTGACTAGTTTTTCTTTCGTTTTTAGTTCAAGTATGACAATGCTTGGCTAACACCTCTTAGCTAGGGCTAAGAGGTGAAACTTGTAGTGAGTTTTCATGTTGAATTTGTTTAATTCAAGTACATTTACTTAAAGTTTGAATTTTTAAGTTCTAGTTTGAATAAAGTTAGTATTTTTGGATGTTTTATGAGAGTTCATGTGCTTTGGACATGGGTTCCTTGCAATTCTTTGAGATTATCATGTTAATATTGATTAGCTTCGAATTGTAGTAACCCTAGAGCACACCATAGTCTCTTGGCATGGTTGTTACTTCGAAGCCTACATGGTTGAATTCTATGTGCTTCATTAAAACTAGAATCTTAATTTTTGACTTAAGTGGGATTGTTTGTGTTTGAATGCTTAATCTTCTAACTAGATGAGAGATAGAACTTTGAATCTAGTAGTGTTTATGCTTGGATGAATGAATTCACATGGAGCTACTACAAGTGGATCCTTAAGGCCTTAGTTTCATTAATTAATAGATTTTTACAAAAGTTACTGTTTTCTCTTATTTTATAAAATCAAACTTCAATTTGCAAAATTTGAAGTTGCTAGAATAGTTTGAATTGGTTTACCCTAATTCCCTGTGGATCGACCTCGGTCTTACCAAGTTATTACTACATCTCAAGCCTTGCACTTGAGGCTAGCGACCAACCCTAATTTTTTATGATTTACACCAAAACCCGACTGATTTTAATGAATTGAAGAAGTAAACCATTAAATCTAATGAAATCAACATCAAATCAAGAAAAAAAAAACCCTCAACTACAAATATGCTAAAATAATCATAAAATCAACAAATTTTCTAGCAAAAAAAGGGGGAAAGCGAAGATCGGAGGGATCTGACCGTCTCCGTTCTTGTCAAACATACTAAACGCCTCCTTGAACTCAAAGATCTGGTCCTTCGTGAGCTGATCTGCCATTTTTTTCTAAAATCGAGCAGAAAACGATGGAGGTGGAAGAAGGAAGAAAATCATAGGGAAGGAAAGGGTCTTTTTAGTGTAACACCCTGAAATTTCGACTCTCATGGACAACATGATGGGTCAAGTTCCGAGTGTTAACCTAAATATGTTAGGTACATATTTTCATACATTTACATGTCTTTCATATATTCATGGCTTTCACAGCATAACGACGGAAAAATAAAGTTTTTACTCTGCATTTTTCTACCCTATGTCTCCAAACAATGTCTTAAAACAGTACCAAATATAATGTTTCACTCTCTGTTTTCGAAGGAAGACTTATTACAAGTTTATACGAAAATAAATCTATCCTGTAGAACAAAATAAATAAATATGAATCATCTTCACGTCGTTCCGACTTCATAATCCACCATTTACTGCTACAAACCTTCATACTCTTCACCCTGCAAGTCAGGTTCATCCAATGGATTGTCACCTACAACATCTAGGTTGGTGTTTTAAAACACCGTCCCAGGAGAGAGTGAGTTGCTTGCGATCAACTTAGTGAGGGTTTTCCCTTAAGATTAGCACAATAATATGCAAGTATTATAATCACACCCAAATAAAACATAAATGAGAAAATCTTATTTAATGCAATGCATGATGTGCATGCTCTAGCTAAGGTACCTTGACTAAATGAGATGAGAATACTCCACTCTTTCCACTAACCACTAGTCAACAGAGGTTCTAGTTAGGACGTGAATACTCCACTCTTCCCATACATTAAAACCCAACTAGTGAAATGGGCCTTTACATACTTTCACTAGATAGCGAGAGAAACGGGCCTTATGCACACTTTCACTAGCCCAAGGGGTAAATGAATGCATGATTAATTTCACCTTTAATTAAGTAAATTTAGAATCCAGCCAATTTAATGATGTCCACGACCAATGGTCGCTCTTTACCCCATCTCATGATCCATCATAACATAGAACAGTCATTTTCCTCCAACGGGGCCTACCATGAAGATTCGTCACATCCAAGTCATGAGACATGGCACATAAATAACCTTAACTTCCCATGGATCCCTCACAAGTAGGGCTATCAACAGGTCGGATACGGGCTGGATCAGTGATGATCCGTATCCGACCCGATTAAGGATATATTCGACCCAAATCCAATTCGGATCACAAGTATATGATCCGAACCCGACCCGTTTAAATATTTTGAAATCCGTTTCCGATCCGACCCGATATCCGAGAGAGAGAAGAGAGAGAGAGAGAGAGAGAGAGAGAGAGAGAGAGAGAGAGAGAGAGAGAGATGCTTGTGCGTGGAGAGTAGAGACGAAGGAGACGGCTGTTTTTTTTTTAATTGGGTCGTTAATGGGCCGGATCAAGGTTGATCCGAATCCAATCCAAGTATTAAATGAATCATCTTTGGGTATCCGTATCTGACCCGATGATCCGATTATTGATTTGAATCTGATTAAATCGGAGCGGATTTGGATCGGATACGGATCATCATCCATGCCGTTGACAGCCCTACTCACAGGTGTAATACCTTGATCCTTTATGACATAGACTGAGCACACATGTTCCGATCTGAGCGTAAATTGATTGTACATAGTACCTTCGTACACCCAGAAATCCTACCTTGTCTTTCATACTAGATACCTTTAAAACATCTATCATGTCCGCCGCGTCGTCGCTGCGGTCGCAATGGTGAAAATCGTGAGCCAATACGATACCTGAGTGTAAAGTTATAAGCATTTGATCGAAAACACCCGAAAAATACGGTTTATGCACATCTGCGTGGGGTCCACTGCATGTTCTCCTAGGTAGCCATACCTCATTATTGCATTACCCATCCCTCCCATCCTTCTTAAATGCATCTTGATTAAAATATTTTGTATATATAAATGAAAATGATGAAGGAAAAATAATAATAAAAAAGGAGAGGAGAATAGAGATGTAATGATGACATCCATACCCTCCTCTACTCCTCCCCGGAAGCAGATTGCGTAGTGAGTAACTCCGGACGCTAAGCGTGTGGAGTAAACTCTGTGGGGCCCACCGTGATTTACATATTTTATCCAATCTGTTCATCCATCTTAATAGAAAATTTTAGGTATGGTACCAAAAAATGAAGCATATCAAAATCTAAAGTGGACCACACCATAGGAAAAGTGTGAACTGAATGTCTACCATTGAAAAATTCTCGAAGGACACAGAAGTTTTGGATCAAGTTGATATTTGTGTTTTCCCTTCATCCATATCCATGTGATCTTATGAACAGGTTGGATGACAAATAAACATCACTGTCGGGCTTGGGAAGGTTTCAACGATGGAAATCATTATTCCCACTGTTTCCCATGGCATGGTCCACTTGAGATTTGAATATGCTTAAATTTTGGGCTCAACCACTAAAATGACCTGGAAAAACATATGGACGGAATAGATAAAGCACATACATTCTAGGTGGGCCCAACAAAATTTACTCCA
The DNA here is from genome assembly GCA_003013855.2 of Liriodendron chinense. NCBI lineage: Eukaryota > Viridiplantae > Streptophyta > Magnoliopsida > Magnoliales > Magnoliaceae > Liriodendron > Liriodendron chinense. The sequence goes on along the minus strand of ML058480.1, from coordinate 4,038,219 downwards.
CACGATAAGAGTGTGCGGAGTTACTCCGCACACAATCCGATTCCCTCATCCCCACGTTACATCGCATTACTTCATTTATTACACAAAAAAATAAAAAAAGAGATTATAAAGGGAGAGAGGAGAGAACATGCACGCCCTCATCCTCCTTTCCCTCCTATCCATTTATCTCCATGAGAGAGATATGAGAGAGAGAGAGAGAGAGAGAGAGAGAGAGAGAGAGTTATAAGGGATAGATTGTTGGGCCATCAAGCTCTCTTTCTATCTCAACCATCCATCCTTGCCTAGGAGTCTTGGAGGAGTCATCTGAGCCGTCAGATCAATGTGAGTATCCACTCCATTTTAATTATTATGTTAATCACATATTGCGGTTCTAACCGTCTTTCTTATAGGAGGGGGTACTGAGAAGTCCCCTGATGGTTCAGATGAATGACGGGTGGGCCAAGTATTGGCTAGAAATTATTTTACACCGTAGGTCCAGATACATATACACTAGACCGGCTGACGGGTTGAGGAAATTGCCATTGGTCCTAGGGCTCACTCATCGGGGCCATCGTGATGTATATGTTACATCTATACCGACCATCCATCTTGCCAGCTCATTCCAGGTCCATATCCCAAACATGAGGCAGATCTATAACGCAAGTGGGCCATACCATATTAAACAGTTGATAGGTGACACCTACTATTAAGACCTTCTCAGGGCCCACCTTGATGTCTATTCCTCATTTGATCCGCTCTTAAGGTCACACGACTGTGGTGGAAGGGAAACCACAAGTATCAGCTTGAGTGGTTTTGTAGACCACCCTTAATGATTATTGGGCATTCCACCTGTGTTAATGTTCACACCTCTTGATGAAGGAAAAACAGAAGATATGGGCTGATGCAAAACTCCTTAGGCTCACCTTGTGTAGTCCAACCTTATAGACGGAGTGAATCTTCCAAGTGGACCCCACATATGTATCAAAAACAAAAACCAAAACAAAAACAGATAAGCCAGCGTAAAGGACGCTGCATGCAAAGATAGAGTCAGTGACGTTGAAATGACGCTCCATTAGTGGAACCCACTTTGATGTTTGTGTCTAATCCAATCCATTCATCCTTTTCTCCATATCAAATTAGAGCATACTCCCAAAAAATGAAGAAGATTTGGATCTCAAGTGGGCCGTGCCGAAGGAAATAATGGCCACTGTTGAAATCTTTCCAAGGCCCACTATGATGTTTTTTACTCTCTCAAAACTATCCAAACCAGACCTCATTTAGTAAAAAATGAGCTGGCCTATCCGGTGAACGGACCGAATTTCTCATGTAGACCCTACCTTGATGGGAGAACAAAAGAAGAAAAAAAACAAGGAAAGAAGGAAGCCGCTGGAACAGCCAGCGTCCAGAGGACGCTGCTGGAACAGCAGCGTGCCCAGCAGCGTGAGCGGTCGGAGGCCTAACTTAGGCGTGAATAGGTGGTCCATCGTGGGACTCACCTTGATGTATACATTTCATCCACGCCGTCTATCCATTTTCTGATCATTCTAGGCGATGGGCCCAAATTTGAACTAGATCCAGATAGTACGTGGGCCACACCATAGTAAACGGTGGGTTTAGTGACCTCTACCATTGAAACTTTCCTAAGGCCCCACCGTGATGTATGAGTTAATCCATATCGTTAATCTAATTTGTAGCATAATGTTAGGGTCGGAGCCCAAAGATGAACCAGTTTCAAAATTCTGGTGGACCCACCACCGTGATCAACAAAGTTGAATATACACCCTTGAAACTTTGATGTACATTACATAAAGTAAAGCTATATATATTATAATATAATATATGTATATTATATCATATTATAATATAACATATATTATGTAAATTCAACACAAAAGAGAGGACGTCGTCTCTGGACAGTGACGTCCAGAGAAGGACGTCCAGACCTCCTTAAATGGCAAAAGGGGCTGAGGCCCATTGTGGGACCCATTTTGATGTATTTATTTAATCCACACCGTTCATCCGATTTTTCAGATCATTTCACACCATGGGCTGAAAAATGAGACAAATCCAGGTCTCCATTGGACCATACCACAGGAATCAGTTGGGTTACTGAACACTCACCATTGAAAGCTTTGTAGGGCCCACGTGATGTTTATATGTCATCAAAGCTGGTCATAAGGTCTCACGGACCTACATGGAGAGGAAACACAAATATCAACTTGGTCCCGTGCGTAGCCACTGGACAGTGGGGCCCAGTGAGGTATGGGTTTGTCTACACCGTCCATTTTGTCCATCTATCTTGGACAAACCCTAGGTCCACTTTGATTGATGTGTAATATCCACACCGTATATCCTCTTGGCCAGATCATTTTAGGGCTGGAGCCCAACAATGAAGTAGATCCCGATCACAGGTGGTCCACACCACAAATAAATGGGGACGATAATGCCCACCGTTGCCACTTTCATTATGCCCCATGATGTTTATTTGCCATGTAACCTGTGGCTTAGGACCATAGGCCTGGTTGTAGTTGCAGGAAAAACACATATATTAGTTAGATTCAAACATTTTGTGGGCCCACCTTGATATCAGTAACCTTATATGGGCCGCACCATAGAAAAAGTGGTGATTGGACAACAACCGTTCACGACTTTGTGAGGCCCACCGCAATGGCCTCTTTTTCATTTGTTGGGGCTGAAATTCGCATCCATTATAAAACAGCATCCAACAGTTCATCTACAACAATTTGAATGGGTTTCGAGAACGGGAATATCTAGAAAACGCCAGCGCAACACTAACATGCGTAGGCGTGACTAAAACCTACAAATGTTATTTCGAAGTGAAACTGGAATGCGGGTCAGCGCCAAATGATCTGGAGCACCCTAAAACCCTTAAACTTCAAGTTTCAAAGTCACGTTGTGCATATCTTTACCTGTGCACCTTGAAATGCGTTTTGCCCCTGTTTGGAGCTGACCGGAAGGGTCCGAAAGCCTATAGGTACCATTTTAGAGAGGAATTGGACATGCAGGTCATAGCCAAATGATCCGAAATGCCCTAAAAACCTTAACCTGCAAGTTTGAATGTCTTGCGATGCGCATTTTTGTGTGCGTGCTTTCCGGAGTGATTTCCTATACGAAGAGCCGACCCGGAGGTTCCAAATTAGTAAGGAACTAACAAAGTTCACAACATCTGGTCCTCTGCACCCTATTCCATTCATTTGATAGCCCAATGAGAGGTTTAAAATGCCCTGGAGTCAGTGACTTCAGTCTCCGGAAAGGTACCTGTCCTCTGGACAGTCGGAGCCTGAAGTTTGAAGAATATTCCAAGTATGGAAGTCCAAATTGGGAAGGAACCATCAAAATTGGCAGCAGTTGATCATCCATCCCCCACCTCGTTCATTTCATAGCCCGATGAGAGGCTTAAAATGCCCTAGCGTCAGTGACTTTGGCCTTCGGAAAGGTACGTGTCCTCTGGACATGCGGAGCCTACATGCGGAGAGCACATGAGTTTGAACTATCCGTTGGTCCAGACCGGTACCCATTTAGGATACTATAAATAGTAAGCCCCTGATGTCAGAAAGAGGGATCATCTTCAGACAGTATCAGAGCAACGCAAGAGGTAACATGCACTTGCTCTGTCTTCCCTCGTTGGAGTAGATTTCCTCGCCAGAATCCCTCGCCGGAAAGGGATACAGTCGGAGAGAAGGTAACAATCGGAGCCTAGAAATCCAAAAAACTCTCTAAGTTTGCAACAGTCGGAGGCAACAGTTGGAGCCTACATGTGGAGACCACATGCGGAGGGCACATGCGCCCACTCCCTTGGCCCCCCTTTGAAAATTTCAAAAATCTCACAAGTTGTAAAGCAACATGCGCCCACCCCAAGGAGTCAGGCGCATGTGCAAAGGCACATGCGCCCACCCCAAGGAGTCAGGCGCATGTTCAAAGGCACATGCGCCTGGAGGACATCCATTCTCACTTGAAGTTGGCGACATTTGCTAGGAAAGGGGAGACATGCGCTCAACCCATATCCACATGCACCTAACACCTTACATACATGCGCCCAGGAGAGGGGATGCGCCTGCCTTCATGCCACATGCGCCTGCTCCCATGCCCACATGCACCTGGATGGTCATAGGGAGGTGGGACCTTCCGTTGTGTGGCCCGCTTCCAATCTGGCTCGCCTCCTGATCGTACCAGTGCTCCTAGACACACATTGGCGATATCTTTCCATCAAATGGATTAGATTCCCCAACGGTCGATGATAAATTGTCCAAATCAATGATTTAATCCGAAATGACCAATACTTAACCAAATTTGCAAACCCAAAAATCCCTCCGAAAGAGCGAAAAACGGTTGAAATCAAGGAGAATCGGGCGGAATTGGACCGACCTCGAGAGAGAGGCTTCTCTTATCCGTAACATGATACACCATAATCATGCACCGCAACGAGGTTATCCGATCTCAAGACCCTCGAATACCCTGATTAAGCGGTCAGCAGGCCCGGTACTTAGTCATTTTCAGCCCTGGGAAGTGCCCTGTTGGTTTGAAAATTGACTTACATCGAGCGAATTGAAATGCGATCGCACTGACGCCAAAGTGGATCCAGCATCATTGCGATCCTCGTGGACATGATCCATCCTTGTTAAAAGGCGATCATCACCAATATTCACTGAATATCCCGATCAGACCGCAAATAGGTCCACTACTTAGTCATTTTTAGCCCTAGGAAGTGTCATGTTGTCTCGAAAACCGACTAATGCCAAATGAAATCAACCGCGATCTCGAAGACGCTAAGGCAAAGCTAATGCACTCATGTTATAAAACAGCTAAGTTAAACATTCACGGGGCACCGATCCCCATTAATTATCAGAAATTGGCATACACGGGAACCTATTGAACCCGATACTTAGCCACTTGCAGGCATCGAAAATAGTCAATCTAGCCCATTGAACTTGAATCCTCAAAGGATCTTGGCTCGATATAGCTTATTCAATCTCAAAACGATCATCAGAAAGCACTCAGAAGAAAGAATGTTCTCGAAGATGAGTCGCCGGACTCTAAGAATAAACATATTTACTTTATCCTACAAAGTTATTCATCCCGGATAAAGGTCCAAGGCTAAACCTAAGGGATTATGATCACCACAATAAACCATAAAAAGAAGAGTTTAAATGAACACTCAAAATATCCTGCTATGGATTGCCACTATGAAAAGACAGTCGATGCCTTACCCATAGACAACGGGTTCGTCGGTTGAGCTGATGAGGCAGTTGCGAAGTGCTTTCCTAAGGTCACCCGTTATAAAAATACGGGTGCGGGCCTTGAGTTGTGCCGACCAACATTCGATGCTTGTATATTCCAGAGGCCAATAGCCCAGAGTTACACCACTCGATAAAATCCTAACAGTCCTTCAACCCAGAAAATCCGAAAGAAAATGGGACATAAGCATCTGACTTGTCTAAAAACGTGGCTCAGTTCATAACAGTTCATAACAAGAAAATAAATAGGTCTATATGACCATGAACTCGAGACCATAATCCTTGACGATTTAAATTACTTGCTCGATCTATCCAGGCTTTCTCTCTAATATTCCATCTATTGTATAACTACATTCATAGTGGAATCTTGTCGCTTTGTGCCATGGTTTTCTCCCACAAGGGTTTCCAGGTAAAAATCTTTATCTTATTTGTGATTTGTTTCATTTACATTTATGCTCTCTTAATGCTTTATTTAACTTATCTATGATGCATGCATTCATTTACTTTTGTCTTCTAATCAAGGGTGATCAGCCATTGATGTAATTAAGGGTTCGTGACCAGTTCACAGCCTGGAATGTAAAAGATCTCAAAATCTCTGGAATAAAATTCGCCTTGCGATATCTTCTCTCTTGTATACTTTGTGATTGCTTATGATTGTCTACAAATGTCTCTATACTCAGAATTCCCCAAAATAATGAAACAAAGGAAAAACTGTCATTTCGAGCATTTTTCTTGTTTTAACAAACTGGCAACTCCATTGGGGATCGAACAATATCAAAATCCCTGGTTATTTCTGAGTAAATAGGCATTCTATGATAAATCATTTGCAGACACTGATGTGTACGTGAGAAAAGTTACCACGAGGAGAAATGTTCGGTGGCTTCACGGGCGCCAAACTGGCGATTCTCAACGGGAACGTTCTTCCCTTCATCTTTAAGGCAAAATAACTTCAAAATGATAATATGATTCATATTCAAACATTCTGTCTATCATTAAGCTGTGTCGCGATTGGTAAGGTCGCACCTCCTCTCCTTTTCAAAACCATGGAATATTCTGATGCATGTATGACTGTGCAGAGAGAGAGAGAGAGAGAGAGAGAGAGAGAGAGAGAGAGAGAATCAATCATCGAAATCACAATGGCAACTACAATGATCTTCTTGGCATCCGGGGGATTCTATTTCCCTCACCCCATGGTAGCAGGAGCAACGGTCCCTGAAGTCGGCTGGCAAGTGGTCCAGAGGTGTAGGTCATTAAAGAAGACTGAAGACAGGAACATAACTGCAGTTGGAATGAAGACAGTATAGGCACAAAGTCGTTGAACTCTGCATAAGCGCAAACCTCACCGAACTCTGTATAGGCATAAAGTCGCTGAACTCTGCATAAGCATAAACCTCGTCGAATTCTGTATAGGTATAAAGTCACTGAACTCTGCATAAGCGCAAACCTCGCCGAATTTTGTATAGGCACAAAGTCACTGAACTCTGCATAAGCGCAAACCTCACCAAACTTTGTATAGGCATAAAGTCGCTAAACTCTAAAGCGCAAACCTCGCCGAACTCTGCATAACCCATGTGGCCCATCCAATGGGTGGGACCCACGGTGATGTATGTCCCTTACATCCATACCCTCCACCCAGTGGGACGGACCCAGTATGATGATTATATATTTTATCCGACCCGTCTGTGCATGGCTACCATGATGTATGGGTTTTTTAAACCATCCACCCATGTTCCAACTCATTTTATGGAGCATATCCAAATTCTTGGTGGAACCACATGATTTAGGTACACGGTTAGAACCTTTTAAGGGGTTTCACTAGGGTGTTGAATTACCATCAAACGTATTGTTGGTATCACTTGGACCTAGTCGCGGGTGGGGCTCATGAAACTGTATCCTACCACATGGAAGAAGTTGTGGGTAAATGACTACCATTGACACGGTTTAGGGCCCACTATAGTATTTATTTGACATTCTCACTGCTATAAAGGTCACATAAACCTACGTGCAAGGTAACAACAAATTATTAGCTTAATCCAAAATACTATGGACCCCACCTGGATGCACGTGTTGTATTATCTATTTACTTTGTAAGATCCTTTTATAACATGGGCAAAAAAAATGAGACTGGTCCATATCTCAGGTGGACCACACCACAGGGAACAACTGAAAGAGGATGTCCACCATTAAAACCTTCCTTTGGGTCCACTTGTTACCTTGTAGGGCCCACAAGTGTGGGTCATTCTGTGGAATTGGTGTGTGCAAGCACGTTTCTCACACGGCATGTGTCCCACGCCATGGGGGCTGCCATGTTATGTGTTTTATACCACGCAGCCTTTCTACTTTTAAATTATTATGGGCCATGGGCTCACTTATGTGGTATATCTAGTGGGCCACGCCCAGGGGTAATGGGGCAGATGATGGCCACCATTAGAATCCTCATAGGATTACTGTAGTGTATACAATTTGGTCATGCTATAGAATCGCTCTGTTTTATGAGATGTGGGCCACATCATAGAGCCCACCTTGATGTATGTTTATGGCCGCACCATGTAGCCGCTAGTGTATAAATTGAATTTAAGTAGTCTATGGGCCGTCTTTGTTATATGCCCTTGGCCTACATGATGTATGTTCCGTGCCCACTCCTTGGACCATTTTGACATATGTATATTATCCCCACTCTGGCCCATCATGAGACCTATCCTTGGGGTACATGGGACCTATCATTCGGATCTCCCACTCTCTTTATATTGAGCTAGCTTAGGATGATTATCACATAAATTGTGCACCCTACCTTATATGTACAAATATGTGTATGTGTTAGGATTGGTAACACTCTAGTATACATGGCCCTGATGTGGTCAACACTGATAATATGCTTAGTGTAATGCATATCATGCCTATTCATATGCTTCTACTTATCCATTGTATACTTGAGTATGGATATGAATGTAATAGAATATACACCACGGGATAGTGGTTGGTACTCAGGCAATGGATGTTGACTTGCCGGTGTATGGCAGAGATGTGTTAGTAACCTTATGATGTGGGAATTTTTAGGGAACCTGTATGAGAAAGGGCTGCCCTACATGTATGCATGACTCGCATGACATGGTTGCATGGTTCGGATTATGAACTCTGCCATTCACGCATTTGCATATTGCATTTGCATGCACACCCTAGAAACATCAGGGTTATGAATACCATGGAATATTATGGTTGGTAGTTGTATGGACACCGAAAATTGGTTCTAGCACTTAGGTGCCAAAGATGTCTAATAAGTGCTTAATTTTGTATAATTAACCCTTGTTATTTAGAGTGTTATCATTCATTTTTCGGTTAATTATCCCTCATTAGATGAATTTTCAATGTTCAGGTGATTAGTGGAGGATAATGATGATCCAAGCCAATCAGGACGTTTAAAGACCCAAAAATGATCAAGATCAAGCATGAGAGCGATCATTGAGCCGCAAAGAATAGAGGCCGGATCATATTGAACGGTTCAGATGGAGTGAAGATACCTTGGAAGACCATCACGACCGCTAGTTTGGAAATCCAAGCTTTTGGATGGTCGTGATTGAACGATCACGCAAGATTGGATGGTCAAGATTGAGCATCAACATGTGGGACGAAACACACCAATCAGTGAATGAAGTGGGCCTCCACCATCGATAGTCCATGCAAGCCACTCGAAATCCATCACCATCCAGCTGCACACGTGTCAAGCTACTGCAACCTCCATCACCGTACATCACAGTAGCCAGTGCTGCAGATCCCACATCAATACTCTCAATTGTCCATCAGCTCCACCTGCTGGACACCTCCCCACGATCCAAACCGTCCATCCATCAGGACCAGCGTCCATCCTTCCAGCTTCTCATGTGCCAAGCTGCATCACCATCTACTCCAAATCAGAGTTCCATCAATGGCGAATAGATGGTGGATGTTCAAAATCCATCCCATGTGTCAACCATCCAGATGAGGACCACATCACCAGCTGATCCACCATCCAAGTACCAATCAACCAGGAGATCATCACTGGGCAGCTGCTCCAAGTGCGGTCCCCACCTCCATCAGTCGTTGAACAACATCCATGAAAGATGGACGTCCTCCAGCAAGGTGGTCCCCACCTTCACACGTATAGCAAACAACCTCCACACCATCAATGCCCCAACCGCCACCACTCTTGGGTATGATCACCTGATCGTCCAGCACATGCAACTCATCCATTTCAGCCAGATGACTGCAAGTTCTCACCATCATCTTCGGCCAGCTGGACTGACCATCACCTTCAATCCACCGTCCAGGGGACCCCATCTCCTCATCCATTTCAACTGGAGCTCGTCTTTCTATGGTGGACCCCACCTCACACCAGCGTCAGCAACAAAGACCTCTCCAACAGCAGTTGCTGGCAAATCCCAGCCGTTCAGATGTGGCCCATGTTCATCTCAGCACTCATGCTGATCCAATGATCAGCAAGTGAACCATCTTCAAGTCTGGCCATCCAGATCTTCAACTCCCAGCCTTCCTTCATCACATCAATGGTCAGCCCAAAGCTCCAGCGTCCAACCATCTCAGCTGGCCACCATCTTCATCTCTACCGTCCATCCATGGTGGAGCAAATCCAAGTCTATGCACTTGCAGCAGTAGTGCTGTAGCACCATCTCCAGCACCAGTGTCCACTCCTCACACGTGCTGCAAAGCACGTCCTAGCTGCAGCAGTTGAAGCCATCATCACCGTCCATCCAAACTTCACAGCAGATGATGGAGGCCTGATCTCCAGCGGTCCATCAGTACAATAAGGTGGACCCCACCTGTCGATTGTGATCTCCAACATGAAGAAGTTCTTCACCCACCGTCCAACCAGCCTTCACACCAGCAGCCAAGTCATTGGCCTTCAAGCCCATCCAAAGTTGCACCATAAAGATCAGCAATGCAGGATCTCCATCATCTACCTTGCTGGCCAAACAAGAGAGGAGCTCTCTCTCTCTCTCTCTCTCTCTCTCTCTCTCTCTCTCTCTCTCCCCAACACATGTGTAATGGTTGGAATTGCCACCTCACCACTCCAAGCCTCACTCCAAGCCCAAACCAAAAGAGAAATTTGCTTTAGGCTCGAAGTACTTTCCAAGTTTAACTCCTAACCCAAACCTAAAAAGTAAATTTATTGGCTTGGAAGTGCCACCTCGTCATCTAAGCCTAACTCCATTTCCAAACCTAAAGAAAGTTTTTCTTTGGGCTTGGAGTGCCACCTAGGCTTGGAGCCTCCCAAAAAGCTATAAAAGCAGGCCATCCATCCTCATTTCAAATCACTCCATTCTCTACAACTCCTCTCTTCTTTTCTTTAGTTTTCTTTCTTTCTTTCTTTTGTAGTGTAGAGTAGTTTTCCCTCTTGTACAAGTTAAGTCTTCCATTTGTAGAATGGTTGGCTAAACTCCTAGCTAAGGCTAGGGTAAAGCCTTTGAAGAAATTTGTAAAGTTTGGTTCAACAATGGTGTGTGAATGTTGGAGTTCTCTTTGGTTGATTGGTTCGGTTATCCACCTCGGCAGATGCTATTATTGTATAAGCCCCTTGGTCCATCGTCAACTCCGGGCATGTTGGATGCTTGGGATCCCTTGCACACCAATTAGCTAGTTCATAATTGATAAAGTCCATTGATCCAACGTCGACTCCGGGCACGTTGGATGCTTTGGATTCTTTACAGTCATTGAGCTAGTGTAGGTAAAGTCATCGATCTGTAAAATCCATTGATCCATTGTAGATTTCGGGCACATTGGATGCTTTGGATTTCCTGCGATCGATAGACGAGATCTTAACGGTTGGATATGTCAATCAAACCTCCTATATTGTAGGTATGTATTTGATTGTATGAATTGTGATCTTATTGGTTGACTTTTTGACAAAGTTGTTGATCTGTACAATTCTTTTATCCATGTCAACTCCGGGCATAGTGGATGCTTGGAATTTCCTGCGATCAACTAACGAGTGCTTCATGGTCAATTTAATCGGTTCAGGTCACCATCTTTTATGAAATATGCAAGTAGTTTAACCGTTTCATCTTCCGATTGGAACGGATCTTTATTCGATTCCAGTTGAGATATAGTTGAACCAATGAATCAGACCCTGTGGATTAACCAAAGGTGGATCCCTAATGCCTTAGCCCCCTTTTCTATTTTTATCTTTCATCACACACAACTTGCTCTACTCTCGTGGATAATTCAGATTTCATCTCTCCCACCCAAACTAATTTATTTAAGTGTTCTTAACCTTAATCCCTGTGGATCGACATCGGTCTTACCGAGTATTTTACTACTTCGCTACTTGCACTTGGGGGTGCAATCTTCGGATTGTAGCAAGTTTTTGGCGCCGTTGTCGGAGATTGTAATGATTTAAGAATATTTTTGAAATTGGTTTATGTATATATATATTGTTAATAGCTTACTAACTTCTTTTGTTTTGTTGTTTTTATAAATTGTTCATAGCCAAGTGTTAACGCCAAAAATTGACTAACAGATGTTGGTCAGAGACCTAACTTTGATTCTTCGTCGTCTGACCTCCAATCGGAGATGAATGGTGTAGATTGGGGAACCTGCAATCACCAAGAAAGGTTAGGACCACCGCCGGTTGGCCCGGCTTATGGCCCTCCGATGCAAAGTCAGTACGGGTACTATGATAGTAAGATGAAGTGTCAAATGTAGGCTTAGAGATTGTGTACCTTTATCATCTGTGAGGTCATCTATTTATGTAGATCCGGGTGATCCAGTATGTTACGCAAGCTGTTAAGATTAGTACTGATTTCAGGGGATAAGGCACTTATCCTGTTAATCCTTAGATAAGGGGATAGCCTAACCACTTTACACGTCTAACTGATTACGTCTCTTGATGGAGATCCCTTGAGACACGGAGCCGTAGATGGAGATAAGCCCAAAATCGGCCTATACGTGCTACTGGTACTATAGGCTAAGGGATGTCATCGCTAATCATCAGTAGTTAAAGCTGCTCGCACGTCGGAAGATGCTCGCGAGACAAGCTGCTCGCATTATAGGCTGCTCACATACCAGAGATCAGAAGAGACAGAGACCAGAGATCAGAGAGCAGAGACAAGAGACCAGGGCTGCTCGCATGACCAGAGACAAGAGACCAGAGACTAGGGCTGCTCGCATGACCAGAGACCAGAGATCAGAGCTGCTCGCATGACCAGAGACCAGAGACCAGAGACCAGGGCTGCTCGCATGTTCGGGAGCTGCTCACATGTCGGGAGTGCTCATGACGAGAGTGGTCATATGTCGGGAGTGCTCAGGACGAGAGTGGCCATATTCGGGAGTGCTCATGACGAGAGTGGTCTTATGTCCGGAGTGCTCATGACGAGAGTGGCCATATTCGGGAGTGCTCATGACAGAAGTTGCTCACGAGCCGAGCTGCTCGCATGTTGATCGGATGGCATTACTCGGGGATCTGAGATGAACTATAAACGGAGGAGGCTCGCTATCGAACAATATGATAATGACTTCTCTCAATCACTTTCTGATCACATCTTTCGACGACCAACTTTATTCTACAACAGATGCCCCCCAAGTCCTTAGTGTTGAGGAGCTACGCGAAGGACTTGTATGTATATGTAACCGCCTATTTTCGGAGGAGAAGCCGTACATGATTGAGCATGCATTTATAAGTGCCAGCTTTCTGCATAGAGATAGGCTGGCCTATCAATTGAGTCTTTGGCCCTACGGTGAGCAGGTGACTTAGTCACTTCATGCTATAATGTTTTACTCAACTCATGAAAATGAGTTGGGCTCAATCTGGGAGGCTCTTGGCGACCATGTCCGCATAAAGATAGACTGATCTATTGATTGAGGCTTTGATTCAATCTGGGAGGTCTTGGCGACCATGTCCGCATAGAAATAGACTGATCTATCGATTGAGGCTTTGATTCAATCTGGGAGGTCTTGGCGACCATGTCCGCATAGAGATAGACTAATCTATCGATTGAGGCTTTGATTCTACCAAGGGCAGAAGATTGGCCAAGAGAATGTATGTATTCCCTTCGGGGCTATTCGGGTCCAAAAAATGGAGTAGCGACCAAGTTATAGATTCCATAGCTGAACAGCTGGAATGAGAGAGATCGTCTTTATTTTAGAATGGTCCAATATTCACATGCTTTATGAAAAATATCAGAGTAAATGTTCCATGTGCCAAGGGTGACGTAGGGGTCTTCCTCGCATGTCTTCTAGATAATATGTACCTAGTCGAGCAATCTCGATGACTCGATACGGGCCTTCCCAGTTAAGATGCAATGACCAAGTGGCTGTTCCGATGTTTTGCCTGAGCACCAAGTTGTCGAGCTAAAAAACCCTGAATTTGACCTTTGAATTATGACAACGGCCTATACGTTGTTGATAAGCCACTACTCGAAGACAAGATATGTTCATTTTCTCTTCTAGGAGATCGAGGTAAAGTAATCGACTGCCACGTCCTTTTCCCATAGGTAGTGGTCTGATTATATCGATTCTCCATTGAGCGAAAGGCCAAGGACGGTCCATTTACTCAGACGGTAAATGAGGGAATGGAGAATATTGCTGATATTTGTCACATTTCTTTGAGAATTCGATAGCATCTGCCTTCATAGTGGGGCAATAGTATCATTGTCTCATTGCTTTATTTGCTAGAGACCGTCCTTTGGGATGATTACCGCATGCCCCCTGGTGTATTTCATCTAAAACACAGTGTGCTTCTTCTGGATGGAGACGCTTTAAATACAGTAAAGTAAAACTTTTACGTAACAATTTTTCATTTTGTAAGATGTACCTGGCAGCACGATAGCGGATTGTCAGGCTGATTTTTATCATCTGGGAGTCATCCGCTTTGGAGTAAAGGATGATGGGGTCCATCCAACAGGAAGATAAAAGTAATGTGCGAGCTACTCTGGAGCAACTTGATCGACACTCGGGGTAGATAGATGCTCGATAAGAACAGCTTGCGTCAGATCGGACTCAGGTGTAGAAAATAATTTTGCCAAAGAACCTGCGAGCTTGTTCTCCTCTCGAGGAATATGACTTATTTTATATTTGTTCAATTTGAGCGAGCAGGATGAGTACTTGAGATTTGTACGAAGCCATCCGCTCCTCCTTTGCCTCGAATTCGTTGAGCACTTGATATACAACGAGCTGAAAGGCGTTGTGAATGAGTAGGTTCCTTATTACGTGTATATTTGCTAATTTGAGGCCGACAATTAAGGCTTCATATTCCGTTTCGTTGAGGCACGAGAGCTTTAACGCTACAATGATGGAATCCTTATGAGGGAAATGGATTCCTTTAGCATCTTCGTGAGAGAGAGAGAGATTGGATGATGGCTTCAAACTTAACGTGCTGGATGATTTTTCCACCCAATAAATATGCTAAGGCTTCTGGCATGCCTTTCGAGTATATGCTTTCCTGAGGCTTGGGAATCTCCTCCACAAGCTCGACCACTTGCAATGGATGGAGTGGATGACCGCTAGCTGGATGATGAAGATCAGCTGGGCGGCGTTGATGGTTGCTGGCCCCACACGCGATGTAATCTTGATTCAGAACGAGCCCAGTTTATTGAATCGTCCATGGCTGGATGGTGATGAAAATGATGATGGAAGATTTGGACAGTTGGCCCGATGATGGTGCACAAGTACCAGAGAACTGCAGCCATTGATTTGTTGGGGACCGTTGGACTGGACAGATGGATTGCTGGCTGCACTTGGAGATGTTGATTTGGACCGTCTTCCATTAATGGACATACATGATGTCCAACTACTGCAAGTCGTGTGAGAGCATGCTAGAATCGAACGGTCAAAAGGGTGGAATGCTTTGAAGAAGGTGAAAGAATGGTCGAAGATCGTTGCAGGACTGCTGGTTCATTAGATCTTTGATCCACCATTGCTATATGCTGTACGACCTGGATTGACTCTGGAGGTTTCGCTGATATGAAGAATTGAAGGAATCGAAATTGGTTCCGTGCCTTACGCGATTTGTGATCCTCACAGTCGTTTTCCTGATCGGCGGATGCCATGAGAGAGGCCGAGATGAAATTGTGATGTGTGAGGACCACGCCCTTGTTGATGCCGGTCATGCCGGAGGAGTAGAGGAGTGCGGCAGTGTCGGACTGCCCGACGGGCACTGGCAGGAATTCAGATAACGACCCCGAGATGAGATCTTCGAAGTAGGTGATCTTATTATTGGGGATGATCGAAGGGGTGTAAAGAGGGTTGACGGTCTCAATGCGTTCGAAGACGTCAGAGAGATCAGCGATGGTGATGCTATGCACATGAGATCATGGACGGTTGGGAAGAAGACGTGGTCCACACGAAGATGTGTTGCTTGTTTGGAGGAGCTGTTGAAGGTGGAATCCACTTTGATGGACGTTGATCTTTTTTCTTTTTTTTTACGGTGAAGATGATGGACGTCCATCTACATCGTTGGTTGATCAGGTGCTGATGATTGAAGATGGCCCACCTGTTGGGCGTTAATGATGTCCACCATTAGGTTGGATGTTTACACTTATGAAGGCTAGGTGACGTGGAATCAAGAACGTTGGATGAGGGGTTGTACACTTATGATGCCCTGGTCTCTGGAAGACGGGATGTACATGCAAGATGAATGCCATCGATGATAGGTTCGACGTCCTCAACTGATGGACGACTGAGCGGCTTGGTGGAGACGTGGGCCCCTCCTGACGTTGGAGTGCTGGAGAGGAAGATGAGACTGGTGGAGATGCACGTGTGAAATGATCCACCAACTCTTGGTTGAGTATGTGTGGTAGATGATGCTAACCATTGATTAGGTAAAAGGGAGAAGATGACTGAACGACGAAGGAAGAAATAAGCGAGAACAATTTAGTCGTTCCCACAGACGGCGTCAATCTGTTAACGCCAAAAATTGACTAACAGATGTTGGTCAGAGACCAACTTTGATTCTTCGTCGTCTGATCTCCAATCGGAGATGAATGGTGTAGATTGGGGAACCTGCAATCACCAAGAAAGGTTAGGACCACCGCCGGTTGGCCCGGCTTATGGCCCTCCGATGGCAAAGTCAGTACGGGTACTGTGATAGTAAGATGAAGTGTCAAATGTAGGCTTAGAAATTGTGTACCTTGATTATCTGTGAGGTCATCTATTTATGCAGATCTGGGTGATCCAGTCTGTTACGCAAGCTGTTAAGATTAGTACTGATTTCAGGGGATAAGGCACTTATCCTGTTAATCCTTAGATAAGGGGATAGCCTAACCACTTTACACGTCTAACTGATTACGTCTCTTGATGGAGATCCCTTGAGACACGGAGCCGTAGATGGAGATAAGCCCAAAATCGGCCTATACGTGCTGCTGGTACTATAGGCTAAGGGATGTCATCGCTGATCATCAGTAGTTAAAGCTGCTCGCACGTCGGAAGATGCTCGCGAGACAAGCTGCTCGCATTATATGCTGCTCACATACCAGAGATCAGAGAGTAGAGACCAGAGATCAGAGAGCAGAGACCAGGGCTTCTCGCATGACCAGAGACAAGAGACCAGAGACTAGGGCTGCTCGCATGACCAGAGACCAGAGACCAGAGCTGCTCACATGATCAAAGACAAGAGACCAGAGATCAGGGCTGCTCGCATGTTCGGGAGCTGCTCACATGTCGGGAGTGCTCATGACGAGAGTGGTCATATGTCGGGAGTGCTCATGATGAGAGTGGCCATATTCGGGAGTGCTCATGACGAGAGTGGTCTTATGTTCGGAGTGCTCATGACGAGAGTGGCCATATTCGGGAGTGCTCATGACAGAAGTTGCTCACGAGCCGAGCTGCTCGCATGTTGATCGGATGGCATTGCTCGGGGATCTGAGATGAACTATAAACGGAGGAGGCTCGCTATCGAACAATATGATAATGACTTCTCTCAATCACTTTCTGATCACATCTTTCGACGACCAACTTTATTCTACAACACCAAGTGTTCTTCTTCACTGATGACGTCTTCCCTTATCTCTTCCACATGCTTAGTTTGTGCCAAGGTAAGAGTATTGTGAATTAACCAAAATCATGGATGAAAATGAATCATGGGATGAGTACGAAGTGCACCATATGCCACCAAGAAAGAAGACCTTATGTGATTATATGGGTGGGTATGAAGTGCACCATGTTCCATCAATTAAGCCCTTACGTGATTACTATGTTGAGGCAAAAAAAATTGAAAGAGATTGTTGTATTTGTAAGAATGATGCACACTTAACTAAGGATTGTCTTAAAATCCCTATTTTTTTAATGTTGTATCATTAAGCCAATACTAGAAATGCCTATCAAAGGCCATTTTGTGCCCCAACGTCAAGCACATATGGTTCTAATTGGCAAAGTCATCCCAACTTCAGTTGGAGGAACGAACCTACTGTCAGTGCTAGTAGTAATCCTCAAGAATTTTCTACTAGTACCTCGTATGTGCCTCCACCAAGGAAGACCCTAGAGGATACTTTGCATACATTCATGGAGGGACAAACTCAAATTAATCAGAGACAAGATCAGAATATCACGCACTCATGCAAACCCTCCAAGAGCTTAAAACTTCCATTGAAAGAATCGAATCACGACAGAATGTTTGGGAGGAGGGGACTTTCCAGCCCAACCTCAACCTAAACCCCAGGAGCAATATGAGGAGGATGATTCGATTTCTTCTAACCCTCAAGAGCCTGCACATGAATCCTCCACACCCATAGACATGCAACACTCCGATCATGACATGTGCACACACCAAGGGGATGGTGAGGAGATCTACAAGGACGACACAATCGAAACCCTCGTGGAGGAGGAATTCCTCATAACCTCTTCTTCTAATCCCTTTGGAGATTGTTTGGACCACTTTGCTGATTCTGAGAGTGACACAATGTTGGAAGTGGTTATTGCATTACGAGACTCAACTTCAGTGCTCGATACAAACCAGTGGGGACCTCGTTTTGAAGAGCTTCCCTCTACCGATTTAGAGCCTTCACCGTCAAGTATTGTAACAATAAAGTTTGAGACTCGAAATTGTATTCCTCGCGCATGTCCCATCGGGTCTAACTACGTTTTCATCCCTGTCGAGCGTCAAATTTTCTTCTATCAGCTCGAATACTAAGACTCAACCCTAATCATGGAAGATGAAGAGAATATGGATACCACCATGGTTGCCAAATTAAAGCACAAGGGCACTAAGGGAATGCGAGGTGATCAAGAGAAGAAGGACCCATTCATCTGTACACCATTACAATATATCAGTGCAGAAGATACTTACCTCCAGAGTAGCTTAGATTCCTTCACAAATAATCAAATTGATGGATTGAGCTTAACTGAGCTACTCGACGAAGGCTCAGGCAAGGGGCAGGTATCGCCTCTAATTGATTGGATTATAGTCATGGTCCCATCTGAGCCGGATGAACCCGAGGAATTGCAAAATATCAGGGATGAGCCAGAAGAAACTGCATTCAAGACTGACTCGGATCCCAACCTCGGATTTATCCTGATGTTTGGACAAGAGAATGTGGACCCTCCTACTGATCTCTTTGGCCTTGCCTCCTGAAGGGAGGGAGTGCAGGGCAGTAGTGGTTTGTAGTCCCCATGACAGTAGGATAAAAGTTGAATTCTCGACACCCCGAGTTAAATAAGGAAATCCTTCATTGCCGTCATTACTCGGGGTTCCTTAAAAAAATGATGAAGAAAATGAAAAAAAAAAAAAAATTAGTAGTTAGGATGTTTAGCGTCCATGTCTTTTACTTTTTCTTTTATTTTTGGCAATTTACCTTTCAGGTAATCTCTACCCTCTATTCTTCACCTTTGTAGCTGCTCTCATGTTGATTATGATTTTCTATGCATTTATTTTATTTCAACATTGAGGACAATGTATCATTTAGGTTGGGGAGAGTAATTCCTATGGAAAAAATTCTTTCAATTGCCTATATTTTTGTTATTTTAGATCATTTTGAAAAAAAGAAAAATTTATTCTATGGATTTGTGTGATTTTAAAGGAGTTTAAATAGAAGAATGAAAAGGCACTTTGTAATAAGAATGTTAAAGCTTAAAGTTTAGTTACTTTAGTAAATTTTAAAATTAAGTTCTTTCCATTAATTTCTTGTTAGAAAAGGATAAACATTGATTGAGTCATGAATTTTCATAGTTCACATCTAATTTGCACTGCTAAGATTTGAGTTTGATATTATAATGTTAACTTGATGATTGTTAAGAATGCTAAGAACCAAGCCTGGAGATCCTTATCTGCTTTGTTCATAGAAAAGTAAAAAAAAAAGGGAAAAAAAGGAAAAAAAGAAAAAGAAAAAAGAGAATATTTATAGTAATCTGGGGCAAGGATTCTCATCCATTGTCGTTACCATTACAAAATATTACCTTAGTACGAAGTGAGCCTTTTGCAGTCTTCGATTATTGATTATTGATTGAAAAAAAAAAAAAAAAAAAGAACCAGCTAAAAAATAGTGGCATCGAAAATGGCTACCTATTGACATGAGAAATGGAGATAGTGTAAAAGCCATCGATAAAAAAAAAAAAATCGGAAGCTAGAAAAATATTGAAAGAACAAGCAAGGTTCAAAATCAATGACGTGGTTGATCTGATCATTTTCTGCAATCATCAACGTTAACATGGAAGTAGAAGACTGAATCCCTAGTGATGTTAAGATTGGATTTCACCATGCACCATGGAACTCAATGTTTAGAATGCTTTTACTGAATAATTAATGCTGTGAACTCGATTAAGTTGTTTACTAAATAACTAGAATTTACGTTTATATATTCTCAAAACTCTATGCCTTGGAAATTTTACTGTTTAAGTAACTTGAAGAATCACATAACTGCATGGAATCTTTTCTTCTTTTCATTTTTGTTTCATTAGGAAATAAGAGAAGTCTTGAGATTGTTTCCATTGGTGAAACTATTCAAGATAGGATTAATTGCTGTATTTTGAAAGATCCTTGGATTATTTTCGCACGTTTTACTCAGGACTAGCAAAATGCTGGTTGGGGAGTGTAATAAGTGCTTAATTTTGTATAATTAACCCTTGTTATTTAGACTGTTATCATTAATTTTTTGATTAATTATCCCTCATTAGATGAATTTTCAATGTTCAGGCGATTAGTGGAGGATAACGATGATCCAAGCTAATTAGGACAATTAAAGACCCAAAAATGATCAAGATCAAGCATGAAAGCGATCATTGAGCCGCAAAGAATAGAGGCCGAATCATATTGAACGGTTCAGATGGAGTGAAGATACCTTGGAAAACCATCACGACCGTTAGTTTGGAAATCCAAGCTATGCATGTTTGGATGGTCATGATTGAACGATCATGCAAGATTGGATGGTCAAGATTAAGCATCAACATGTGGGACGAAACACACCAATCAGTGGATGAAATGGGCCTCCACCATCGACAGTCCATGTAAGCCACTCGAAATCCATCACCATCCAGCTGCACACGTGTCAAGCTATAGCAACCTCCATCACCGTCACAGTAGCCAGTGCTGCAGACCCCCACATCCATACTCTTAATCGTCCATCAACTCCACCTGCTGGACACCTCCCCACCATCCAAACCGTCCATCCATCAGGACCAGCGTCCATCCTTCCAGCTTCTCACGTGCCAAGCTACATCACCATCTACTCCAATTCAGAGTTCCATCAATGGCCAATAGATGGTGGATGTTCAAAATCCATCTCATGTGTCAACCATCCACATGAGGACCACATCACCAGCTGATCCACCATCCAAGTACCAATCAACCAGGAGATCATCATTGGGCAGCTGCTCCAAGTGTGGTCCCCACCTCCATCAGTCGTTGAACAACATCCATGAAAGATGGACGTCCTCCAGCAAGGTGGTCCCCACCTTCACACATACAGCAAACAACCTCCACACCATCAATGCCCCAGCCGCCACCACTCCAGGGATGATCACCTGATCGTCCAGCACATGCAACTCATCCATTTTAGCCAGATGACTGCACGTTCTCACCATCATCTTCAGCCAGCTGGACTGACCATCACCTTCAATCCACCGTCTAGTGGACCCCACCTCACACCAGCGTCAGCAACAAAGACCTCTCCAACAGCAGTTGCTGGCAGATCCCAGCCGTCCAGATGTGGCCCACGTTCATCTCAGCACTCATGCTGATCCAATGCTCAGCAAGTGAACCATCTTCAAGGCTGGCCATCCAGATCTTCAACTCCCAGCCTTCCTTCATCACATCAATGGTCAGCCCAAAGCTCCAGCGTCCAACCATCTCAGCTGGCCACCATCTTCATCTCTACCGTCCATCCATGGTGGAGCATATCCAAGTCTATGCATGTGCAGCAGTAGTGCTGTAGCACCATCTCCAGCACCAGTGTCCACTCCTCACACGTGCTGCAAAGCACGTCCTAGCTGCAGCAGTTGAAGCCATCATCACCGTCCATCCAAACTTCACAGCAGATGATGGAGGCCTAATCTCCAGCCGTCCATCAGTACAGCAAGGTGGACTCCAACTGTCGATTGTGATCTCCTACATGAAGGAGCTCTTCACCCACCGTCCAACCAGCCTTCACACCAGCAGCCAAGTCATTGGCCTTCAAGCCCATCCAAAGTTGCACCATAAAGATAAGCAATGCTGGATCTCCATCATCTACCTTGCTGGCCAAACAAGAGAGGAGCTCTCTCTCTCTCTCTTTCTCTCTCTCTCTCTCCCCAACACACGTGTAAGGCTTGGAATTGCCACCTCACCACTCCAAGCCTCACTCCAAGCCCAAACCAAAAGAGAAATTTGCTTTAGGCTTGGAGTACTTTCGAAGCCTAACTCCTAACCCAAGCCTAAAAAGTAAATCTACTGGCTTGGAAGTGCCACCTCATCATCCAACCCTAACTCCATTCACCTAAAGAAAGTTTTGCTTTGGGCTTGGAGTGCCACTTAGGCTTGGATCCTCCCAAAAAGCTATAAAAGGAGGCCATCCATCCTCATTTCAAATCACCCCATTCTCTACAACTCCTCTCTTCTCTTCTTTAGTTTTCTTTCTTTCTTTCTTTTATAGTGTAGAGTAGTATTTCCTTTTGTAGAAGTTAATTCTTCCATTTGTAGAATGGTTGGCTAAACTCCTAGCTAAGGCTAGGGGTGAAGCCTTTGAAGAAATTTGCAAAGTTTGGTTCTTTTGGTTCCACAATAGTGTGTGAATATTGGAGTTCTCTTTGGTTGATTGGTTCGGTTATCCACCTCAGTGGATGCTATTGTTGTGTAAGCCCCTTGATCCATCGTCGACTCCGAGCACGTTGGATGCTTTGGATCCCTTGCACACCAATTAGCTAGTTAGCTAGTTCATGATCAATAAAGTTCCTTGATCCATCGTTGACTCCGGGCACGTTGGATTTGGATTCCCTACGGTCATCGAGCTAGTGCAGGTAAAGTTATCGATCTGTAAAATCCCTTGATCCATTATAGACTCCGGGCACATTGGATGCTTTGGATTTTCTGTGATCGATAGACGGGATCTTAACAGTTGGATCGGTCAATCAAAGCCTCCTATATTGTAAGTATGCATTTGATCATATGAATTGTGATCTTATCAGTTGATGTTATGACAAAGTTGTTGATCTGTACAATTCTTTGATCCATTGTCGACTCCAGGCACAGTGGATGCTTGGAATTCCCTGCGCTCAACTTAGGAGTGCTTCATGGTTAATTCAATCGGTTCAGACCACCATCTTTTATGAAATATGCAAGCGGTTTAACCGTTTCATCTTCGGATTGGAACAGATCTTTATTCGATTCCTGTTGAGTTATAGTTGGACCACTTAATCAAACCTTATGGATTAACTAAAGGTGGATCCCTAATGCCTTAACCCCCTTTTCTATTTTTTTCTTTCATCACACACAACTTGCTCCACTCTCGTGGATAATTCAGATTTAATCTCTCTCACCTAAACTAATTCATGTAAGTGTTCTTAGCCTCAATCCCTGTAGATCGACCTCAGTCTTATCGAATATTTTACTACTTCGCTACCTGCACTTGGGTGTGCAATCTTCGGATTGTAGCAATGTCCTTGGATGAAAATCCCTAACCTCGTGGCAACGAGATGCTCCAATGGCTGGACCAAGTGGACACATGAGCGCATGAGAGCTGGACAATGTAGGCCGCGTCTCCCACTGTGTCGAGGTCGGTTGGAAGGGGGTGTGACCTTACCCGCTCGGTGCGAAGGGGGCTTTATACTAGGTTGAGTTTGACCAGCTCGTGTTGAATGGGTTCGCTATTGTCAAGCCAAGTGGATTTTGGTATACCACTGATGAAGCGGATAGTGAGGTCTCCTCCACTCGCTGGTTATACACGCGATGGGTGGCAGCCAAAGTCAGAAGTGTACGAGACCTCAGTGATTCCAATTGATAACTGTATTGAAATGTGGATAGACATCAGGGTTGACTGGTGGCATATGATAATCATACATTCATGCATTCGGGTTCGTGGATGCGTAAATACACTTTAAGTGACATACAATCGTGAGTCACGGTCCCCAATAAGTACGTGACTATTTGGAATTAAGAGTCTATCATTCTCTGATTATTTTCCATGTTAGGTTATGGGACTAACATGTATTGTAACCCTGTATGCGAGACTTCACCGACATACGATACTACATACTAAAACTTGCTCATTCATCATATGCTTTTGTGTTCTTGTATCATGTTTATGGTAATAACATGTCTCGCTCACATTATATCATGAATATATATAGTATACTCTTGATATGACTAGTTGTAAGATTAATCTCTATAATTTCCGCTTACTCTGATATTAATGTTAATATATTAATGAAATATATATGTCACACGCATTGTGCGTATACACACATGCTCTACTAAGCTTTATGAAAAGCTTAGCACGTTGTTTAACGTGCAGGTTTCTGAGAAAGGTAGCAGTTGGCGAAGCTGGAGGAGCTCCTTGTTTATGTTTTGAGAAATTTTATATTTACCTTATCGACATTGTACATTAAAACGACTGATTAATGGATATGTGATGCAATACTTTTGGTTTGGTAAACTTGTAATTATGCTATAAAAAAAATACCGTAGATAAAATCTTCCTTGTAGGATCCCATTTTTGAGACTTGGTGTAATGCTAGGTGCCAAAACAAGGGTACTACGGAGGCTATTAACTCTAAATTCAGAATACAGTGATTGTGTGCCGGAAATTGAATTTGAGGCATGACAACAGGTACATAACCAAACTTGGATCCTTGGTAATTTTAAAAAATATCACACACACACGGTCTTGTAAAAAATACACATGATACAATACAACCCTTACGGGTCAATCATTCCCAACATATGATTACATCATTCATGAGGCAAAGGGCTTCCACTAACATAATGTTAGTGCACTTTTATGTGGCATATTAGTGTACCTTGTTTGTCAATCTCTTAGGTCAGTGAGTCTAGTGTCGGTTGAGCTTAATGAAGACGAAGACCAAAGACTCAAGCGGACCTACTGCATTAAGGAAGAAGAAACAGGAAAAAGAGATGCCTTGGTGAGCCTTGAACCTTGACCAAAATAAACCCAAACCTCCTGATGACCCTAAACTTATTAGGCATACTTGTAGTCATCATAAATTGGCCCTAGGTGTCCTAAAAGATCACCCAATAGAGGGCTAAGAGGTTGCATGTGCTATGGAATCCAAGACAACCCAATCAGCATGGTGCATGGCCTGACCGACCGGTCACGACCAGTCGGATCGGCCCCCAGTTGAGATAGCAAAATCTCTGTCTTGTAGGCCCATTGGACTGACCGGTCATGATTGGTTGGTACTAGCCGTTAAAGCCCGTTTTGAATCCGTTGTGCAATTTCTTATAAATGGGTATGACTCAAATTGTTGGGTAAGGAGAGGGATTTTGAGAGGATTGAAGCCACCATTGTTGGAAATCATTTGGGGCTCATTCCTAACCTTTACGAGATATCTTCCTTGTGATTTAACACAAGAATGGAGCATTCCAAGCTCAAAGAAGAAGATGATCTTGCCCCTCTTTGATCTCTAGAGTTTGAATCTTTCTTGATAGTCATATCCTTATCCAAAGCTCTAAGATGAGATCTTTATAGGTGAGCAACTCTAGGCAACCCATTCCCATTAATTGTAGAGTTCTCAAACCTACCCTCTTATCACCTTGGGCATCTCAAAGGCATCAATTGCAAGGTAATTGATCAAGTGTAGCTGATGCATTGGCGACGCAACGAGAACACGATTAAGGGAGCAAGGGAAGCTGATTGAAGCACGGGAGAGCGGAGATCAAGCAACTTAAAGTGGCGCTAAACAAGGAGCTTATCCGACAAGTAAGGTTGTCTTTATTGAGAGTTCCTCCACTCAATTTCCTATGGGACACTATGTGAAAAAGTGCTAAATTCAATGGTCCACAACTATCGAATTCTTAAAAATTCAACTGTTCGTGTCATCGAAAAAAACTGTCGTATAATAATGTTGAAAAATAAATTCGTTAGTCCATGACAATCGAACTATTTCGACGATCCACACCCGTTGAACTTGTATTTGCTTGGCAGCTGTGAACCGTCGAGAATAATTCGACGGTCCATAACCGTCGTTTTGGGTTGAAAATCATAAGATATTTTCGACTATTGAAAGCCGTTGTAAATAATTCGACGGTCCTAAGTCGCTGTTCTGGGTAAAAAATATAGGAAATTTCGATGGTCTTGGACAATCAAGAAATAAATACGATGGTCCAGAACCGTCGAATTTATGTCTGCACGGAAAAATAACCTGTACTTAGTGGGGGCTGTGCCCCAATAATTCATAAATAATTTAGAAAACTACAACATTTACTAACACAATATACAAGTACAATCCTCCACAACCACAATACATCACCAACAAAATACAACCACATTCCTCCACAATTACATTACATAATAAAATACAACCACAATCCTCCACAACTTCATAACCAACCACAATCCTCCATAACTACAAACCTCCACAACGACAATCCTCCACAAGTACCAACAATCCACAACCACATTCTTCGCAAGTACCAAAGACTACAATCAATTTACAATACACCATCAACCAATTGAATTTATGTCTGCACAGAAAAAAAAACTTGTATTTAGTGGGGGCTATGCCCTAATACATCCTGTAAACTTGTAATTCATAAATAATTTAGAAAACTACAATATTTACTAACACAACATATAAGTACAATCCTCCACAACCACAATACATAACCAACGCAATACAACCACAATCCCCATGTTCTCCAGGTATATGTACAATTCTCTATTGATTTATTGCCACATGTAATCCATTATTCATGGAAGAAGGCATTAAATCAATAGAGAATTATATACTTAGAGAATATAAGGAAAAAAGTTAAAATTTGAACTGCATGTAAATTATATGAGAACTTGCTACATACATGGTATAGTACCGAACTGTCCAAAATGGGACAATTTAGGAATCCATAAAAAACAAGTAGTGTACTTATTCAAAATGAATTTCTAAACGGGGGGTGTTAAACACACAATTAAAACGCCAAGTGGCCTAACTTGAAATTAGTCACATCATAATTCACAAGTAAACTAAATATGAGACTAAGCATAAAACTAAGGATTATTAGATAACATTAATAGTAAGCATTAATATGTAACACTAAGCATTAATATCAATTAAGAGAGGAAAAAGATCGTACTCTGCTAGCGTCGAGATTGGAACAAGTCTAATAGAACGTGCAATTAGAGCAAGCAGACCCACAAAGACCACGTCAAACTAGTATACCCCTAGGGTGAATTTCCAACTGAATTAATTGGCATGGCAAACCAAGAAGAATGTGAACATGTAGAGTTTAATAGGTATGTATGGGCTCAAACCCAAGATCTCAATGTTGCAATACACTTTATCACCACTGACACATGAGGTCAAACTCATAATTCACCATAGTAGGAAAAAGAAAAATGAAAAGAAAAAAATTTTAGCATAAAATGCTAAACTATGGATGTAAATTTTTTTATTATGTTTATTTTTTTTTAGTTTGTCACTTGAGGAGTTATTTGGTATTTTAGCAAAAAGGGATGCTCCACATGCATGGAAATTGAAGCTTGAACTAAGAATTGAAAATTTACCTCTGTTTGTATGGAAATTGAGAATGAAACTGATTAAAGCTGTGCTATGAACATATATTCTCTAGAAACCTTGATCAAAAAAAAAAAAAAAAATACAAATCATCATAGAAACTATATAAAGAAGAAAGAAAAAGCTACATGGAATCAATAGCACTTAGCAAAGCAACATACGTGAAAATTTCTGATGTCTTAGAGAAATATAGAGTTCTCCTACTTTTCTCATATATATCAGGAAATTAAAAAACAGATGATGGTGGCCTCATAATCCGAGCAACATAAAACAATAACCATACATTAAAAAACAAAGATAGACAAATAAATAAATAAATCTGTTTTGAAGATTACCCATGTTTTCATTAAACAAAACAACCATAAATAATTTCTAACAGTCCACATTCAACGGCATTGATTTGCAAACCGTGGGCTCTACTTGCAGGTTATGACATTTGTAGAGGCTAACTCTTGTCCTGTACCTGTAACTCGTGCATTTCCTATACTATCATGTATCGATGCTAAATGCTTCCTAGGGCCCTTCTATCATGTATGTATGATACTATCATGTCTTATATTTTAAAAGTTATCTGCCCTAATTGAGTTAATCAGTGTAAATTATTAAGACAGACTCCTTTGTTTCTTTTCTTTTTTCTTTTTTCTTTTTCCTCAGTGGTGTTAAATATGTTTATGAGTTTATATGTAGCTAGCTGCTCAAGTTATCTGGCTATTTAAACCATGTGAATTGGGTCCTTCCATAATGGGCTTTAGTGGCACTTGATGGAATAGTAAAAGCCTATTGTCTCTTCTTTATCAAGTCGAATGAGTCAAAATTTATGCTAGTTTTGCTGCATTAAAGTGATTCCTATTGCAAATGCTAATGCTCATAGGGAGGATATTGAGTGATGGGAAGCTTAATGCAAGAGCCAAGTGTGATTTGACTGATAACCTTACTTTGAAGATGAATGCACAGATTCAAAATGAGCCACATTTTTCCCAGGCCTTTCAACTTCGACTACAAGGGTAAATATTTCAAATCTCAGTTCCAGATGGGGAACAATGCCTTCTATGGCATCAATTATATACAGAGTGTCACTCCACATTTGTCTCTTAGTAGTGAAGCATTTTGGTTTGGTCATCAAAGAAAATCTGGTATTGGTTTTGCTGCTCGATCAACACAGATAAGATGGTTGCACTAGGGCAGTTTGCCAACATTGGGATAATTGCTTTGAGCTATGTGCAGAAGGTATCTGAGAAGGTTTCGCTTGTAACTAATTTATTATATCGACAAAATCCTTGATTCATTCAGAAAGGAAGTCTTTTCATATTGTTGAGGATACCGACATCATTGATGAGCTACCCACATTCCCACATCTAAGATGAGAAAGGTATAAGATATTAATTAATATTAGACTAACAAAACCATGTAACTAATAAACACTTTCAGTTCAAAATTCTAATGGGCTCAATGCGGGCAATACTTTCCTTAGAATAATTGTGATACAAAATATTCAAACAATGCACATTCCACATTAACAAAAAAACATACATATAGATCCGAGGTATTATAAGACCACATGTGGTAGAGCCTTGCCCATCCACACATGAGCACACGTGCCAATATGCAAGATCTGTGATTTTCATTAGGCAGGCCACACTAACTACATCTTCTGCCTCAAAAAATCATGCCACTTAAATCCTCAGGTGGGCCACAACGTACAGAATAAATAGCTAAACAATTTTCTCTAGTGATACACTGTTCTATACATTGCACCACAGATGAGGAGTTAAATGGCCTGATTTTTAGTCCAAAAAATCTGAACAACATCGCCATCTGATGGAAAGCTCGGATCTGGCACATATTGGCAAATGTGCTTGTGTGTGGATAGGTAGGGCTTCACTCGCATGTGTGCTTAGAGAAACCCCACTAACACATATGTACATCATTTTACATGGTTGCTCATGCATATATACAAGCATGCATGTAAACAATGCCTCTATTATGGTACCCCTTAGAGCATCTGAAGTAGCATCCTCCCATATCGTAACCATACATAGATGGACCAGATTGGGATTATTCCTTCAATCAGTTCCACCAAAAAAAAAAAAAAAAAACTGATCAAAGATCATAATCGACTCATAGGCAGAATACAAATGGTCATTAAGGTAAATTTTACAACAATGGACACGCAATGGGTAAAAGATAACTGAATAGATGGTTAGGATCTTTTAACGTTGGAAATTTTGGACAGAGGCAAGTGAAGCCAATGAGTTGGAAGAAGGCAATTATCATACACGTCACTACACCAAAATTATCATTTTGGAAGGGTTAAAGCTTTGGTTTAGGAAGGGACTTAGAACCTTCCTAACTAGCAAGGGTTTTAAACCATTTTAAATTGCTAATTAAGCCTATAGAGTAACACGTGTGGAGTCCAAACTAGCCTCAACAGGCTTCTTCACTGAAACAGAAGTAGCTGCTCCCTACGGTCTCTCTCTCTCTCTCTCTCTCTCTCTCTCCGTGCAAGCCTCTCTTCCTCACTCCCTCTCTGCAGACATTTTAATTAAGGTTTTTTTTGCCATTGAACACAAGATGGACAGTGGGGCCCTACCATTTCCGCCATTACCAATTGAAGCTCTGACCCTTATGTGATTCTTCTTCTCCAACAAAGAGTAGGAGACAGGCCTGTCGCAATAGCTCTCTATAACTCATTTCATCTCTGCAACCATTCACGAGCATCATAAACTTCGTTAGAAGAGGCAGACCATCCAACAAGGTCCCATCTCTCTCTCTCTCTCTCTCTCTCTCTCTCTCTCTCTCTCTCGTTAGAAGAGGCAGATTCGTGTGTATTGCGTTGGGGTTTTGATTTTTCTCCACGAATCAGGCCTAATTCATGCTTTTCTTTCATCTGTATTGGGTTCTAGGGTTTTGATTTAATCTTTAGGGCTCCATTCTCTCGAATTTGACATCTCTGGTACAGTTTCAGCTGAATCGACCTCCAGTGGGCTCCATTCTTTGATATGTAAATGGATGTGTTGTAGTGTGAGGCTTATCTATCTTTCGGTGTTTTTAGGACTTCTGTTGTAATAGGATCAAAGATTGACCTCTTTCAAAAAATGAGTCATATGAGGTCCTTTTTCACATGGAAATTGATGATTCCTTGATATGTGGTTTATCAATGTTTTAATCCATTGCTAGGGGTTCATGACTAGGATTCAATTTCTTATCTTCTGTCTGGATGTTTATCATTTCTAGTTCGTTTTAGGTTGCAAGACAATTTCCATGATGCGGGATTTAGATTTCACCACCTGATATTTGTTTGGTACTAGGAAAATATTTGTACAGTCATCAGACTTTTCTTTGTTATGTTGGGTGTTGGGCATTTTGGGTGTGTTGCTGACTATAATTAGAACATGTTTTTGTGGGCATCTTAAGCCATTAGGGTTGTGGTCTTCATTAAATATTTATTCAGTTTGATGGTGTTAGGTTTGAACTTGTACATGGTTGAATTTTGTCAATTTGTTTGGTTTTCAACTTAACCAGCAGAAGTATGTTTTAGATTTCTGCAGTCCATATTCTTTATTGTTTTTTATAGACGTTTTACTCTTCATGATCATCATCTTAGTACTTCCACCGTTGTACCATTACCAGTTAGGAGTTGCCGTAATGATTAGGCTATTTGGTTTTCACCAATAAATCTAGTGGTCTGAACCTTCACAAGTCATTTGGACTCCTTTGATAACCTTTATCTTAGGTTCGAACCTGTATCTCAACGACAGGATGACCTGCATTTCAACAAGCACGTTTTACAATCAGCTACCTGCCAGACATCAAGCTACGTCTTCAACCTAGCTTCTCTACAGTCTTCCAGGGCAGAGGTTCACATAAGGTTCAAATTATTACAAGGTTTGGCAGTTTTTAAATTTGAGCCTGTTTCAATAGTTTGGTTGTTCTTGTGCATCAAAATGTTCTGATTTTGTAACTGAGATGTATCATGATCGTCTAACAAACAGATCATTTACCTACCACATTTTACAGTATTTTTATTTGCCACTCTTCTGAAATTGGTTCATTTCCCCAGCAAGCATTCAAAACACTAGCCAGTAGAAGCTCCATTTTCTTTTCTATTGGTATACTTTTGTTAAAAGGGTATTTTCTTTGTAGAAAAAAAAAAAAATACTCTTTTAAAAAATGTGAAAACTGGTAAGTCACGCAACATCAATGTTTAGAAAAATATGGTTTTAGAAATCTCATTTGATTTCTTGATAGAGTTTCGTTAGTTTAGAACATTTACGTTGCTGTTTGTGTTTAAACTGTTTCAAGTGCTTGATTGATTTTTTTTTTTTTTTTTTTTATATATGAATTCTTGGGGAACTTCGTCCAGTTTGTACATTGTAGAGGTTTTCTTTTGGATCATAAGAATAATTTTTGGTGGGCATATTGTGTACTTAGAATATTGTTTTTCGAAATGACTGCAAAATTTTCTTTTCCATGCCAACTTGCGTATGAGTGTTCATTTACATGTCAGTGTATGAGAGTACTTGGCCTCTGAGAATTTTTGCAGGTGGGCTTTTCTGATAGTTTGAGCCATACTATTAAATATGACTAGATCCTTCTCTTCTTTCTATGTAGACCTCTAAATCTCCTTTCATTGTGATTTCACGGATTGACTCAAGTTTTGAAGAACAAAGTCTTTGTTATTGGAACAGCTTCATTAAACCTTGCAGAGTTTGTCCGTGGTTGAAGGAAAGGATCTAGAAATAAATGTTCCTCTGCCTCTACTGGATAGGACAACGGAGCCTCATCCATCTCTTTGTGTATGTCCATTTAAATTTGTTTCAATGTCCAATATTCCTGCTTTTGAAATAATATCACACCTTGTTTATTCCAACTTGACCACAAAA
This sequence comes from Liriodendron chinense, assembly GCA_003013855.2. NCBI lineage: Eukaryota > Viridiplantae > Streptophyta > Magnoliopsida > Magnoliales > Magnoliaceae > Liriodendron > Liriodendron chinense. Next base: position 4,005,968 of record ML058480.1, on the reverse strand, counting down.
GCACTCAGTTTAAAAAAAAGAAAAAGAAAAAAAGAAGCAATTGCACTATGTCTGAATAACCTCCTTGAACAAAATAAATTGCTGGCATACCAATTAAGCCACATTTTGCTGGTTAGTTTTTTCTATCTAAATCTGTATTGTAAGAAAATCTGAACATTCTCATGCCATCAAAATAATCCATAAGCCTGTATATATATTAAGAGCCTTTTGGAGTCCATATGCTACTGTATAGCTGCACATCAGGTGGCCTCCACTAGATGGTCTGATACAAAAGTCAAGTCATAACTCATCAGGTTGTGAAGGAACACACACACACACACACACACACACACTAAAAGTACACATGTGACCCACTTGCTTAGTGGAATGGCTGTTGAGGCATGAAAAATGAAGAAACAAGAAGAAGAAAAAGAATTAAGAAAGATTCAGAAAGAAAATAGACGAAAAGAAGAAAAGTGCAGAAAATGTGCACTTGCTGCGAACCGCGGAAAACACGTGTTGGGGTGTTTGAACTTGCCACAGAAATAACCGCATTTGCCTATAAATAAACCCCCCCCCCCCCCCCCCCCCCAAAGGGGTTCTCATTTATCACTTGATTCTGAAGTTCAAAGCTCTAGAGGTTTTCAGAGGTATGGGGTGTTGACGTCAGATTTTGGTAACAGGCTCCTACCAAGTGTACGCACTCCTCGAACATAACCCTCCTCCACACCTAAAAACCAAACAAATGAAACTAAGGGTGGCCGGCGATTGGTTGTTGCCCCTTCGAAGGCTTAAGTCAGAAATGACTTAGTAGCAAGATGAAGTGTGAAACGTAGGTGCAGGGATTGTGTACCTTTATCATCTGTGGGGCCATCTATTTATACAGGATCCGAATGATCCAGTCTGTTACTGCAAGCTGTTAAGATCACTACTGATTTCAAGGGATAAGGTGCTTATCCTGTTACTCCTTAGATAAGGGGATGGCCTAACCACTCTAGACGTTTAGTTGATTACGTACTTTTGAAAGAGGCCCCCCGTGGTACAAAACTGTGAATAGAAACAAGTCAAAGCCGGCCTATATGGGCTACTGGTACTATGAGACCAGGGACGTCCCCAAGGAACGACCAACGACCAGAGGTGCTTGGATTTGGGAATATCTTCATTTGTCAACTAGGAGCAGAGCTGCTTGGATGACGGAGATGTTCCCACCCGGTGACCAGCGACCAGTCCTGCTCGCATATTGGGAACGTATAGGAAGTCACAGGTCTGTATGTACAAGACGTAACCAAGTAGGCTCGTTAGTCAGATGATTTGGTCGTGACTTCACGTAGCTACTCGTTGTTGATACGCTTCTGCTTGAAGGCGAGATATATCCCTTTTCTATTCTAGGAGATCGAGGTGAAGTTTTAAACTTTCCTCATTACGGGCGGCCTCATAGTTTTCTACTCGTTGAGTAGGTAGTTCAACTTCTACCGGGACGACTTCTTCGGTGCCGAAGGCTAGTGAGAAAGGCGTTTCTCCAGTTGAATTGTGAGATGTCATCTTGTAAGCTCATAAAACTTCTGGTAGGAGTTCTGGCCATATACCCTTATATTCATCAAGCTTGATCTTCAAATGGTGCTTGATAATTTTGTTAACCGTTTCCTACTTGTCCGTTAGCTTGAGGTTGATATGGGGAGGTTCGAATATTACGTAACTTCCCATTCTCGCAGAACTCGGAGAATGCAGCATTATCGAACTGTTTTCCATTGTCAGAAATTATAGTTTGGGGGAGCCCATAACGACATATAATGTTTCTTCATATGAATTTAGTAGTTTGTTTTTCAATGATGGTAGCCAAAGGTTCCGCCTTAACCCATTTAGTGAAGTAATCGACTGCTACAATTGAGAATCTGTTCTGGCCTTTCTCGGTGGGCAGTGGTCCGATTATATCGACTCCTCATTGAGCAAAAGGCCAAGAGCCATCCATCGGTGTCATTCGCTCAGATGGTATATAAGGAACTGGAGAATATTGCTGACATTTATCACATTTCTTGGAGAATTCGATCACATCCACCTTCATAGTGGGCCAATAGTACCCTTGCCTCATTGCTTTATATGCCAAAAATCGTCCCTTGGGATGATTACTGCATGCCCTCTGGTGTATTTTGTCTAGAACACAGTGTGCTTCTGGATGGAGACACCTTAAATACGGTAAAGTAAAACTTTTACGCAACAATTTTTCATTTTGTAAGATGTATCTGGCAACACGGTAGCGAATTTGTCACGTAGATTTTTTGTCATCTAGGAGTTATCCGCTTTAGAGGTAAAGGATGATGGGATCCATCCAGCATGGAGATAAATGCAATGTGATAACTTGCTCCGGAGCGACTTGATCAATACTCGGAGAATGGGGATGCTCGATAGGAACAGCTCGCGTTAGATCGGACTCTGGTGCGGAAGCTAAATTTGCTAGAGAATCTACGAGCGTATTCTCCTCGCAAGGAATATGAGTTATCTCATATTTGCTCAATTTAGCGAGCAAGATGAGTACTCGAGATTCGTACAAAGCCATTCGCTCTTCTTTCACCTCGAATTCGTCAAGTACTTGATTGACTACGAGCTGTGAGTCACTGTGAATAAATTAGGTTCTTTATCGCGAGCAGATTTGCTAATTCAAGACCAACGATTAAGGCCTCATATTCCGCTTCGTTATTAGAGGCATAAAAATTGAAGCGTAAAGCATATTGGAATTGTGACCCAATCAGGAGCGATTAGGATCAAACCGGCTCTGCTACTAGTGGAGCATGATGATCCATCTACGTAAAGTGACCAGGGTCTGTTCGCTGGTCATCGGGTCACTGTTGGAGATAGGAGCAGTGGGGGTCAAATATGTAAATTCGGCAATGAAATCGGCTACGGCTTGGGCCTTCATGGCAGTTCACGAGCAGAAAGTAATGTTGTGTTTGCCAAGCTCGATCACTCATTTAGTTAACCGTCCAGATACTTTGGGCTTTTGAAGGACTTTTCTTAAAGGATGATTCGTAGGTACTATTATAGAATGGGCTTGAAAATAAGGTCATAGTTTTTGAGCTGCAGTTACTAAGGCTAGAACAAGTTTCTTCATATCAGAGTATCGAGTTTCAGCGTCCACCATTGCTCGACTGACATAATCAACGGGCCTTTGTACCCCAGAATCTTCTTTTATTAAGGCGGCGCTAACAGGCCATGGAAGATACAGATAAATAAAGAAAAAACTTCTCATGCGGAACATGCTTGGATAAGATGGGAGGCATGCTCATACACTGTTTCAGTTGCTGAAATGCCTCCTGGCATTGTTGGGTCCACACCCAATCGGTTTTTGCAGTTGTACAGAGGAGCTTAAAAAAGGGAAGGTATTTATCGGAGGCACGCGAGATAAACCTATTTAATGATACAATGCGACTAGCCAATCGTTGAACATCTTTGAGAGTGGATGGAGATTACATTGCAATCAAGGCCTTAATCTTTTCAGGGTTTGCTTCAATCCCTCGCTGACCAACCATGAACTCGAGAAATTTTCCAACAAAGACCCCAAAAGCACATTTTTTCTGGATTTAACTTCATCTATACTTCCTCATCAGATCGAAGGCTTCTCGGAGATCCACGAGATGATCATTGGCTGTGACACTTTTTATGAGCATGTCGTCAATGTAAACATCCATATTTCTGCCGATCTGTGCGGCAAACATTTTGTTGACTAGGCAATGATAGGTGGCCCCCTCATTCTTGAGACCGAAAGGCATCACTTTATAGCAGTATAGACTTCGATCAATGATAAAGGCAGTATTTTGACGATCAGGTGGATGCATCATGATCTGGTTGTAACCATAATAAGTGTCCACAAAACTGAGCAGGGCATGTCATGCTGTTGAATCGACCAGTTGATCAATGCAGGAAGTCGGAAAACTATCCTTCGGGCACGCCTTGTTCAGATCGGAGTAATCTACACACATCCCTCCACTTACCGTTTGCCTCGCACACGAGAACGACGTTCGCGACCCACTCTAGGTAGTCGACCTCTTAGACAAAGTTGACAGCCAATAATTTTTTGACCTCAACTTTAATCACCATCTACCTTTCAACTGTGAACGCTCGTCACCGTTGATGGATAGGTTTAACTTTTGGGTCAACATTCAAGCAATGAACAGCGATGTTGGGGTCGATACCTGGCATATCTTCATGAGACCAGGTGAATACATCTTGATATTCGACCAAGAAGTCGGTCAAGCGGATCCGAAAGGAGTAATCTAGAGACGATCCGACATGGACCTTTCTAGAGAGGTCGTCCTTAGAGAACTAAATTTCGACCGTTTCTTCTCCGGGAGTTCCTGCTTGACATGTACTCTCTCTTGGGTCCAGGTTTGTTGCTATCGGAGAACTTGCTGAATCTCCTGAAATCGTCATTATAGGAGTTGCCTGGATATTCTTTCGATCTTATACGGCGATTTCATAACATGCTCGAGCCTCCTTTTGATTCCCTCGAACTACTCCCACTCCACTTGGGAGTGGGAAACTTGATGCATGATTGCATATTGTAGAGCCGCCCCTAATTTGGTGAGAGAGGGGCACCCCAAGATTGCATATTGTATGCCAACTTTCGATTGGCCACAAGAAAGTTGATGAAAACTGTAACTTTGGTGGGAGCTTTACCGAATGTAACGGGGAGGTCAATACTCCCCTCTAGCGCCACCACTTCACCTCCAAAACCGACAAGGGGGGTTGAGATTGGTTTGAGCAGATTTTTTGTGAGAGCCATCTTGTTGAAAGCTTCAAGGTAAAGGACGTCTGTAGAACTACTTGTATCCAACATAATACGGTAAGTTAAATAATTTGATACCTTTAAAGCCACTACAATGGAATCTTCATGAGGAAAATGGATACCTTCAGCATCTTCGTGAGAGAAGGAGAATGGTTGATGGCTCAAGCTTGTTGCGTTGGGTGGTTTCTCCAACCAATAAATATGCTGAGGCTTCTAGCTCGCCTATTGAGCATATGATTTCCTAGAGGCTTGTGAATCTCCCCCCACAAGCCGGGCCACCTACAATGGTTTGGATTTCACCTGCTAGTTCGGTATCCTCTTGTAAATGACGATGTTGCAGTGACTTCTTCCTCTGGTTTTGATGGTCACGACGCGCTGGGGTTAGATCGTTTGGGCGAACGATCTTGCCGGGTAACTTAGTCTCGTAGGTGCCCATGATTTTTGTAGAAGTAACAAAACTTTCTTTTGTCTCTTTTTTTGGGATTCGATTTGATCTTAGGAGGCCATTTAACATACGATTTATGTTTAATCTCCATCAATACCTTCTCTGGAGACTGATTGAGAGGCATATAATGACGATATTTCCCGGAGTAAGACTTCTTTGGAGAGCGATCGTGTCGATCACGTCTGTACTTCTTATCTGCTAGAGAAATATCTTCAGCCTTTCACTTTTTATCTTGAATACCATGGCGAGCCGTGTTGAGCTCTTAAATGTGTATAGTCTAACCCCATTACATCACTAATTATGCATGATTTACATGTTTAAAGACTATTCTAATGTATGTTTTGTGATTGTAGGAACGAGAAGGGGACTTCACCAATTCAATGCTTAAATGGTCACTCTGTATACATTGAAGATTAAAAGACCAAGTGCCAAAGCGTGGGAGAAAGAAGCAATGGAGAAAGAGAAGGAAAAAAGAAAGACGTGCAGAAGATCGCACTATAGAACGGTCGTCCAACGGTCGTCCAACCGGTCCAAACACTCAACAAGAAGACCTCTACTGCCAAACCTTGCTGGACCAATCACGACCGGTCGTCCACTACTCAGACCAGTCGATTAATTCAAAAGCCAGGATGGATTTTTCAAAAACTCACTGGACTATTTTTGGCCTTTTACGACTGGTTGTCTAATCGGTCATCCATGGGCTTAGATTGGTCATGCGACTGGTCATATGCATAATAGAGCTTGTTCTACAAGCTCCGAATTCTGCTGGGCAAAACGCAGTTTTTGCGGGATTTCTCGAAGGTTCTTCCCACCAAGGGCCCAAAACCTATAAAAGGGCACCTCTACCTCATTCCTGAGTATCTTAGAAGAGATCTACGAAGGTGGGAGGCTGAGAAAGACCGATCCGGACTTCTACAACTCCTTCTAGTTTGTTTCCTTTAGTTTTCATGTTTTTAGTTGATTTTGTGTTTCCTTGGATCATGATCGACTAAACCTCTTAGCTAGGACTAAGAGGTGAAGCTTATAATGAATCTAAGATGCTTTATTTCGTTTATTTGGTTCCAAGTTTGAATTTTTATTGAAGAACAATGGTTATTTTAAGTTTGAATAAAGTTCTAAATAGTTTTTCTTAATCTTATGGTGGCTCATGGATGTTTGGAAGAATTGCTTTAGTTCTTAGTTGTTTTGCATGGATCTAGACTTGTATGCTCCGAGGAATCGGATTCAAGACACTATAGACTTGGATTCTCATGTGGGAACTTCAAACCAATGTTCTACCTTTTGTTCTAAAGTCTGATTTATATGTTACTTATGCGTGTGATTTGAATGAAGTTCAAATCATAATATAGTTAAGCTTTGTGATAGGGTTTGATGATTATTATGATTGTGATTTTAACCTATTGGAACTAAGATTGACCTATGCAATTGAGTGTGCTCAAGTCCTAACTTGAATTGAGGGAATCATGTTTATGAACAACATATGAATTGGACTGTTTTACTGAATTAACCGCTCTATCATCCGGCTAGATAGGATTTGATTTCGATTTTAGTTGTGTAATTGGGAAACCATAGCGAATTATGCATCAAGGATTGCTACAAGTGGATCCTTGAACCCCTAGTCCTCTTTTATATTAATTATAATCACTTTTAGTTAAGAATATTTCTCTACAATCAAATTCTAAAATTTGTTTAGTTTGATCTCAATTAGAAAATATTAGAAGTAGTTTTGTGAAATACTAAACAAGTCCCTGAGAACGATCTCGGTCTCTACCGAATTATTATTACATTGCAACCCTACACTTGGGGAAGCGAACAATTTTTAGCGCCATTGTCGGGGATTGTTTACGGTTTTTCATAAAATTTCTGAAAATAGTTTCTAGTTGAGATTTTTAGGAGTCCTTACTAACTTAGTTCGCTTATTTTGTTTTATTTTTGCAAGGATTCTAGGAGTCGAAGTAGTCCCTTCAATCAGGTTTTTCTAACCCTTTCTAATCTTTTACTTTTTTGAGATTTGCATGCCACATTGAGTTCGGGATTTTAATAACCAACTGATTAGTAAAGGAGGGATTGTTGAGGGGATTGATAAGGAACCCCGTGCTAAGAAACGTTTAGCTTCCCAAATTTTTTCTTAAATAATGGCTAAAAATCAACCCGATCCAAGGCCCAATCAAAATCTAGGCCAAAACCAAACTGAAACGGGTGAGAATGAGGTTGAGAATGTTCCTCGACCTAGAAATTTACGTGATTACTTGCAACCTACTCATGCATAATTTTTCCATGCAATGCAGGGAATATTGATCTAAAACTAGGAGTAATCCAACTCCTTCCCAAGTTCCTTGGTTTAGACAGTGAAAGCGCATTTCAACATCTTAAGGAATTCGATGAAGTGATAGCCACATTGCACTTTGCAAATGTATTTGATGATGTCATAAGACTTAGGTTATTCCCTTTTTCTCTAAAAGAGAAGGTTAAGACTTGGCTTCACGCATTAAGGCCAAGATCAATTGGCACATGGACTGAGATGATTAGGGAGTTCATTAAAAACTTTTTCCCTATTTATAAAACAAACATGTTGAGGCACCTAATCATGAATTTTGCTAAAAAAGAGGATGAGACCTTCTTCCAATGTTAGGAGAGGTTCAAAAACTTATTAAATATATGCCCACATCATGGCTACAAAATTTGGCGGATAATAAGTTTTTTCTATGAAGGACTGACTTCGCTCATGCGCCAATTCATATAGATGATGTGCAATGGAGAATTCATCAATAAGGAAGCCGAGGAAGCATGGGACTACTTTGATATCTTAGCCGAGAATGCACAATCTTAGGATACAACTAAACCAACAAATCCCAAGATAAGCCAACAAAGAGAAAAGGGAGGAATCTATCTCCTCTCCGAAGAAGACAACATAAGTGCACGTGTGGCTAGCCTCACAAGAAAAGTTGAGGCCATGGAATTAGGAAAGGGTGAAAAGACAAAGGAAGTTGATAATATTTGTGGAATTTGTTCCGGTAACCAACATGCAACACAGGATTGTCCTACAATTTCTACGTTTCAAGAAGTTCTACATGAACAATCAAATGCCATAAATAATTATCAACGATCATTTAGTAATTCAAACTCGAACATGTATAATTCTAGTTGGAAGAACCATCCCAACTTTAGTTGGAGGAATGGGCAATCAAAGAATACAAACAATAACCCAAAAGCTACGCTTGAGGAGATATTGGGCACATTCGTCTCTGCCCAAGTTGAGTATAAAAAGAATAATTTTCAGAAAATTGATGGGTTTATGCAAGAACAATTAAAATTCAACCAGAATTCATCTTAAGCCATCAATGATTTGAAAACCTCAATGCTAGAGTTAAATCTCATCTGAGTGTTAGGGAGAAAGGCACACTTCCTGCCCAACCTTTCCCTAACCTAAGAACCCAATTTGAGATACAAGACCTCAGCCCATCCTTCGAAAATACGGAGCATGTTCAAGCTATCACCACTTTGAGGAGTGGCAAAACAATTAATAAATCCAATCCGGTGAAGGCCCCAAAGCCTAATGATCCAAAAATTGCCAATAAGGATGATATCTCGAACAACACTCCACATGAGAAAGAACTGAAAAGACAATACAAGTCGGTTGCCCCGTTTCCTCAAAGGTTGATTTCACCCAAACGTTTAGATAAAAATCTGAAAATCCTAGAGGTTTTTAAGCAAGTGAAGATCAACATTCCATTGTTGGATGCTATAAAACAAATACCATCATATGCCAAATTTTTGAAGGAATTATGTACAGTCAAAAGGAAGCACAATGTACACAACAAAGTATTTTTGAATGAGAATTTGAGCGCTATCATCAAATAAGAGGTGCCCAAAAAATATAAGGATCTGGGTAGTCCTACCATCTCATGCATCATAAGTGACTACCGGATCAAACAAGCTTTACTTGATCTTAGGGCAAGTGTTAACCTCATTCCATACTTGGTCATCATGGGATCAGACCAGTCATTCGACCGGTCGTGTGCATAACAGAGCTTGTTCTACAAGCTCCGAATTCTGCTACGCAAAACGTAGTTTTTGCTAGATTTCTCGAAGGTTCTTCGCACCAAGGGCCCAAAACCTATAAAAGGGCACCTCTACCTCGTTCATAAGGTATCCTAGAAGAGATCTATGAAGGTGGGAGGCTGAGAAAGACAGATCTGGAGTTCTACAACTCCCCCTAGTTTGATTCCTTTAATTTTCATGTTTTTAGTTGATTTCGTATTTCCTTGGATCATGATCGGCTAAACCTCTTAGTTAGGGCTAAGAGGTGAAGCTTGTAGTGAATCTAAGATGTTTTAATTCATTTATTTTGGTTCCAAGTTTGAATTTTTATTGAAGAACAATGGTTATTTGAAGTTTAAATAAAGTTCTAAGTAGTTTTTCTTAATCTTATGATGGCTCATGGATGTTTGGAAGAATTGCTTTAGTTCTTAGTTGTTTTACATGGATTTAGACTTGTACGCTCTGAGGAATCGGATTCAAGACGCTCTAGACTTGGATTCTCATGTGGGAACTTCAAACCAATGTTCTACCTTTTGTTCTAAAGTCCGATTTATATGTTGCTTATGCATGTGATTTGAATGAAGTTCAAATCATAATATAGTTAAGCTTTGTGACAGGGTTTGATGATTATTATGATTGTGATCTTAACCTATTGGAACTAAGATTGACCTATGCAATTGAGTGTGCTCAAGTCCTAACTTGAATTGAGGGAATTATGTTTATGAACAACATATGAATTGGACTATTTTGCTGAATTAACCACTCTATCATCCGGCTAGATAGGATTTGATTTCGATTCTAGTTGTGTAATTGGGGAACCACAACGAATTATGCATCAAGGATTGCTACAAGTGGATCCTTGAACCCTTAGTGCTCTTTTATATTAATTATAATCACTTTTAGTTAAGAATATTTCTCTACAATTAAATTTTAAAATCTGTTTAGTTTGATCTCAATTAGAGAATATTAGAAGTAGTTTTGTGAAATCCTAAACAAGTCCCTGAGAATGATCTCGATCTCTACCGAATTATTGCTACATCGCAATCCTACACTTGGGGAAGTGAACAAGCCAAAGTTACTTTTTCAGCGTTAATATATTTTTGAGCTTTGGCTGAAACTCGATTATCGTCTCAGTCTCTACCCTGCATTTACACTTAGAATGCGTGCGAATTCACATTAACCCCAAGTAATGTGTATGCACTCGTCGAAAGTGCACATCATAAAGCCATTCAAAAGAGCAGTTACAGGCCGTAAAAGACCAGTACAAGTAGCATATTGTAGGCCCAATGTACTAAGCCCTAATCATGTTTAAGCATTGAGCGAGATAGCCACAAACAGCATCGAATTCGGCCGAGAGTGGAGCCAAATGAATAGGTTTTTTTCACTAAGGGCAAAACACATGCCAGAATTATGAAATTTGGCTAAGTAGTAGAGACACATGCGCCCAAGGTGGAGCCTCAGGCACATGTGCCATCACACATGCGCCCACTCCATAAAAGTTGGAAAATGTAAGTTCAAGTGAAGAGCCATAGGCCCATGTGCTCTACAATATGCGCCCACACCCAGTAAAGGAGGGTTACATGCACCCTACTTTGTGGAACTTCTCCCACATGCGCCAACCCAACCCTTTGGCCATGCTACATGCGCCCATGTTTTTGCAAAATCCAACGTGCGCTTGGGAGCAAAGTCCCATGTACCCACTACCATTTGAAAAGCCAACATGCACCTAGGGTGTACACACATGCGCCCATACCAAAAAGTACATGCGCCCAGGGCTTAGGCTACTGTTCGCTTCCCTAAGTGTAGGGTTACGATGTAGTAATAATCTTGGTAAGACCGAGGTTAATCCATAGGGAAGGAGGTAAATAATTCTAACTACTCTAACAACTAGAATCTAAAAGGGTTTATGAAATCAATTTTTATACATGAAATAGAAAAATCTGATAATAAGGAGAACTAGAGCATCAATGATCCACTTATATCTATCTTTGATGTATAATTCGCATAGGTTCTCAATTACACAACTAGAATCGAAATCAAATCCTATCTAGCCAGAAGATAAAGCGGTTATAACAAACAATATCTTATGTATGATTCATATACATGATTCCCTCAATTCAAGTTAGGACTTGAGCACACTCAATTGCATAGTTCAATCCTAGTTCCAACAGGTTAAGATCACAACCATGATAATCATTAAAATCTATCATAAAGCATAATTATACCATGATTTGAACTTCATTCAAATCACATAAACAATTACACATAATTTAGAATTTCTGGAAAAGATAGAACTTTGGTTTAAAGTTCTCACATGAAGATCCAAGTCTAGAGCATAGTGAATTGGATTTCTTGGAGCGTACAGGTTTAGAACTTTGCAAAACAACTAAGAAATAAGCATAGTTCTTCCAAACATCTATGAGTCATCATAAGATTAAGAGAAACTAACTTAAACTTTATTCAAACTTAAGAAATCATTATTCAACATTAAAAATCAATCCATGAAACTTAAAACGAATTAAACCATCTTAGAAAACTATAAGCTTCACCTTTTAGCTCTAGCTAAGAGGTTAACTAATGAAAAGCATAAAAACAAACTAGAACTAGAACTAGAAAAAGAAAACTAGTTGTAGAAGGCTAGGAAGCCTCCTAAGTTTTGATCTCTTTACTCCCCACGTTACTAGATGGGTTCGGAAGAGGCTATAGGTGTCCTTTTATAGCTTGGAGGTGTCACCGACTTGGAAGAATCGTGGAATTATGGAGTCCTTCCGCACTTAGGAAACTACCAAAAAACGGGGCAAAGGCTACGGATTAGGTGTTTCTTTTGCTAGGGATATAATCCTTAGCCATATTGCTAGGGATTTAATCCGCAGCAAAAAGCTATCACCCACTTAAGCTTCCAAGTTTCTTAAGGGACTCTATGGGGCCCACCGAAAGGTGTTTGCATGATCTTAATCCATTCATCCATTTTAAAATCTAATTTTAGAGTATTATAAAAAAAAAAGAGGTAGATTGAGCCCTGAGGTGGACCACACCGTAGGAAATAGTGATATAAACTTCCTACCGTTGATCGTTGGTATGGTCCACGAGAATTGGATTTGCCTCAGTTTTGGTATCTGGCCCTAAAATGATCTGTCAAAATGGATGGACGGAGTGGATACGCCATATACATCACGGTGGGCCCCACGAGCACATCATCAGCCCGTGCATCTCGCCCGCACTTGAAAAAAAAAAAACTTTTTGGGAAACCTCCCGCCCGCGCCCTCGCCCTTCTTGCGAAAACGCTCCTCTCCCTCTCTCTCTCTCTCTCTCTCTCTCTCTCTCTCGCCCGTGCCCTCGCCCCTTTTTGGGGAAAACACTCCTCTCTCTCTCTCTCTCGCCCTCTCTCTCAATCTCACTGCCCCACGACCCTCGATCTCTCTCAATCTCGCTGCCCCACGATCATATCTCGGTAACGGTACCCTTTCCGACGAGGTTCGTACCATCTGACCGGCTCTTTCTCTACGCCGGCAAGCTTCCTCCTGCACAGGTATGTCTTCTTCTTATTTTTTTTTGTTTTCTTCAGCCCCTGCAGACGGTAGCGGTCGGTGCTGTAAAAGTTCTGTGGGCCCCATCATAATTTCTGTTGTTATCCCTTTTGCCCGGCCATTTTAGGGCATGAGCCCATAAATGAGGGAGATCCAAATCTTTGGTGGACCACACCACAGGAAACAATGGTGATTGAACGCCTGCCATTTAAAACTTCCTAGGGCCCACTGTAATGTTTATTTGTCATCCAACCTGTTGATTAGGTTACACAGACCTGGATGAAGGGAAAACACAAATATCGGCTTGATCCAACACTTTTGTGGCCCCCATGAAGTTTTTAATGGTGGGCGTTCTAACAGCCCTGTTTCCTGTGGTGTGGTCCACCCAAGATTTGGATCTGCCTGATTTTTGGGTTCATGCCCTAAAATGATCTGGACAAATGGATGGGGCGACGTGGATAAAATCCATACATCCTGGTGGGTCCCATGGCCCCAAAAATATTAATGATTTTTTTCATTTTATTTCTTCTGATAAAATCCATACATCATGGTGGGCCCACATCCTGATTTGACCTTTTTTTGGGGCCTAAAATCTGATTGGACCGGATTTTATATTTTTTGGGCCCACATCCTGATCGGATCAGCATTTTTTGGGGCCCACATCTTGATTGGAACTTTTTTTCGGGGCCCCTCATATTGATTGGACCAGAATATATTTTTGGGGTCCACGTCCTTAAAAGAATGTTGTGTTTTTTTTTTTGTTTTGGTCCTTGTCTTTTACCTTTTTTAAATTGTTGATGGATGATGAGATTGAAAATGATTTTAGTGGTTAAGAGTGATAATGTGATGATAACAGGGTTGACCTGTTGTTTTTAGCTATGCTTTAATAGAAGTGGCCCACTTATGGTCATGCTGGACCTCTGCAATGGAAGGGGAAGGAGATGCATAATAAATTGGATTGCGCATGGCCCCATTGTCTTGGATTGATGTACATCATTGTGGGCCGTGTTGGACTGGTTAGATTCGATGTACATCATGGTGGCCTAGTTGGCCTTGGATGAGTACCAAATGTGAGTAACATGAGTCACCACTACTTGGTGGGACTCTAGCCTATGACAAAAGCCACATAGTAAAAGATTGGGGAGTTGTATGATACTCAGGGAGTGTATGACGCTTGATACACACATTTTAGAATTGTATGCGTGACATGCACTATATTGAAACATTTTAATTTTAAATTTTGTCTTAATATACCTTTGAGCTAACTAATAAAATGATATGTTTGGAACATGGGTCAGGTGCTAGTTGAAGATGGACCCATTGGTTAATCGAGAGTGGATGACATTAAGTTTCCCGGACCCATATTTTATTTCTGGCATAAGAAGCTTTTTGAAGTTTGCTCAAGAACACCTTCCTGGTAGAGAAACCATTCTTTGTCCATGCACCAGTTGTAGATGTGCACGTTTACCAATGTGTTACGACGATTTGGAAATACATCTAATGAAAAATGGATTCGACCCAACATATAGGGTTTGGAACGTGCATGGTGAGCATGCATCACCTAAGTATACTGAGCGTACATCAAGTTCCCAACAATACCACAATGTCCCAAACTTAAACGAGGTTCACAATGCGGTCATTGAAGAACTCGGTGGTAATAACTTGGATGAAGTTATCCACGATGAGCCGAATGTGACCACTGAAACAGAAGGCGTCTCTAGAGATGATGAAACCAATGAGTTTGAAGCAAATCTACGGCACGCAATGACTGAGTTGTACCCTAGTTGTGAGGATTTCACCGTGCTAACTTTCATTATACAACTTTTCAAGTTAAAGGTGAACCATGGATGGAGCGAAAAAAGCTTTACAGAGCTCCTTCAACTACTCCAGAAGGTGTTACCCTCCGGTAACAAGGTCCCAATTAATACCTACCAAGCGAAAAAAATCATTACAAAGTTGGGTCTTGATTACGTGAAGATTCATGCTTGTCCAAATGACTGTATCTTGTATTGGAGAGAGCATGAGAAGAAGACCAGTTGTCCAAACTGTAAAACTTCTAGGTACAAGACAGAAATCGACAATGAGAGAAAACGATGTGAAGTACCTGCTAAGGTATTAAGATATTTTCCATTAACACCAAGGCTACAAAGAATGTTCAGTGTGCCATGGTTGGCGAAAGAGATGTCCTGGCACTCAACCAGGAAAACGCAGCATGGAAAGATGGAGCATCCGGCTGACTCTATTGCATGGAGGATTCTCGATAACAAGTATACTCTATAGTTGAAGATATTTTTTGTATGCATGTTTTTTTCTATATATGTTTGTTTTTTTTCTAATTTTGAACTAATTTGGTACTTTATAGTTTTAGGCTCCATTTGATTTAAATCAAATGGAGCTTAAGCCCTTTTTTAACTCCGCCAATGCAAATCTCCTTGCATTGCCGGTCCCAAGCCCGGATAAAGGAGGAGGGAGAAGGAGCTATGTATGGGTATGGTTTCTATTCCTATGTTACTTTTTTATAGATTGCTTGTAAGATAATAGTTCTTCTTTCTACAGTTTTCATGATGATTTGTATTTTTGTTACAAGGTTTTTGGAGAATATATGTGTGTAGGATTGCTTCAATCAGTTCCAATATCAGTTTCCATACAAAAAGAGGTAAATTCTCATTACAAGTTTCAAAATACGAGTTGTTATTATTTTCTTCTATTTTGATTTTCTTCTATGTTACTTTGCCTATTTATAAATTAACTAGAACCTGCACCTCAATGAGTATTTGATGCCAAGTATTACAGGTAGAGTTTGATGCAAATGGAAAATGTCCCCAGATTGGTTGTTTGTGATCAGCATGGCTTCTTGGGTTTGCCCTGAGGATAGCTCAAATTTCAGGTTTGGATGAAATTTATGGCCACCGGTTGGGCCATCTTTGACCCTCAAATCAACGCTAGCTTCCAAGCCCATCATGATGAAATTTAAATCCCCACTGCTAGAAATTCCAAATCCAACGCTAGCTTCTTCATTTTCTTTGTAATGAGTGAGAGAGGAAATACAAAAGCTTACAGAAGCTATAAATGCCCATTAATATAGCAGAAACTGAGATGGGGAGTGGCTGGTTTTGGTGAAACATGATTCACAATGCCAATCCCAACTAGCCGGGATAACACTCTGTTGAGTATGGTCATTACCATTACGGTGGCTATTGGTTTGCTTAATGAATTTGTGATGGCATGGTACCCGAAAGATTTCTTTGAAGATTGTCTTGTTGCCAAACTAGCATGGCTCTGAACTTGTGATTTGTAAATTTCCCATTTTTTAACTTGTGAATGCAGCAAAATTTCCATCAAGTGGGCCACACAGATTGCATATCTTGGATAAAAGATCAAGTACTCGGGTGGGCCACTCCATAGTAGTGCATGGCAGCCAGAGAAATCACCCACCATAAACTTAGTTACAAAACTGCAGTGAAAGCAGGCTTGGATTGAGCCAGCAACCAGGTATTCCGTCAACCAGCAACCCACTGAATGCATACAGCAACCCAGGTATTCCGTCAACCAGTTACTATATTCATGATTTTACTATTTTACTGTTGCAGGTAATTTTAAAGCAGCGCTTGAACTACTTAAGAAGATGCAAGAAGTGGGAATTCAACCCAACAAGGCCTTTGTAAGATTGTCCCACTTTCTTTCCCCATCTTTTTCTTTCTTTTTTCTTTTGGAACTTATATGTAAGAGGCGGTAGTCCAAAAATTCAAGCTTGGTTTATGTTTGATAATAAACTCTATAATTTTTTTTAATTAATGATAACACTACTAGAGATTGATTAGAGAAATGTTAGTTCGATTTTTTCAGACATACTTCCATTTTTTTTCTTTCTACGCAGCAAACTTGTATTTTATTTCATCAGATTTGGATCTATGATCAATAGTTTGGATCACAGGATATGGCTCCATAACCAGGGGATATATTCCAACCCATCCAACATATTGAGGAACAATGTGTGCAAAAATCCGCCAATTTCACTCATCTATTTGTCAAGGGTAGGCATTGTTTTTGCTATTTGTCAAGGGTAGGAATTGTTTCATATGGTGTGGCCCACTTCGGATGAGAATACAGGAAATACCGAAATAGCGGAATGGAAATGCTTATCATCATTGAAACCTTCCAAGCCCATCATGATGTTCATATCCCATTCATAAGATGATTCCTACAAGTGAAACTCAGGTCTGTGTTCAATGTGGGTGAATTTAGCTATCCATCGGTGTTTTGTGGGCTCCGCAATGATGTATGTGTTTAATTCACGCTGTTCATCTATTTTGCTAGCTTATTTTAAGGCATGAGCCCAAAAATGAGGTTGATCAACATCTTAGTTGGACCACACAACAGGAAATAGTGGTGATTTAATGCCCACCACTAAAAACCTCTTCGGGGCCACAAAAAGGTTTGTATCAAGCTGATATTTTTGCTTTCCCTTCATCCAGGTTTTTGTGACCTAAACAACAGGTTGGATGGCAAATAAAAATTACAGTGGGCCCTAGGAAGTTCTTAATTGTGGACGTTCAATCACTGCTGCCTATGATTTGGATTTGCCTTTTTTTTTTTTTAGATCATTCCCTAAAATAATGATCCAAAACGGATGGACAGCAGCAGCAGCTAGCAGCAGCAGCGCAGCAGCAGCAGTAGCAGCTAGGGTGACAGGCATGCTAAGGTGACAGGCATGCTTCCGGAGATGGACCAGACTGAGGTGCTGCACCTGTTGGCGTCTCCGGAAGCTTTAAAGGCGAAGGTGGCAGCAGCAGCAGCAGGTGGCTGAACCCCAACTGATCAACTATCGGCACTTTCTCTGAATGACACGCTCGTTTCCTGAGGCATGTTAGTTCTGTTTTCTTCATCCATCTGTGTGTGGGTTCATCAGCTTTCTGAATTGGGTATTTTATATGAATATAGGTCCTCTTGCTGATGACATGTTCCACTGGCAAGCAACAATTGTGTTTTTTTTTATTCTTTGTCCATTTGGTTATCATGGTTGTACCAGCATGGCATGAAAGGTCTGAGATCCAATCCATCCATCAGAATGACACCACTATATTGATGTCCTAGCCCAAGAATCAGGTTGACCCACTGGTCAGTTGGCGCACAGTTTGCAAAATAAATGGACAGCTTGGATATGTTATTTCAAGTGCATGCTCATGCCCATAAACTATCATTTTAACATGGTGTGGTGATTTGATCACTGATATTGAACGACTTGAGAAGATTCTTAGCTTGATGGTGATGCATAGGTTGGCAAATTAGCTGGGCTGGCCGGCCTCAGCCTGAGTCAAGCATCCTTGGGAGGGTTTGAGCAAAGTGTCAAGGCCTGTGGGTGGGATGTGGGCATGAGTTTTTGGTCAGATAATGAATTGGGCTCGAAATGTTGGTTCACAAAGTAGATACAGCCCAGCCCAACTGATTCAATATTGGCGGGCTGAGTAATTTGAATGGTGAGCGCAGCCTGGCCTGTGCCTGATTCAGGTTGGGCTCACCTACTTGAGTAATTTGAATTTTAGCTCCTTCCCTTTCATTTGTGGGTACTTTTTTTGGGATTTAAATACTAGTGCCATTTCTTATTCCTTTTTTGGCAATTATGCTGATACATATTAACTACTTTCGATTACTTGACATATTCGATTTTGTAAATCTGTCCCTCATAGGAAGAACAGAGGAGTTGTGAACAGCCAAGGTTAATCAAAATCTTTTCTATCTTCACGACAGAAAATTGGATAGTGAATGAATGGAGGTCTCTCATGACTCAAAGATGATAAATAAAGAGATAGTAGAGATGATTATAGAAGTTAACAAACAAACACTAATGCCAAGAAGATTTCCTACTAGCCTGTTATGTTACATGAGCAATGGGAATGTGTAGCTGATGACCATTCATCCACTGTATGTGTGGCAGATATTGTGCAAATCTGACCTCATTCTTGTGCACAAAAATGGTGCAAATCTGACCATGTGATTGTGCACAAAACATGTACATATCTGCAAATTTGTTTAGGTAAAGAGTCTATTTAAATTCGGCAACTGATTTGGGTGGTGCATGCAGACTTGCATGTTGAAGCAGCTGAGGCCAGAGCAGTTAGTTGTGAACGGTCGGCCGTTGAGGCAGGAAGAACTGGCGGAGATTATGGGTTGTCCACTACCGCCTCAGAAGCTGCGGCCCGGAAGGTATTGGTATGATAAGGATTCCGGGCTTTGGGGAAAGGTGAATGTTCATTTTGTTGCTGAGGAATGCTTACTTGCAGATGCCTCTGTAAATGCTGAAACAAATGCCCTGCATATGCAAATGTGGCAAGAGTGTGTTTATCGGGTGGGCCAAAGATCAGTTGGGTCCACTCATCAGGTGGGCTTACATGGCCTATTTATGTGGTGCTGATTTCAGATATGAATTAGCTTTAATCTGGATTGTTGGAAACCGTATACCACATTGAACAATTAAAGCCTGCCTGATCTATGATTCACATCAATTCTATTAACTGATCTTTTTTCTGCATGGCTTATCATGTAGCCTACCTTCACATTTTTAAGAATTATATCCATCAGTTTGTCATGTTCATTAAATTGGTGGAATGCAATTCTTCTTATTGTTTGTGTTGTTGATGAAGACATGGATACCTTCTATGCAGGTGGTTTGCTGGATATAGTGGACAGCTATATGTTCAAGGGTGCACTTGCATATGCTCATGTCAAAAGCATGTTACGACTTTCTAGAGTTTGAATTACAAAGTTGGGTAGACACTGACGGAAAATACAAAGTAAACTTTCTGTTTTTCCCTTTTCTGGTATCAGAGGCGAAGGATGGCTTTACAAACACCCACACAAGAACTTCATGGACTATATTGTACAACTTGCATCTTTTTCCTTGCCATTGCTCACTTTAAATGAAGGTATTTCCTAATATTAATGGCAGGTGCGAGGTGCTGTCATGTTCCTCAGTCAGATTTCACTCCTCATGGATCAGAACACCCAGGCAGTCCATATGTTCATGTCAGCTCTCCTTCAGGTAGTAATAATAGTGGCTCTAGTACAATCATGCTTATGCCCGTGTTCCAGACTGTTCTAACTCATGGTTATCATTCACTGCAGGTCTTTGATACTTATGGATTATTATATGGTGAGCTTGCAAGCTTTGTATTCCAACTGCTACGTATCATGCCATATCTCAATAAAGGCCAACGACTGCTACCCGGTGCACCTTCCGGTACCAATGTGCAGGGACAAAACAACACCAAGTGGCCAAAGCCTGCCAGCAGCTCATGGGACAGTATTTGGGGGGATGGTTGCAGTAAAGAGAAGTGATCATTGTCTAGAATAGATTTGAAAGGAACATCCAGGGATGCATGGACAGAGGTATGAACATTACTGATTTCATGTGTTAGGCCTGCATAGAGTTTGAAACCTTGAGAAGGAAAGATTGGTGCGAAGGAATGATCTAGATTTGTTTCTAGTGATGCCAGCTTCTAGAGGTTTACATGTTTTCTACACTTTTTCAATTGGAAACATGCTTCCTGAGGTTTGACCTTAATCTCTAAATGGAGTCTTGTACAAAATACACATCTTTTTTTAAGAAGTGCAGGCAATGGTCCAATAATCTAGAGCAATGATGTGTTGTTTACAACCACGATAAATCATATGCTCCAAAAGGAAGATCCTAGCTACTAATCTTGGGCAATTAATCAGTTGAATGTGGACTTTGTGCTATTTGCAGTTCTCTATCAAGTAGACTTTTCTTGGATTGGATGCTTACATCCGTTGTCTGAGACTATTTCTATGAGATGGTTGATACAAGTTCGATTCAAATTAAACCAGTCAAATTGGTGGACCTTCTTGACCACATAGGAAAAACCAAACTGTTCCTAATGGCCACCATTGAAACCTTCTTCATTTTTTTCTTTGCCTAATAGCCTCTTTAGAAAGGTCTGAGATCCAATCCATCCATCAGAATGACACCACTATATTGACGTCCTAGCCCAAGAATCAGGTTGACCCACTGGTCAGTTGGCGCACAGTTTGCAAAATAAATGGACAGCTTGGAAGGCTTCACTGAAGTTTTCAACCCATTCACCTGTCTTCGCTGAAACTGTGATGTACTTCTGAAACAAAACCTTACTACTTTGATATGCATCAGTGGGATAGGTGTTCATTAAAAAATATGCTTGTTTCAGATTTGTTGCATGATCGTATCTCAGGGGTTCGTTAACTTCCACGTTGACATCATTTTTTTGTAGGTTGTTGCCTCTTTCTCGTGTCCCTCTAAACACATAACAAAAGATAATGGCTGAACAAAATGCTAGTTCCCAAATGCTGCCAGCACTGAACTTCTTGTACAAGATAGTGAGTACTAACTTTTTTTTTATATTTTGTTTTGTTGGTTATAAGGAGAGATGAATTGAGGTAAATGGAATGATCTCTCTCTCTCTCTCTCTCTCTCTCTCTCTCACGAGTATTTGATTGATTTTGCAATTCATTGAAGAAGAAAGAAGAATTTTGAGTTTTTCTTGTCTTATAGTGCTGTGGTTGTTGGAAAATAGAGGAGAAGTAATTGAAGATTCATGCACTATATGTAGCATCTCTTTCTATTGTTCTTTAATCGTGGATCTCTCTTGCAGTTCGTGCCATTGTGTTCCTCAAAAGCTTGTTATGATCTTCCCTTGCCATCCTAGCACTCCTTAGGCTTTGAATTGTTTGAACATGCTTCAGTATCGACCAATTCCATGCTTTGATGCTACTAATTTGATTTACTCCAATCGGCTTGAATCAGATCTAGTAAGTTAGAATTTGATTAAGATCAGCTGGAATGTGATTAAATTAGTTGAGAACTATTTAGACCAACTGTAATTCGGTTAAAACACCTATTTGAAACAAAGTTCAAATTTCAAGCCATATTACATCTAATTCAACATTTCCTAAGACCATTTAAATTTTATGTAGGAAAGTCTGTCGCTAAGCATTGTTGAGGCGAAAGAATGTTTTACATCAAAAGAGGTACTTATCTTTCTTTATTTGTAATTTTCGATGCTTGCTATAGACTCTTTTAAGTTTGTAGCATATTTATCAAATTTATTTGTAAACTTCAATGACTAGGATGATGGAAATTACTTGTACCTCCTGTAGCCATGTGAGGCTCACACCAATTTGATGAAAGACTTTGAGGCTTTGCCCCCCTTTTTTGGTAGTGCGAATCATATTGCAAAAGAAGATGAGAACAAAAGGCATTAAGATATAATGCGCTCATGGTTGTTTATGTGATGCAGGAAACAATTCTTCTTCCAAGGCAGCAACTCGATTCTTTATCAGAGAAAGACTCCAACTGTCCAGAACATATCACGAGCAATGAGGTTTCTATGCTCAGATAGTTTTGCAGAGGGTTGTAGAGAAAATGGTGGGCAGACAGAGGGCCTTGGTTCATAAGAAAGGAACTTATATGGAACTCAAGGGTCTTAGCTTCTTTGTGAATTTTTCTTCCTTGTAATAAGAACTCTTCATTGTATTTATATTGACTGAATTGGGGATGTATTAGGAACGAGTCTTCTCACATTTATATTGACTGAACCAGGGATGTATTTTGAGTTTCCCTTTAAAAAAAATTCATGACTTTAATGAATGTTGGATTGAATTTCCCTTTACCTTATTTTTTTTTGTAGGATCTTTATTTGTAACAAACAGGGCATGTACAAAAAACGACTAGATATAGCAATAAAAAAAATTAAAGACATAAGCTACAGATATAGTCCGCAGCCCTTAAAAGTAGTCCGTAGCTTTACGTTAAGAAAATGCTACGGATCGTCTGTCTCTAGCTACGGCTAATAGTCGTAGCCGAATAGATATAGCTACGGACTATATTCGTAGCTATAGATTAAAAGGCTATGGCTACAGTACCAATAGCTACGGACAGGATACAAGCCTGCTACGGATTATATTCGTAGCTATATATATCCGTAGCCTTTGCCCCTTTTTTTGTAGTTTAAACTTAGAATTGAAAATTGGACTTTCTAGAGCATCTTAGACCTATCTGGCGACAGATCTAAGAAACCCAAAAACAGTCCAGCAAGCTATGTTTCTCTAGACTCCTGAAGACCTGTCTGGCCACCGGTCTAGTAATGTAGACCTGTCTGGAGACCTGTCTGGGGACCAGTCTTGGGACAAGTCTTAGGATAGGTCTTGGAACTATTTTTTCATATTTTTTCTTTTTCTCTTCTCTTTCTTTCTTCTTCTTTCCTCCACCTTTTGGCACTTATTCTATTGATCTTTAATGCATACAAAGTGACTCTTTTAACCATGAATTGGTGAAGTCTCCCTCTTATTCCTACAATCACAAAAACATATATTATATTAGTCTTTAAACATGAAAACCATGCATAATGTGATGATGAAAAGGGGTTAGAATATGTAATATTCATGGCTTAACACAGCCCCCCAACCAGCATTTTGCTAGTCCCGAGCAAAACATGTGTGAAACAAGTTCAAATCTCCAAAACCAAACTCTCATTCAGAAACTATACTTTTATACATTACAAGACATACAAGTGCAAAAATCAGAAAAACTAGGTGATAGAAGTTGAAACCTTAAACTCTCAAAATGTAATAAGTATTCATATAGAATTTTTGCTGATTGATTGATAAATAGAAGAACTTGAACAAATTCAACCTAGTGTGTATAGTGAATGTTCATCTCATGAGTTTCCGGAATTATCTTCTTCATAGATCAACTAAACTATAGATCTAAAATGTACAGATCAACAGCAAGTCTATGACACAAATTTGCCTTACCGTCCTTCCGATAGCTTTCACACTACATCCCATTTCCGGCTTTGGTAACGGGTAGACCATTCCCCGGTTGGTAATAGGTAACACTTTTCGAAATTTTCCACCATATTCTCAATCATACCCATATTTTCTTTCCTTCTTTCCTTTTCATACACATTAGATAGGATTTTTAGAAATCCATATCTTTCGTTATTTTTCCATGGACAAAGATGGACAAAGTACCCCAGCTTGGTTCCTCAACACCTTAAATCTAAGTGTAGCCAATCCACAAATCTACATCCATAAGAATCATGTAACGTGAACTTGGTTCAAAAGTGTTCAAATTTTCTATTGATAAAATAAATAGAGGAATTCGTATAGAGAACTATTATATTTAAGCTAATTTAGAGGTCTCAAAATTATATCAATTCGTTTCTCATCTTTTCATACTTATGACATACCAAGTGCATAGAAACATGGTTTTTCAAAGGAGTTTTGAATTTTCAGAAAAATTGAAATTTTCTACATAATTGCTCGAAATGTCACAAAAGTTAGTAGATTCATCTAAGGAATCTCACCCCCCAACCAAAATCTTACATTGTCCTCAATGTAACAAGATATCCAATATGCATGACATGAGAGCAATGACATAAAACAAAGGAGAGTGAGGACGAGAGTACTTGAGGTAGCAAGTTGATCAATTCTAGCATCTTTCATTGTCTTAATGAGACTTATTAAATAATAAATGAAGAAAAAAATCCCAACCTACCTACCTACATTTATTAGTTTGATCGACTACATGATCAAATTTGAGCAGGATCTTCATGAATTTCAATAAGTTTCTCATGAGGACCATCCAAAGTCCTGTTCGACAGTACACATGGGTACATTTCTTCATTAAAGTCCACTCATAGTGTGCACCACATGCATGTAAGGAGGAGATAAGAGCAGCAAAAAGATATCTCCTCAAATTATGAATTGGGTTATGATTGATTAAAAACGGTCCTCCCAATCAGAATTGTAATGGGCTAAAGAACCCATGATGGTGGAGAGACATTCATCAAGTATGGTTCAGTTCGGGTTATCTCCTCCACAAATTCAGAATTGCACGGTGCTTTCACAAACAATGGTAAAGAGTGTAAATCAGTGGAATAGTGTTCTTCAAGCACCGACACCGTGTCTAACAAAATGTCCAACTCTGTAATCAGCTCATCATCAAGACTATAGGAGTGGGTCATGCATTCCTCTAGGAAATCGAGAGAGTCAGATGAAGGTTCCTCTAGGGTTTCCTCTTCTTTAGAGAGAGGGTTTTCCATATAAAGTTCGTCGGGGTTGGTGGAAGACACAACATCACTTATAAGTTGATCGTTTGGAATTTCATATTGTGTCACCTCGTCATCCAAAGAAACAGAATTTTCAACCCAAGGGAGTTCTTCCACAATAGAATTTGACATGTGTTGTTGGTGGAAGGACTCAAAAAGATCGACTTTAGTCATCTCTCTAACAAGAATATCTTCCGGTGACTCATAAACATTCGGCCATTTGAAAGAAGAAATCATGGGCTCACAATCATCCATTGAACTCTCATTGTAATTAATCATACTATCACTTTCAAATTTTATAGATTCCTCAGGTTCGTCAACCGTCCTTAAAATCTCTTCATAATTCAATTCGGAATAGATAAAAGATATAGTTGATTCACCATAATTGATGGTAATATTGGGATTGTTGAGATCTACATCTACTAAAAGTTTAGTCATTAAATTGGAAGAGGGTTGGGCTTGGATAACCTCATCCTTCTCAATGTTGGGGATTGATTCAGTGTTCCCAATATCGATTTCAGGATTTTGAGAGGTTGGCGAGAAGTTTTGTAAGTATTGCTCAGTTATTTTCATAAACTCTCACAGTGTATCCTCAAGAGTTCATGTCGGTTGTGACTCATGAGAAAGAAACTCTTGAGGATAATTGTTGGAATCCATGGTTGGCTGTTGAGCTCTTAATTGTGCATATTCTAACCCCAATTCATCACTCATTGTGCGAGGTTTGCATGGTTTATAGACAAATCTAATGCATGTTATGTGATTGCAGGTTTGAGAGAGAACGCCGCCTAATAAATGATGAAAAGGGCTGATTTAGAACCTGAGATGCAGACCCAAGGAGAGCCGAAGAAAGAAAGAAGTAAAGAAAGAAGAAAGCAGAAGAAAGGAAGGAAGAAAGCAAGCAGAAAAAGAGACCGACCGGTCTTGACCGGTCAGCTAAGAGAGCCTGACCGGTCTAGACCGGTCAGCCATGCATGTTGGGAGGCTAATGAAGACGGCCGACCGGTCATGACCGGTCGGCCATGGCTACTGGAATGTTGCTGAAGACGTCCGACCGGTCATGACTGGTTGGACATGATTGCTGGACCAATGATGAACAAGCCCGACCGGTCAAGACCGGTCGGCCATACTTGCTGGAACGTTAATGAAGATGTCCGACCAGTCATGACCGATCGGATATGGTTGCTGGAGTGGTCAGCCAATGAGGCCAACCGGTCATAACTGGTCGGCTGTGCGTAAGAATTTAGAAACTTCCAAATACATCCCGATTTTCTCTGCGCTGCGTAACTCTTACGCAGTTTCTCGATTCTTCCGAAGTTGTGGAGCTTCCTTACTATAAAAGGACACCTAGGGATCGTTCCTAGGGCATCCTATAAGGGTTTAAGCGAGGTTGGAGGCTGTGGAAGTGGATTTCGGAGTTTCACAACTCCTTGGAGTTTGTTTTTGCTGTTTTCATGCTTTTTATAGTTGTTTCATGTTTCCTTGGATCATGAGCAGCTAAACCTCTTAGCTAGGGCTAAGAGGTGAAGCTTGTAGTGAATCCAAGATGTTTTAATTCGTAGTTAAGTGGTTTTAAGTGTGGAATTCATGATTATGAACTAAGGTTTGAAGTTTATACAAGTTTTTGAGTAGTTTTTCTTAGTCTTATGATGACTCATGGATGTTTGGGAGAATTACTTAATTGCTTAATTGGTTTGTGACGGTCTAGACCTGTATGATCCGAGGAATCGGAGTGCGCTCTAGTACTATGATCTTCATAAAGGGACTTCATACCAAAGTTCTATTTTTCTGTTTCTCTGGAATATGTATGGACTGTGCATGTGATTTGAATCAAGTTCAAATCCTGATCTAGCCTTGTCTTGTGACAGGACTTGAGGATGGTTATGATTGTGAACTAGACCTTTTGGAAAGGGGATTGACCTATGCAATTGAGCATGCTCAGCTCAGCCTACATTGAGTGAATCTTATGCATAGCACTTACATATTACAGATTGTTTGGTTTAACAGCTCTATCATCCGACTAGATAGATCTTAATATCGATTCTAGTTGAGAGAATGAGAAACCACAGCGGATTGAACATCAAGGATTGCTACAAGTGGATCCTTGGAACCCTAGTGCCTTTTTATCATTAGTCACTTTAATTTAATTAAACTTTGTTACTCACATCAATTCTATTCAAAATCTTATTACTAGCTTTCAATAGACACTTTTAGATGTGTTTGTGAAATCCTACATAAGTCCCTGTGAATCGACCTCGGTCTTACCGAGATTATTACTACATCGCAACCCTACACTTGGGGAAGCGAACAAGTTTTTGGCGCCGTTGCCGGGGATTTTGACGATTTTTTCACAAATTTCTGAAATTAGTATCTATTTAGGATTTTTAAGATTTTAGGACTAACTTAGTTTGTTTATTTTATTTTTCTTTTCAGGGATTTCTAGGAAGCTGAAGAAGATACAAGGATTTCAAGTGCTGAATCAGGTTCTATCTTTCTAAACCTTACTCTTCTCCTTCTCCTATTCATTCCTATCTTATTCATCTCTTGTAGAGTGGGTGGAGACTCCTTTTGGATCTCTGAAAGGTCGGCCTTTTTGCCACCTGGATTCCTATTGGTCGGCTCTGCCGTCTTGGATCACCTTGTGCTCAGAGATTTCTTTTCTCATCTCTACTCCTCTTTCTCCTTTTTCTGCACTTTTTCTCAAAAGATACAAAGAGTGGGTGGGGAGTTCTCTGAACCCCTATTGACCAGGAGAAATCGGTCTCTATCCTTGCTTCTGGCTTAGCTATTGCAAGACACCTTGTGCTTCGGTCTTAGAGAAAAGTAAAGAAAGGGAGGAAGAATTCTTCTTTCTCTTTGTTTCTTATTTTATTTTGCATGCCACATTGGGCTCGAGATTCCAATAACCGACTCATAAGTGAAGGGGGGATAGTAGAAGGAATTGATAGAGAGCCACGTGCTAGGAGACAACTAAACTCTCCAATTTTGTCTGAAAATATGGCTGCAAATCAACCTAATCCGGGCCAAAACCAAACTGAAACAGGGGAGAATGTGGTTGAGAATGTTCCTCGACCTAGGACTTTACGTGATTTCTTGCAACCTGCAAGAACGAGCACTCCCTCATGCATAGTATTTCCACCAAATGCAGGGAATGTGGATTTGAAACCGGGAGTGATTCAACTTCTCCCTAAATTCCATGGATTAGATAGTGAAAGTGCCTATCAACACCTTAAGGAGTTTGATGAGGTAATCACCACCATGCACTTTGCAAACGTAACGGAAGATGTGGTGAGACTTAAATTCTTCCCTTTCACTCTTAAAGATAAAGCTAAGGGTTGGCTTTATGCATTGAGGCCAAGATCAATTGGTGCATGGACTGATATGCACAGAGAATTCATAAAGAAATTCTTCCCTACTTACAAAACAAATATGTTGAAGCGCCTTATCATGAACTTTGCCCAAAAGGAAGATGAAACCTTTTTCCAATGTTGGGAGAGGTTTAAGGACCTATTAAACGCATGCCCACATCATGGCTATGAAATTTGGCGGGTTATAAGCTTTTTCTATGAAGGACTGACTTTCACCCATGCGCCAATTTGTAGAGATGATGTGTAATGGGGAGTTCATGAATAAGGAAGCTGATGAAGCATGGGATTATTTGGAAGAATTGGCTGAGAATGCACAGTCTTGGGACACATCTAAACTAACAAATTCCAAGACTGGCCAACAAAAGGAAAAGGGAGGAATGTATGTCTTATCAGAAGAAGATAGCATAAGTGCACGGGTGGCTAGCCTCACAAGAAAGGTCGAAGCCATGGAATTAAGGAAAGGAGAAACAATCAACTCCACTAACGTTGAAACTGTTTGTGGAATTTATGCTGGAAATCAACATGCAACACAAGATTGCCCCACAATTTCAGCAGTTCAAGGCATCTTACAAGAACAAACAAATGCCATAAACAGTTATCAGCAGCAATATGGTGCTCCAAACTCAAACACGTTTAATCCTAATTGGAAGAACCATCCCAACTTCAGTTGGAGGAATGGACCCATGCAAATGCAAATAATACTCCAAAAGTATCACTAGAGGAGATGTTGGGTGCATTCGTATCGGTCCAAGCTGAGTACAAGAAAACAAATTCTCTCAAAATAGATGGGTTCATGCAAGAGCAATTGAAATTCAATCAAAATTCAACTCAAGCCATCAATGAATTGAAAACATCACTGGCTAGAGTTGAATCTCATCTTAGTGTTAGAGAGAAGGGCACACTTCCTGCCCAACCTCTTCATAACCCAAGAACCCAGTTTGAGATACAAGATGCAAGCTCATCCTCCCACCATACGGAACATGTTCAAGCTATCACCACTTTGAGAAGTGGGAAAGAAATGGACAAATCCAATCCGGTGAAGGCCCCAAAGCCTAAGGATCTGGAAATTTCCAAAGAGGATGATAGCCCGAACAATACCCCACAAGATAAAGAACTGGAAAGGCAATACAAGCCAGTTGCTCCATTTCCACAAAGGTTGATTTCACTTAAACCTTTAGAAAAAAATTCGGAGATTCTAGAAGTTTTCAAGCAGGTGAAGATCAACATCCCGTTGTTAGAGGCAATAAAACAAATACCATCGTATGCCAAATTTCTAAAGGAATTGTGTACAGTCAAAAGGAAACACAATGTTCATAACAAAGTACTTCTGACTGAGAATTTGAGCGCCATTATCAAACAAGAGGTGCCCCAAAAATACAAGGATCCGGGTAGTCCAACCATCTCATGCATCATAGGAGACTACCGGATTAAACAAGCCCTACTCGATTTGGGGGCAAGTGTGAATCTCATTCCATACTCGGTCTACGAACAACTTGGGTTAGGTGAATTGAAACCCACCAAAACCACACTCCAACTTGCTGATAGATCTATCCGTATACCGAGAGGAATGATAGAGGATGTTCTAGTCCAAGTTGATAAATTGTACTACCCAGTAGACTTTATTGTCTTGGATACACATCCCGTGATAGGCACCGGTGCGCAAATTCCCGTCATACTTGGACGGCCGTTTCTAGCTACTTCAAATGCCATTATCAATTGTAGAAACGGACTTGTACAAATGTCCTTTGAAAATATGACCCTTGAGCTTGACATATTTGATTTATGCAAACAACCACGGGAGGTTGATGATGATGTCCACGAATTAAACATGATTGAATCATTCGTGGAGGATACAGTCCCCTTGTCACTATTTTTCGACCCTTTAGAGGCATGTGTGGCCCATCCTCATGAGATGAATGATGACACAACACAAGAGATGGATGCCATTCTAGATGTGATGCCGGTGCTTGAGAATAAAAGATGGAGGGCCCCAATAGAGCCTTTGCCTGTAAATGAGAACAAGGCCCTCCCATCCAACATCAAGGCGCCAACACTCGACCTAAAACCATTGCCAAGTGAGCTAAAATATGTTTATTTAGGTCAAGATGAGACATATCCAGTGGTGATTTCTTCCCACTTGGATGAGGAACAAGAGAGTAGGCTAATAGCCACTCTATTAGAGCACAAGAGTGCCATTGGATGATCAATTGCGGATCTCAAAGGCATAGATCCACTGATTTGTACTCACCGCATACACCTTGAGGAAAATGCAAAGACATCCCGGCAATCACAAAGACGACTAAATCCAAACATGAAGGATGTGGTTAAGGCCGAAGTGGTGAAACTATTGGATGTAGGTATCATTTACCCAATATCCGATAGCCAATGGGTGAGCTCAACTCAAGTGGTGCCTAAGAAATCCGGAATAACCATCGTAGCCAATGCCAATAACGAACTCGTGCCAACTAGAGTCACTACTGGTTGGAGAATGTGCATTGACTACAGGAAGCTAAACACTGTCACGAGGAAAGACCACTTCCCCCTACCGTTTGTTGATCAGATTTTAGAACGGTTGGCGGGTCATTCCCACTTTTGCTTCCTTGATGGCTATTCAGGGTACAACCAAATAGAAATTGCCCGTGAAGACCAAGAAAAGACTACATTCACATGTCCATTCGGCACTTTCGCCTATCGACGGATGCCGTTTGGACTATGTAATGCCCCTGCCACCTTTCAGCGTTGTATGATGAGCATCTTTTCTGACATGGTGGGGACCATTCTCGAAGTCTTCATGGATGATTTTTCCGTATTTGGTTGTAGCTTTGATGAGTGCCTTGAGCACTTGAAATCTGTGCTGAAAAGATGTGAAGAGAAGAACCTTGTGTTGAATTGGGAAAAGTGTCACTTCATGGTTCAAAAGGGAATTGTACTTGGTCACATCGTTTCACAAAATGGAATTGAGGTGGACAAAGCGAAAATTGATCTTATCTCTAACCTTCCACCACCCAAAAGCATACGAGATGTACGGTCCTTTTTAGGACACGCAGGATTCTACAGAAGGTTCATAAAGGACTTTAGTTCACTCTCTCGCCCTTTATGTAACCTACTTCAAAAGGAAAATTCATTCGAGTGGAATGAAGAATGTCAAAAGGCCTTTACCACCCTTAAAGGTATGTTGACATGTGCCCCAATAATGCAACCACTTGATTGGAGCCTTCCTTTTGAGATTATGTGCGATGCTAGTGACTATGCTATTGGGGCCGTGCTAGGCCAAAGAAAAGATAAAAAGCCATGTGTCATTTACTATGCAAGTAGAACCCTAAACTCAGCCCAAGCAAACTACACCACTACTGAAAAGGAACTTTTAGCCGTAGTTTTTGCCTTGGACAAGTTTAGGTCCTACTTGATTGGATCCAAGATCATTATATTCACTGACCACGCCGCACTTAAGTATCTTCTCTCTAAGAAGGATGCTAAACCACGGTTGTTAAGATGGATCCTTCTACTCCAAGAATTCGACATAGAAATGCGTGATAAGAAAGGAGTAGAAAATGTAGTAGCTGACCATCTCTCTAGACTTGTCCTCACTGATTCCCCTGAAACGACTGCAATCAATGACATGTTCCCTGATGAACAACTTTTTGCTGTTTCCCAATTGCCATGGTATGCGGACATTGCTAACTATCTTGCTACAGGTACAATTCCTACATATTGGAAAAAGCAAGATAAGGATAGATTCTTCACGGAGGTGCGAAAATTCCTATGGGACGACCCATACTTATTCAAGTATTGTCCCGATCAAATCATAAGGAGATGTGTCCCAGATGATGAGCAACAAAGTATCATCTCCTTCTGTCATTCTCAAGCATGTGGTGGCCACTTTTCGGCTAAAAAGACCACAGCGAAAATTCTGCAATGTGGGTTTTATTGGCCCACCATGTTCAAAGACACACATGAGTTTCGCAAAGCATGTGAACCTTGTCAGAAATTAGGGGGAATCTCCCGTAGAAATATGATGCCACTCAATCCCATCCTAATAATCGAAATTTTTTATTGTTGGGGCATCGATTTCATGGGCCCATTCCCATCTTCTTTTGGAAACCTATACATCTTGTTTGCAGTTGACTATGTTTCCAAATGGGTCGAGGCCATCCCTTGCCGGAATAATGACCATAAAACGGTCATTCGATTTTTAAAAGAAAATATTCTTTCCCGGTTTGGAACGCCTCGAGTCATCATAAGTGATGGAGGGTCTCACTTTTGCAATCGCCCTTTTGAAACCTTAATGAAAAAATATGGCGTAACACACAAAGTGAGCACTCCCTATCACCCACAAACTAGTGGACAAGCCGAGATATCCAATAGGGAGATTAAACATATTTTAGAGAAAACGGTGAACCCCGATCGCAAGGATTGGTCGCTTCGGCTTACCGATGCGCTTTGGGCTTACCGTACAGCTTTCAAAACCCCTATTGGAATGTCTCCCTATAGACTTGTCTATGGGAAGGCTTGTCACTTGCCTGTGGAGTTGGAACATAGGGCATATTGGGCTATTAAGAAGATAAATTTCAATTCTGATAAGGCAAGCTCGTTACGCAAACTACAATTGAATGAACTTACAGAAATCCAGAATGAAGCTTATGAGAATGCGAGAATTTACAAGGACAAGACGAAGATATTCCATGATAAGAATATTCTTCGCAAGACATTCACGATCAATCAAAAAGTCCTCATGTATAATTCTCGCTTACATCTATTTCCAGGAAAACTGAGATCTCGTGGACCGGTCCCTACATTGTGCAAACTGTCTATCCATATGGGACTGTCGAGCTATTGAATCCAAGGAACGGCAACATTTTTAAAGCAAATGGGCAACGATTAAAACCGTTCTTTGAGAAATTTCCTTCAGAAGGTATGTCCATACCCCTGAATGATCTTGTGTATCAGGATGATTGATCTCCTAGTCTGACGGAGGTATAGAGTAGTTAGGATTAGGATTTTGCTGCTTTTGTTTTCTGTTTTCATAGGTTTGTTAGAAGGAGGAAGAATTCCACTTTTCACTCTCTCAGGTACTATCATTCCTCACTCCCTGTTATTTTTAAATTGCTCTCATGTTTTGCTCATTGCACATCTTTTACATTGAGGACAATGTAAGATTTGGTTGGGGGGTGTAGGATCACTTGGATGCATCCAGCGTTTTGCAACATTTCAAGCAATTATATAAAAAAATTTCGATTTTTCAAAAATTCGAAACTCTTTTGGAAAACACCGGTTCTATGCATTCAAGTTGATATGAGCATAAGAGGAGGAGATATGAAGTGTATGGGGCTGGATGTCTGGAATCTCTCATAACATAATGGTTTTATTTGTGAACTCCCCTATTTTTGTGATTGATATAAAATCTGAATACTTTTACACCTAGTTCACATTACACGATTTTCATGAGTTGAAGGGATTATGTGATTTATGGATTAGCTAGACTTTGAATTAAGGTGTTGAGAAATCAGGCCGGGGTACTTTGTCCATCCTTGTCCATGGGAAAATAATGAAAGATATGAATTTTTAAAAATCCTATCTAATTTAAAAAGAAAAAGGAAAAGGAAGGATGAAATTGGGAATGATGGAAAAACGGTGGAAAATTCCGATTAGGGCTACCTACTACCAAACTGGGGATGGTCTACCCGTAACCAAAGCCGGAAATGGGACGTAGTGTGAAAGTCGTCGGAAGGACGGTAAGGCAAATTCCTGTCATTGGCTTGATGTGGCTCTATGTACCTTGAGTTCTATAGTCTAGTTGATCTATGAAGAAGGTAATCCTAGAAACTCGTGGGATGAATTTTCACTACCCACACTAGGTTGAATTTGTTCAGGTCCTTCTATTTATCAACCAATTAGCGGGAATTTCATATAAATACTTATTATGTTTTAAGGATTTACGGTTTCAACCTTTGACGCCTAATCTTTCTGAATCTTACACTTATGAACCTTAGAATGTATAGAAGGATGGTTTTTGAAAGAGAGTTGAGTTTTGAAGAATGGGATTAGTTTCACGCATGTTTTGCTCGGGACTAGCAAAATGCTGGTTGGGGGGTGTGTTGAGCTCTTAATTGTGCATATTCTAACCCCAATTCATCACTCATTGTGCGAGGTTTGCATGGTTTATAGACAAATCTTAGACAAATCTAATGCATGTTATGTGATTGCAGGTTTGAGAGAGAACGCTGCCTAATAAATGATGAAAAGGACTGATTTAGAACCTGAGATGAAGACCCAAGGAGGGCCGAAGAAAGAAAGAAGTAAAGAAAGAAGAAAGCAGAAGAAAAGAAGGAAGAAAGCAAGTAGAAAAAGAGACCGACTGGTCTTGACCGGTCAGCCATGCACGTTGGGAGGCTAATGAAGACGGCCGACCGATCATGACCGGTCGTCCATGGCTACTGGAATGTTGCTGAAGACGTCCGACCGGTCATGACCGGTCGGACATGATTGCTGGACCAATGATGAACAAGCCCGACCGGTCAAGACTGGTCGGCCATACTTGCTGGAACGTTAATGAAGATGTCCGACCGGTCATGACCGGTCGGATATGGTTGCTGGAGTGGTCAGCCAATGAGGCCAATCGGTCATGACCGGTCGGCTGTGCGTAAGAATTTAGAAACTTCCGAATACAGCCCGATTTTCTCTGCGCTGCGTAACTCTTACGCAGTTTCTCGATTCTTCCGAAGTTGTGGAGCTTCCTTACTATAAAAGGACACCTAGGGATCGTTCCTAGGGCATCCTATAAGGGTTTAAGCGAGGTTGGAGGCTGTGGAAGTGGATTTCGGAGTTTCACAACTCCTTGGAGTTTGTTTTTGCTGTTTTCATGCTTTTTATAGTTGTTTCATGTTTCCTTGGATCATGAGCAGCTAAACCTCTTAGCTAGGGCTAAGAGGTGAAGCTTGTAGTGGATCCAAGATGTTTTAATTCGTAGTTAAGTGGTTTTAAGTGTGGAATTCATGATTATGAACTAAGGTTTGAAGTTTATATAAGTTTTTGAGTAGTTTTTCTTAGTCTTATGATGACTCATGGATGTTTGGGAGAATTACTTAATTGCTTAATTGGTTTGTGACGGTCTAGACCTGTATGATCCGAGGAATCGGAGTGCGCTCTAGTACTATGATCTTCATAAAGGGACTTCATACCAAAGTTCTATTTTTCTGTTTCTCTGGAATATGTATGGACTGTGCATGTGATTTGAATCAAGTTCAAATCCTGATCTAGCCTTGTCTTGTGACAGGACTTGAGGATGGTTATGATTGTGAACTAGAACTTTTGGAAAGGGGAATGACCTATGCAATTGAGCATGCTCAGCTCAGCCTACATTGAGTGAATCTTATGCATAGCACTTACATATTACAGATTGTTTGGTTTAACAGCTCTATCATCCGACTAGATAGATCTTAATATCGATTCTAGTTGAGAGAATGAGAAACCACAGCGGATTGAACATCAAGGATTGCTACAAGTGGATCCTTGGAACCCTAGTGCCTTTTTATCATTAGTCACTTTAATTTAATTAAACTTTGTTACTCAAATCAATTCTATTCAAAATCTGATTACTAGCTTTCAATAGACACTTTTGGATGTGTTTGTGAAATCCTACATAAGTCCCTGTGGATCGACCTCGGTCTTACCGAGATTATTACTACATCGCAACCCTACACTTGGGGAAGTGAACATTGGCTCATCTTCCAAGTTGAAATTTTGATGCTCCCACCAATTTGGATTATGCATGTCATATGTTGGGCTTTTAGATGGTTGTTGATATGTGTAGCCATACAAGTGATCATGCATTGTCCTAACCAGTGGAACATTATTCATCTCTTTCCGATACTCTCCTATTGTTTTACCTAGTGAAAAGTTATGTACATTATTCTCATTTCGGTTGTCGCAATGTTTTATGTGGGGGAGTATTAGAAGTAGATTGAGTCTCAGGAAGATAATCATGCTTATAATTGTTCCAATCTCATCTTCCAAAAGAAGAATTGAAATCATCTTCCAATCTCTTGAGTTTGGATTCCATGGTCCGACATCTCATCTTCCAAAAGGCATGCATAAGCACCACCCGTTCAATCAACCATAATGAGATTTTAAGAAGTTGAAACTACCCTAATTTATGAAAAAGAACAAAAAGGAAAAAGAGAGATGGGGAGATGTTACCCATGAAGGTGAGATCTATGTCAGCAACTAAGTTCCTATAAAAACCCAAAATAGAAAATTGTTAGAAATTTAGAAAAAATCAGAAAACTTACTTCTAGAAAAGCTAAAAATCATACATAACTAAGATTACTCTATAGCTACTAGAACAATTAGAACCGTTTAACCTCTTCCCCGGCAATGGCACCAAAAACTTGTTTGCTTCCCCAAGTGTAGGGTTGCGATGTAGTAATAATCTCGGTAAGACCGAGGTCAATCCACAGGGAATGAGGTAAACAATTCTAACTATTCTAACAACTAGAACCTAAAAGGGTTTATGAAATCAGTTTTTAAACATGAAATAGAAAAATCTGATAATAAGGAGAACTCGAGCATCAAGGATCCACTTATAACTATCTTTGATGTATAATTCGCATAGGTTTCTCAATTCCACAACTAGAATTGAAATCAAATCCTATCTAGCTGGAAGATAGAGCGGTTATAACAAACAATATGTCTTATGTATGATTCATATACATGATTCCCTCAATTCAAGTTAAGACTCAAGCACACTCAATTGCATAGGTCAATCCCAGTTCCAATAGGT
The DNA here is from genome assembly GCA_003013855.2 of Liriodendron chinense. Classification (NCBI taxonomy): domain Eukaryota; kingdom Viridiplantae; phylum Streptophyta; class Magnoliopsida; order Magnoliales; family Magnoliaceae; genus Liriodendron; species Liriodendron chinense. The sequence continues at coordinate 3,968,948 of ML058480.1, read as the reverse complement.
TAAGATCACAACCATGATAATCATTAAACTCTGTCACAAAGCATAATTATACCATGATTTGAACTTCATTCAAATCACATAAACAATCAAACATAATTCAAAATTTTTGGAAAAGATCGAACTTTGGTTTAAAGTTCTCACATGAAGATCCAAGTCTAGAGCATAGTGAATCTGATTCCTCAGAGCGTACAAGTCTAGAACTTTGCAAAATAACTAAGAAATAAGCATAGTTCTTCCAAACATCCATAAGTCATCATAAGATTAAGAAAAACTAACTCAAACTTTATTCAAACTTAAGAAATCATTATTCAACATTAAAAATCAATCCATGAAACCGTAAAACGAATTAAACCATCTTAGAAAACTATAAGCTTCACCTCTTAGCTCTAGCTTAGAGGTTAACTAATGAAAAGCATAAAAACAAACTAGAACTAGAACTAGAAGAAGAAAACTAGTTGTAGAAGGCTAGGAAGCCTTCTAGATTTTGACCTCTTTGCTCCTCACGTTGCTAGATGAGTTAGGAAGAGGCTATTGGTGTCCTTTTATAGCTTGGAGGCATCATTGACTTGAAAGAATCCCGGAACTACAAAGTCCTCCCGCACTTAGGAAACTTGGAATTGAAAATCGAACTTTCTGGAGCACCTTAGACCTGTCTGGTGACCGGTCTAAGAAACCAAAAAACAGTCTAGTAAGCTATTTTTCTCTGGACTTCTAAAGACCTGTTTGGCGACCGGTCTAACAATGTAGACCTGACTGGCGACCGGTCTTGTGACAGGTCTTCGAACTATTTTTCCATATTTTCTTCTTTTTCTCTGCTCTTTCTTTCTTCTTCTTTCATCCACCTTTGGCACTTGTTCTATTGATCTTTGTTGGGGCTTAAATTCGCACTCATTATAAAACAGTATCCAGCGATCCATCTAGGATGATTTGGCCCAACTTCGAGATCGGGGATACTCGAAAAATGCCAGGTGCAATCTTAACATGGGCGATCGTGACCAAAACCTATAAATGTCATTTTGGAGCAAAATCGGACATGTATCCGAAGTTGACCGAAAGGGCTCGAAAGCCTACAGGTACCATTTTGGAGCAGAACTGGACATTCGTAATACCGCCAAATGATCCGGAATGCCCGAAAAACCTTAATTAGCAAGTTTCAAGCCCTTGCGGTGCATATTTTTGTGTGCGCGGTTCATAAAGCAATGTTCATATACGAAGAGTCGACCCGGAAGCTCCAAATTGGGAAGGAACTACCAAAATTCATAGTAGTTGGCCATCGGTACCCCACCCCTTTCATTTGATGGGTCGCTCACGGCTTAAAAGTGGCTTAGCATCAGTGACTTTGGTATCCGAAAAGGGAGCCCTCCTTTGGAGGTCGCCCATCGGAGCCTAAAACTTGAAAATTTTTAAGTGTTGGAATATGCATACACCACTCTCTCTCCACATGCGAATGTCATGAGAAGACATGCGCCCATGACTCCTCCACATGCGCATGGGAGCATTTCTCTCTCTTTTAAAATTCAAAAATAAATAAATAATCCAAGAAATATGATAAGTGTGGCACATACGCCGACATCAGAGGGCACATACACCTGACACAGTAGCCCATGCGCCCACACCAGGGCACATGCGCCCAACTCCTTTGCAACAAGCACCTACATGCACATGCGGCCGGATACATAGACCTGATTAACTACCCGATAAACCTGCTATAAATAGTACTTCCATTTGCTGAGAGAGAGGCTGCATCATCACTGTCGGAGCACTCTACAAGAGGTAAATCCTAGTCAGAATCCCTCGCCGGATGCCTTCACCGGAAAGGGATTTCTCCCACCGGAGCAAAATGAAACGAAAGGGAGAAAACTGCAAAATCTCTTTAAGTCACTAAGTGACATGTGCACAAGGAGGAGGGGCAGGCGCATGTGCCTAGCCACATGCGCCCACCTCATTTCCTTTCTCTCTCTCTTCTCTTTTTTTCTTTCTCACATGCGCCTAGGAAATCATCTCTCTCTCCTTTCATGCAAATGGGGCAAAGTCACATAGGTGACATAGTGACATGCATCTGGAGGGGAGGAGACGTGTGCCCACCTCCCTCTTATCATTTCTTTCTCCACACTCTTCATACCACATGCGCTCATGGGGGTTTCCTCAAGTTCTTAAAGGTCATGCGCCTGAGGGAGAGGGCACATGTGCCCAGATGCTGGTTGGGAGGTGGGGCTTGGTGTGGTGTGACCCACCTTCAATATGGCCCGCCTTCTGATCAAACTGATTCTCCCGGACACACATCAATGTCCTCTATCCATCCCATGGACCAGATCTCCCAACGGTCAAGGTTAAGCGGGCCAAATTACCAATTTAATAAAAAATGACCAATACTTAACCAAATTGCAAACCCCAAATATCCCTCCGAAAAAGTAGTAAATGGCCAAAATCGAGAGGAACCGGACAGAATTTGACCTGACCTTGAGAAAGAGACTTCTCTTCGCCATAACACGATACATCACGATCATGCACCGCAACGAGGTTACTTGATCTCAAGATCCTCGAAAGCCCTAGTTAAGTGGTAAATAGGCCCGATACTTGATCATTCTCTGTAATGACCCAGGTTTTAGAAATAATTAAAATAACGATTTAATTAATTATTTAGTAAATTACGTGATTCATTATATTGATAAATTAATAATAAATAATTCGTAAAGAATTAGTGTAGGATCCCTTTATTAAAGTTGCTTAAAATAAATCCTATAATAGCGTAGAAGTATTAGATTTCATAAAACTCACAAATTTACAATAATTACGAAAATGCCATCAATTAAACTTAAGTTAAACTGACACATTTAAGTATTCTAGTTTTTGATGATCAGTTTTATACCAAACTTCATATATTATCTTTTGGCCACATTTTAGCCGTACACGTCAAATTTCAGCCCTTCGATCATCCTACAAATGCCCTAATTAGAAATCGGACCATAAGTGGGCCACCGGAGCTCGGATCGACCTCATTTTTCTCAGTCGACGACTAATTTATTGTTGGCCACCTGTTGAACGGAGGAGACTATCTTAGAGCATTGCAAGTGGGCCCCACTTGTAATTGGAGCACAGAAAGTGCATTACGTGCGGCGCATGTAATCAACAAAATAAGGAAGACCTTACTACGAAACCTCTAGCAGACGCTGTTACAACGTCCTCCCGCTGTCGAATGGGAGGATCCATTGGATCATCATGGTGGGCCCCATTAGTCGATCCACACAATCCACACGTTTTCTTTGTCCCACGCAACCAATCCTCTCAAGTTTCTCTCCTGTCAATCGAGCAATGAGTCTATCTCAAATCGCCATCCAAAAATAAAGAGACCAAGATCCGGGCTGCTGCTTTGCATGGAAGGTTGGGATTGGTTCCGTTAGAGTCGTGTGGACCCCACCTAGGTTTCCAACGGACCTATACACCAAGAAACTCTGGAAGAAAGAAGATATTTCATTTTCCAACACAAATTGCTTCCGTAAGACGTATCGCAAATGCCTACCATCCAAGCCTATCTAGGGCCGTCCGAACCTATTTAGGGTGTTATATAAACTCCCCTAGGTGTCTCTTCTCTTTCCAGAGAAACGTAGAGAGAGAGAGAGAGAGAGAGAGAGAGAGAGAGAGAGAGAGAGAGAGACGAGTGGTAAGAAAGCTCTTCACCACCGCTGTTGCTGCCACTGGACCCATCTCCAGGGAAGGAGAGAAAAAAATAAGAGAAGAAGAAGCAGAAAAGAAACGTGAGTTGTTTCTCATACTTTTTCCCACTATGTGATTTTAATTTTCATCACTTATTTGTGTTTAATTTCCACCTTATAAGCAATTTTGATTTATGATTGAATTTTCTATTTCGTTTACAAGCTATGTTATTGAGATTTTATGTGAGTTTGTTAACTGAGTAGAGTTGTACATATGTGAGATTATTTTGAGTTTTTGGTAAAGGTTTAAGGTGTTGTTTGGTTCATGCATAACATAGTTTTGGGTGAGCACCCTAGTGTGTGCGACATGCCCTGTGGATTCTTGTGATTGGCGCCCAAGTGTGCCTGATGGATTGTGTTCCCCCATCGATTGTGGCTAGTAGGGTGAGCACCCAGGTGTGTGCAAGAGACTGCTACGCAAACCGTTTGGGTGTTCCGTTAATTTTGCCTAGTTGGGTGAGTATTGTGCAACAAACTGGTATGTAGACCATTGGAATGGTTGTGGCCGGTTAGGTGAGCACATATAAGAGACCGCTATGCAGTTCAATGGAGTTGGTTGTGGCCGGTTAGGTGAGCACATATAAGAGACCGCTATGCAGTTCAATGGAGTTGGTTGTGGCCGGTTGGGTGAGTACTATGCAAGAGACCGCTATGCAAACCACGGGGTTGGTTGTGCCCAGTTGGGTGAGCATGGTACAAAAGACCGCTATGCAAACTAAAGGATAATGGTGAGATTGGATGGAATTAGCCCTGGATGTTCTATTGAGGACTATACTGGAATTGATTGAGATATACTTGCATATCATGCATCACGTGTATGTTTAAGAGATTTTGGTTTGGCGAAATTGTCTTTGGATTATTAGTGAATTGTATTTTAACTGCTATGCGGCTTTATGTATTGAATTAAATGTGTTAAACTGTACGAGATTACTCATCGGCTTTTATAGCTGACGCAGTGTTATGCGATTAACCGTAGTGACAAGTAATGACTTATAAACTTACGAGGGAGCGAATCCAGATGAAGAGAAACTTTAGAAGACCTTTGAGAAATTTATTTATTTTGCGTTTTTGCATTGGAGTTTGATGTAATAAGGCTCATTAGATGGCCATTAGTTTAGACAGTTTGGGATAATGTAGTAAACTCATGGATTTATAATTTAATATTTCAAGTTTGGTTTATTTTGATTCTATATTTTTGGTACCATGTGAATGGAAAGAGAAAAAGTATCAGTTGAGAATGTGATGAGTTCATTCATTATTTACATAACACCCTTAATTTCGAGATTTGAGTTATATACTCGAGTGTCAAATTTTGGGGGCATTACATTCTCAGCCCTGGGAAGTGCCCTATTGGCTCAGAAATCGACTTACACCAAACGAATCAAAATGCGATCGCACTGACGCCAAGGTGGATCCAGCATCATTACGACCCTCATGGATACGATCCACCACTATTCAGAGACAATCGTGACCGGTATTCATTGAATCCTTTGATCAGACCGTAAACAGGTCCAGTACTTAATCATTTCAGCCCTGGGAAGTGCCATGTTGGCCTGAAAATCGACTTACTGCCAAGTAAAACTAACCGCGATCTTGAAGACGTTGAGACAAAGCTAATATCCTCATACTACAAAACAGCTAAGTCAAACACTCGCAGGGGACCGATCCCTACCATTTATTGAGAAATCAGGAGAAACGGGCATTCATCAGACCCGATGCACAGCCATTCACAAGCATAAGAAATAACCAACCTAACCCATTGCATCTGAATTTCTTGAAGAAATATAGCTTGACACACTTCTCTCAGTAACTCGATCATTCGAAATATCGATTATTAACAATAATATGATCAAATTAAGGAAACGCACGAAATAGATTAACAAAATCAAATGCATAATTTGCACGATGCACTAAACACCAAGCATAAATGCGATCCTCTCTCAAGCATGCATAAAGCATATTTACTTTGTACTGTACTCATTTGCACCCATTGCATGAATCTTATTCATCCCGGATCGAGATACGAAACTAAATCAAAGGGACTATGGTTATCATAAAAAATTGTAATCAAAGAGTTCTAAAACATCTGAAGTACTTCATCGTTAAGACCGGTTGATGTGTGTCCTATCTAAAGTGGGATCCGTCAGTTGAGTTGCTAAGGTAATAGCGATGTGTTTTCCTGTGGTCACCCATCCACAGTGACGGTCAATGATACAGTGTTGTACCCCGATAACCATGGAGTGTCTTCCAACAAGTCACCCGTTTGAACCTGAGACGGTCACTAGCACTGGTTGCATTAAGAAACCATGGAGTGTCTTCTAGTAAGTCACCCGTTCGAACCTGAGACGGTCACTGGCACTGGTTCCATTAAGAAACCATGGAGTGTCTTCCAGCAAGTCACCCATTCGAACCTGAGACGGTCACTAGCACTGGTTGCACTAAGAAATCATGGAGTGTTTTCCAGCAGTCACCCGTCCCAAACTGAGATGGTCAGTGGCACTGGTTGCACTAAAAGGAAAACGGTGGAGTGTATTCCGGAAAGTCATTTCGTCCACAGAAATATGACACTGAGATACATGACTTGGTTAAAATCTTGGTTGCTAGGAACGCCCAAAAGAGCATGGGACCAACATCTAACTGGTCTTAGCAATGGCTTGGTCCATAAGAGATCCTAAACTTGGTCTTTACGACCACGGACTCAAGACTATAATCCCTGATGATTTAAATTACTTGCTCGGTCTATCCGGGCTCCATTTCTATAATATTCCATCTATTGTATAGCTGTATTCATAGTGGAATCTTATCGCTTTGTGCCATGGTTTTCTCCCACAAGGGTTTCCACATAAAAATTTCTGTGTTGTCTATGTTGCTCTTTTAATGCTTTATTTAACTTATTTATGATGCATTCATGCATTTACTTTTGTCTTTTAATCAAGGGTGATCATCCATTGATGTAATTAAGGGTTCGTGACCAGTTCACAGCCCGGAATGTAAAAAATCTCAGAATCTCTGGATTAAAACTTACCTTGCAGTGCTTTCTCAGTGTATACTTTGTGATTGCTTGTGATTGTCTAAGAATACGTCTATACTCAAAACCTCAGAATAACGAAACACAGGAAAAACTGCTTATTGAGCATTTTTCTAGTTTTAACAATCTTCAATGCATACAAAGTGACTCTTTTAACCATGAATTGGTGAAGTCTCCCTCTCATTCCTACAATCACAAAATCATATATTAGATTAGTCTTTAAACATGAAAACCATGCATAATGTGATGATGAGAAGGGGTTGGATTATGTAATATTCATGGCTCAGCAGCTACATGCGCCCAACTTCAGTTGGGAGGGCACATGCGCCCATGCCTAGGCAACATGTGCCCATTCCCCCATGAGGAGCTCACTCACCTTGCAAATTTTAATCCTCTTGACTCGAAAATGAAAAAATGACTTGGTGAGTCCCATATTTATACTTGAGCCTGGGGACCGGTGCATCACACTAGCGTAACGTAAGCATCCATCGCAGCGCACCGAGGGGGCACTTGTTGGGGCTCAAAATCTCACCTATGATTAAATGATATACGACGGTCCATCTACGACGATTCAGACCAATTCTAAGATCGATAAACACCCAAAAAATGCGATTGGACGCCATTGTAGTCCTGACTTGCACAGTTGTGACCAAAATATTTTGGAGTGGAACCGACATGCATATTGCTGCCAAATGATCTGGAATTGCCCTAAAACCCTTAAATTGCAAGTTTGAATGTTGCGCGGCACACATCTTTGCCTAAGCACACCGAAACGCATTTCACCCCTGTCCGAAGCTGACTTGAAAGGGTCCAAAACCAATAAATGCCATTTCAGAGCGGAACTGGTTATGCGTATTGCTGCAAAATGATCTGAAATGCTCAAAAAACCTTAACCTGCAAGTTTAAATGTTGTACAGCGTGTATCTTTGCCTGCGCGCACCGAAACAATTTTTATCCCTGTTTGGAGCCAATCGGGACTGCCCGAATTGGAAAGGAACTACTAAAATTCACAGTAGATGACCATCTGTACTCCATCTCGTTCATTTGATAGGTTGATCATGACTTAAAAGTGGCTTGACGTCAATGACTTCAATCCCTGAAAAGGTAAGCTGTCCTCTAGAGGTTCGCCCGTCGAAGCCAAAATTCTAAAATAATTTAAGTATTGGAATATGCATCCATCACTCTCTCTCCACATGCGCATGCCATGAGGAGACATGCGCCCATGCCTCCACCACATGCGCATGGGAGCACTTCTCTCTCTCTTGCAAAATTCAAAACTAAAAAAAAAAGGTCGAAAAATTAGTTAAGTGTGGCACATGCGCCCACCACCGAGGGCACATGCGCTGACCACAAGGGCACATGCGCACAGTGCATGGGCACATGCGCCTACCTCCATAACACATGTGCATCATCCCCTCTCCTAAACACACGCGCTCATGAAACTTCATTTTTGGTGGACCCGGGACTCAATTAACTTGCTATAGGTGTCATTTTATAGCTTGGAGGCGTCACCGACTTGGAAGAATCGTGGAACTACAGAGTCCTCCAATACTTAGGAAACTTGGAATTGAAAATTGGACTTTCTGGAGCACCTTAGACCTGTCTGGCGACTGGTCTAAGAAACCAAAAGACAGTCTAATAAGCTATGTTTCTCTAGACTTCTGAAGACCTGTTTGGCGACCGGTCTAGCAATGTAGACCTGTCTGGCGACCGATCTTGGGATAGGTCTTCGAACTGTTTTTCCATATTTTCTTCTTTTTCTCTGCTCTTTCTTTTTTCTTCTTTCCTCCACCTTTTGGCACTTGTTCTATTAATCTTTGTTGGGGCTTAAATTCGCACTCATTATAAAACAGTATCCAACGGTCCATCTACGATGATTTGGCCCAACTTCGAGATCGGGGATACTAAAAAAACACCAGTGCAATCCTACCATGCGCGATCGTGACCAAAACCTATAAATGTCATTTTGGAACAAAATCGGACATGTATCCGAAGTTGACCGAAAGGGCCCGAAAGCCTACAGGTACCATTTCAGAGCAGAACTGGACATCCGTAATACTGCCAAATGATCCGGAATGCCCGAAAAACCTTAATTAGCAAGTTTCAAGCCCTTGCGGTGCATATTTTTGTGTGTGCGCTTCCCTAAAGCAATGTTCATATATGAAGAGTTGACCCGGAAGCTCCAAATCGGGAAGGAACTACCAAAATTCATAGTAGTTGGCCATCGGTACCCCACCCCTTTCATTTGATGGGTCGCTCACGGCTTAAAAGTGGCTTAGCGTCAGTGACTTTGGTCTCCGAAAAGGTAGCCCTCCTTTGGAGGTCGCCCATCGGAGCATAAAACTTGAAAATTTTTAAGTGTTGGAATATGCATACACCACTCTCTCTCCACATGCAAATGTCATGAGGAGACATGCGCCCATGCCTCCTCCACATGCGCATGGGAGCATTTCTCTCTCTTTCAAAATTCCAAAAATAAATAAATAATCCAAGAAATATGATAAGTGTGGCACATACGCCCACATCAGAGGGCACATGCGCCTGACACAGTAGCCCATGCACCCACACCAGGGCACATGCGCCCACCTCCTTTGCAACATGCACCTACATGCACATGCGGCCGGATACATAGACCTGATTAACTACCCGATAAACCTGCTATAAATAGTACTTCCATTTGCTGAGAGAGAGGCTGCATCATCACTGTCGGAGCACTCTACAAGAGGTAAATCCTAGTCGGAATCCCTCGCCGGATGCCTTCACCGGAAAGGGATTTCTCCCACCGGAGCAAAATGAAACGAAAGGGAGAAAATTACAAAATCTCTTTAAGTCACTAAGTGACATGTGCACAAGGAGGAGGGGCAGGCGCATGTGCCTAGCCACATGCGCCCACCTCATTTCCTTTCTCTCTCTCTTCTTTTTTTTTTCTTTCCCACATGCGCTTGGGAAATCATCTCTCTCTCCTTTCATGCAAATGGGGCAAGTGTCACATAGTAACATAGTGACATGCATCTGGAGGGGAGGAGACATGTGCCCACCACCCTCTCATCATTTCTTTCTCCACACTCCTCATACCACATGCGCTCATGGGGGTTTCCTCAAGTCCTTAAAGTACATGCGCCTAAGGGAGAGGGAACATGTGCCCAGACGCTGGTTGGGAGGTGGGGCTTGGTGTGGTGTGACCCACCTTCAATATGGTCCGCCTTCTGATCAAACTGATTCTCTTGGACACACATCAATGTCTTCCATCCATCCCATGGACCAGATCTCCCAACGGCCAAGGTTAAGCGGGCCAAATTACCAATTTAATAAAAATGACCAATACTTAACCAAATTGCAAACCCCAAAAATCCCTCCGAAAAAGCAGTAAATGGCCAAAATCGAGAGGAACCAGGACAGAATTTGACCGACCTTGAGAAAGAGACTTCTCTTCGCCATAACACGATACATCACGATCATGCACCGCAACGAGGTTACTTGATCTTAAGATCCTCGAAAGCCCCAGTTAAGTGGTAAATAGGCCCGATACTTGATCATTCTCTGTAATGACCCAGGTTTTAGAAATAATTAAAATAACGATTTAATTAATTATTTAGTAAATTACGTGATTCATTATATTGATAAATTAATAATAAATAATTCGTAAGGAATTAGTGTAGGATCCCTTTATTAAAGTTGCTTAAAATAAACCCTATAACAGCGTAGAAGTATCAGATTTCACAAAACTCACAAATTTATAATAATTACGAAAATGCCATCAATTAAACTTAAGTTAAACTGACACATTTAAGTATTCTAGTTTCTGATGATCAGTTTTATACCAAACTTCACATATTATCTTTTGGCCACATTTTAACCTGTACACGTCAAATTTCAGCCCTTCGATCATCCTACAAATACCCTAATTAGAAATCGGACCATAAGTGGGCCACCGGAGCTCGGATCGACCTCATTTTTCTCGTCGACGACTAATTTATTGTTGGCCACCTGTTGAACGGAGGAGACTATCTCAGAGCATTGCAAGTGGGCCCCACTTGTAAGTGGAGCACAGAAAGTGCATTACGTGCGGCGTACGTAATCAACAAAATAAGGAAGACCTTCCTACGAAACCTCTAGCGGACGCTGTTACAGTGTCCTCCCGCTGTCGAACGGGGGGCTCCATTGGATCATCATGGTGGGCCCCATTAGTCGATCTACACAATCCACACGTTTTCTTTGTCCCACGCAACCAATCCTCTCAAGTTTCTCTCCTATCAATCGAGCAATGAGTCTATCTCAAATCGCCATCCAAAAACAAAGAGACCAAGATCCGGGCTGCTGCTTTGCATGGAAGGTTGGGATTGGTTCCGTTAGAGTCATGTGGACCCCACCTAGGTTTCCAACGGACCTATACACCAAGAAACTCTGGAAGAAAGAAGATATTTCATTTTCCAACACAAATTGCTTTCGTAAGACGTATCGCAAATGCCTACCGTCCAAGCCTATCTAGGGCCGTCTAAACCTATTTAGGGTGTTATATAAACTTTCCTAGGTGTCTCTTCTCTTTCCAGAGAAACGTAGAGAGAGAGAGAGAGAGAGAGAGAGAGAGAGAGAGAGAGAGAGAGACGAGTGGGAAGAAAGCTCTTCACCACCGTTGTTGCTGCCACTCGACCCATCTCCAGGGAAGGAGAGAAAAAAAATAAGAGAAGAAGAAGCAGAAAAGAAACGTGAGTGGTTTCTCATACTTTTTCCCACTATGTGATTTCAATTTTCATCACTTATTTGTGTTTAATTTCCATCTTATAAGCAGTTTTGATTTATGATTGAATTTTCTATTTCGTTTACAAGCTATGTTATTGAGATTTTATGTGAGTTTGTTAACTGAGTAGAGTTGTACATATGTGAGATTATTTTGAGTTTTTGGTAAAGGTTTAAGGTGTTGGTTTGGTTCATGCATAACATAGTTTTGGGTGAGCACCCTAGTGTGTGCGACATGCCCTGTGGATTCTTGTGATTGGCGCCAAGGTGTGCGTGGTGGATTGTTCTCCCATCGGTTGTGGCCAGTAGGGTGAGCACCCAGGTGTGTGCAAGAGACTGCTACGCAAACCGTTTGGGTGTTCCGTTAATTTTTCAAAGTTAGGTGAGTATTGTGCAACAAACTGGTATGTAGACCATTGGAATGGTTATAGCCGGTTAGGTGAGCACATATAAGAGACCGCTACGCAGTTCAATGGAGTTGGTTGTGGCCGGTTGGGTGAGTACTATGCAAGAGACCGCTATGCAGACCACGAGGTTGGTTGTGGCCGGTTGGGTGAGCATGGTACAAAAGACCGCTATGCAAACCAAAGGATAATGGAGAGATTGGATGGAATTAGCCCTGGATGTTCTATTGAGGACTATACTGGAATTGATTTTGGTATACTTGCATATCATGCATCACGTGTATGTTTAAGAGATTTTGGTTTGGCGAAATTGTCTTTGGATTATTAGTGAATTGTATTTTAACTGTTATGCGGCTTTATGTATTGAATTACATGTGTTAAACTATACAAGATTACTCACCGACTTTTATAGCTGACGCAGTGTTATACGATTAACTGTAGTGACAAGTAATGACTTATAAACTTATGAGGGAGCGAATCCAGATGAAGAGACACTTTAGAAGACCTTTGAGAAATTTATTTATTTTGCATTTTTGCATTGAAGTTTGATGTAATAAGGCTCGTTAGATGGCCATTAGTTGAGACAGTTTGGGATAATGTAGTGAACTCATGGATTTATAATTTAATATTTCAAGTTTGGATTTTTTTTATTCTATATTTTTGGTACCATGTGAATGAAAAGAGAAAAAGTATCAGTTGAGAATGTGATGAGTTCATTCATTATTTACATAACACCCTTGATTTCGAGATTTGAGTTATATACTCGAGTGTCGAATTTTGGGGGCATTACATTCTCAGCCCTGGGAGGTGCCCTATTGGCTCAGAAATCGACTTACACTAAACGAATCAAAATGCGATCGCACTGACGCTAAGGTGGATCCAGCATCATTACGACCCTCATGGATACGATCCACCACTGTTTAGAGACAATCGTGACCGGTATTCATTGAATCCTTTGATCAGACCGTAAACAGGTCTAGTACTTAGTCATTTCAGCCCTGGGAAGTGCCATGTTGGCCTGAAAATCGACTTATGCCAAGTAAAACTAACCGCGATCTTGAAGACGTTGAGACAAAGCTAATATCCTCATACTACAAAACAGCTAAGTCAAACACTCGCAGGGGACCGATCCCTACCATTTATTGAGAAATCAGGAGAAACGGGCATTCATCAGACCCGATGCACAGCCATTCACAAGCTTAAGAAATAACCAACCTAACCAATTGCATCTGAATTTCTTGAAGAAATATAGCTTGACACAGCTTCTCTTAGTAACTTGATCATTCAAAATATCGATTATTAACAATAATATGATCAAATTAAGGAAATGCACGAAATAGATTAACTAAATCAAATGCATAATTTGCACGATGCACTAAACACCAAGCATAAATGTGATCCTCTCTCAAGCGTGCATAAAGCATATTTACTTTGCACTGTACTCATTTGCACCCATTGCATGAATCTTATTCATCCCGGATCGAGATACGAAACTAAATCAAAGGGACTATAATTATCATAAAAAATTGTAATCAAAGAGTTCTAAAACATCTGAAGTACTTCATCATTAAGAACGGTTGATGTGCGTCCTATCTAAAGTGGGATCCGTCAGTTGAGTTGCTAAGGTAATAGCGGTGTGTCTTCCTATGGTCACCCGTCCACAGTGACGGTCAATGATACAGTGTTGTACCCCGATAACCATGGAGTGTCTTCCAGCAAGTCACCCATCTGAACCTGAGACGGTCACTAGCACTGGTTGCATTAAGAAACCATGGAGTGTCTTCCAGCAAGTCACCCGTCCGAACCTGAGACGGTCACTAGCTGTTCGCTCGCCTCAAGTGTAAGGCTGCGATGTAGTAATAAATCTCGGTAAAACCGAGGTCGATCCACAGGGAATTAGAACAATCTCCAAACTACTCCAGCAACTTAGTTTTTAGAAGAAAATTAGATTAATTGAGTAATTAACTAAAATAGTGACTTTAATAAAAAATCAGTAATATAAAGTACTAAGGCATTCAAGGATCCACTTGTAGCAATCCCATGTCAATTCAATCAATCAAAGTAGAGAACACAACTAGATTTGAAGTCCTATCTCTCATCTAGTTGGAAAATAAAGCATTCACACACATTCAATCCAAATCAAGTTGAACTTCCAAGTTCTAGTCCCTTTAATCAATGTAGAATTCAAAACCATAGCCTGCGGAGTAACAGCCATGCCTATGGACTATGGCCTGCTCAAGGGTTACTATAATTCGAATCTAAATAAGCATTATATGATAATCTCAGAGAATTGCAAGAAACTCATGTCCGGAGCACATGAACTCTCATAAAACATCTCAAACTACCACTTTTGGAAACTAGAATATAAGAAAAATTCAAACTTGAATTAAAATTACTTGAATTAAACTGAATCCAACATGGAATTGGCTACAAGCTTCACCTCTCAGCCTTAGCTGAGAGGTTCTAGCCGAGCATATTCATGCTACAACTAAAAACTCTTAATGAAAGCATAAAACTAGAAAAACCGAAAATAGAAGAGTTGCAGACGCTCTACGACAGCTTCCTCTCTGCAAAACCACGTCCCTTAGTTTCTCTGATGATCTAGGAAGAGCCCCTAGGTGTCCTTTTATAGCAAGAAACCTCCCTCACGTCGGAATCTGTGAAAGGTTACGCAGTGCGCAGCAGTTTTCGGAGTCCAGATTTAGAAAGGACTCTGTTTACGCAGCGCCGACCGATCTAGACCGGTCGGACTGATCTTTTACACATTCCAGGGAGCACAGCCGACCGGTCAAGACCGGTCGGACTCGTTTAAACAAGATGGACAGCGTGCATAGCCGACCGGTCAAGACCGGTCGGGCTTCATTCTTGCTCGCAGTATACATGACCGACCGGTCAAGACCGGTCGGTCTGGCTTTCTCCCTTCTTCAGTGCACATGGCCGACCGGTCAAGACCGGTTTGGCTCCTCTGGCCGACCGGTCAAGACCGGTCAGCCCTCTTCATTTTGTTCTTCTTTCTTTCTTTTCTCCTCTCTTTGCTTTATTCTTTCTTCGGTCCTCTTTCATCCTTCATCCACTGGCTCCAAAGGCTTCCTTTTAATCCTTAATTGAATGAAGTCCGCTCTAATCCCCTATAATCACAAAACATGTGTTAGATGGGCCTTTCAATCATGAAAATCATGCAAACCATGTCATGTAATGGGCAATGCAATATATAAATTGGAGGTTCAACACACCCCCCAACCAGCTTTTTGCTAGTCTCGAGCAAAACATGCGTGAAACAATTTCAAACCTCCAAACCCAACTCTCCTTCGGAACCCATGATTCTATCCATTCCAAGGTGTATAAGTAGAAAATTTGGAAAAATTAGGTGATAGAAGCTGAAACCTTGGACTCTCAAAACATAGGTGTCTACATGAAATTCCCGCTGACTGATTGATAAATAGAATAACTCGAACAAATTCAACCTAGTGTGCATAGTGAGAGTTCATCTCATGAGTTCCTAGGATCATCTTCTCCATAGATTAAGTAAACCAAGGATCTTAAGGTGCACAGAGCAACAACTCGCCTATGACAGGAATTTGCCTTACCGTCCTTCCGACGGCTTTCACACTACGTCCCATTTCCGGCTTTGGTTACGGTTCGACCATCCCCCGGTTGGTAATAGGTAGCCCTTTTCGAAATTTTCCACCATTTTTCTTTCCTTCCCGATTTCATCCTTTCTTTCCTTTTTCTTTTAAATTAGATAGGATTTTTAAAAATCCATATCTGTCATTATTTTCCCTTGGACAAGGATGGACAAAATACCCCGGCTTGGCTGCTCAACACCTTTAAATCAAAGTCTAGCTAATCCACAAATCACATAAACCTGTCAACTCATGAAAATCGTGTAATGTGAACTTGGTGTAAAGGTGTTCAAATTTTCTATCAATCACATCAATAGGGGAACTAACATATGAAACCACTATGTTGGGAGAAATTCAAGACCTACAACATCACACACTTCATATCTCCTCTTCTTATACTCATAGCATCTCAAATGTATAGAAACAAGATTTTCTAAAAGAGTTTTTGGGATGTTAGAAAATTCGAAAAAAAAATTTCGCATATGAAGCTCGGAATGTTGCAATATGCTAGATGAGGAATCTCATCTCACCCCCCAACCAAATCTTACATTGTCCTCAATGTAAAAAGATATTGAAGTAGCATGAACATGAGAGCAATGATAAAATATGAGAGAGTGAGAATCAATAGTACCTGAGAGAGCGATCATGGAGGTCTCCAACCCAACAACTAAAACCTACTAAAGCAGTAAAACTGAAGAAAACCTACCTATGCTATACCTCCATCAGACTAGGAGATCAATCATCCCGATAGACAGGATCATTCAGAGTGATGGACACGTCCTCTGAATCAAATTTCTCAACAAATGGTTTAAGGCGTTGTCCATTAACTTTAAAACAGTTACCATTTGCTGCATTTTCAATCTCAACAGCCCCATGAGGAAAAATTTCTTTGATAATATATGGGCCGGTCCATCGAGATCGTAATTTTCCCGAAAAAAGGTGAAGTCGGGAATTATACAAGAGTACTTTCTATCCTTCATGGAAAGATTTTTTGAAGATGTGTTTGTCATGGAAAGCCTTCATCTTACTCTTGTAAATTCTCGAGTTCTCATATGCATCGTTCCGGATTTCATCAAGCTCATTTAATTGGAGTTTGCGAAGCGAGCTAGCCTTGTCCATGTCAAAATTTAAAGCCCGAATTGCCCAATAGGCTTTGTGTTCTATCTCCATAGGCAAGTGGCAAGCTTTCCCATAGACAAGTCTATAAGGGGACATTCCAATGGGTGTCTTGTAGGCGGTACGGTGAGCCCAAAGTGCATCATCTAATCTTAGGGACCAATCCTTGCGATCCGGTCTCACCGTCTTTTCTAAAATCTGCTTGATTTCCCTATTGGAGATTTCAGCTTGCCCACTTGTTTGTGGGTGGTATGGGGTACTCACTTTGTGCCTAATACCATATTTCTTCATTAAAGTTTCGAAAGGTCTATTGCAAAAGTGAGAACCACCATCACTAATGATGGCCCGAGGCGTCCCAAATCTAGAAAGTATGTTTTCTTTGAGGAACTTGAGAACCGTACGATGATCGTTGGTTCTACATGGGATAGCCTCTATCCATTTAGACGCATAGTCTACGGCAAGCAAAATATAGACATGTCCGAACGATGAGGGGAATGGTCCCATGAAATCGATGCCCTAATAGTCAAAGACTTCAAGATGTTGAATTGGGGTGAGAGGCATCATATTTCGACGGGATAATCCTCCTAACTTCTGGCAACGCTCGCATGCTTTGCAAAACTCGTGGGTGTCCTTGAATAATGTAGGCCAATAAAAACCACACTGCAGAATTTTCGCAGTTGTTTTCTTGGCTGAAAAATGACCCCCACATGCTTGATCATGACAAAAGGAGATGACTGAATTATGTTCATCGTCGGGGACGCATCTCCTTATAATTTGGTCTGGGCAATATTTAAACAATAGAGGTTCATCCCAGAAAAATCTGCGCACTTCCCTTAGAAATTTACGTTTGTCTTGCGCAGTCCAATGAATCGGCATCGCACCTGTGGAAAGATAATTGGCTATATCAGCGTACCATGGTGGATGCACAGCAACAAAGAGTTGCTCATCAGGGAATGAGTCCTCAATAGGTGACTCGTCAATGGAATTTGGTAGGACTAGGCGGGATAGATGATCCACCACCACATTTTCTACCCCCTTCTTGTCTTTGATCTCCAAGTCAAATTCTTGAAGGAGTAGGATCCATCTAAGCAAACGGGGCTTAGCATCCTTCTTAGAAAGAAGGTATTTCAGCGCTGCATGATCCGTATAAACAATGACTTTGGATCCTATTAAGTATGGCCTGAATTTGTCCAAGGCAAAAATGACAGCTAGGAGCTCTTTCTCCGTAGTCGAATAATTAACTTGGGCGGGATTCAAGGTCCTACTTGCGTAGTAGATAACATGGGGCTTCTTATCCTTCTTTTGGCCTAACACCGCCCCAATAGCAAAGTCGCTCGCATCGCACATCAACTCAAAAGGGATGGACCAATCTGGTGGTTGCATGATAGGAGCGGTTGTCAACATGTCTTTTAGCTTTGAAAAAGCTAATTGACATTCGGCACTCCACTCAAATTGGTTCTCCTTTTGTAGAAGGTTGCATAAAGGCCTTGAGATATGACTAAAATCCTTTATAAACCTTCAATAGAAACCGGCGTGTCCAAGGAAGGACCGCACATCGCGTATGCTTTTGGGTGGTGGTAGATTGGAAATTATGTCAATTTTTGCCCTGTCTACCTCTATTCCATTGGACGAGATGATATGACCAAGGACTATTCCTCTTTGTACCATGAAATGGCACTTTTCCCAGTTTAATACAAGTTGCTTCTCCTCACACCTCCTCAAGACTAACTTCAAGTGGTTGAGACACTCATCGAATGTACTACCAAAAACAGAAAAGTCATCCATGAATACCTCAAGAAACTCACCCACCATGTCCGAGAAAATACTCAACATGCATCGTTGGAATGTGGCGGGTGCATTACATAACCCGAATGGCATCCTTCGGTAAGCGAAGGTGCCAAACGGGCATGTAAATGTGGTCTTCTCTTGGTCTTCTGGAGCTATCTCAATTTGGTTGTATCCGAAATAGCCATCTAAGAAGCAATAATAGGAATGGCCTGCCAACCTCTCCAAAATTTGATCCATAAATGGGAGAGGGAAGTGGTCTTTCCTAGTAACCGTGTTGAGCTTCCTATAATCAATGCACATACGCCAACCGGTGGTCACCCTAGTTGGTATAAGCTCGTTGTTGGCGTTTTCAATGATGGTAATACCGGATTTCTTGGGGACAACTTGGGTAGGACTCACCCATTGGCTATATGAGATGGGGTAGATAATACCCACATCCAATAGTTTTAACACCTCGGCTTTGACAACCCGCATCATGTTTGGATTTAACCGTCTTTGAGGTTGTCTAGTCGTTTTTGCGTTTTCTTCAAGGTGTATTCGGTGAATACAAACCGAAGGATCTATCCCTTTGAGATCCGTTATTGTCCAACCTATGGCTTCCCTATGTTCTTTGAGTAACTCAATCAACTTGAGCTCTTGGTCTTTTTCTAGGTGGGAGGCAATGACAACTGGGAACGTTTCCTCTTGACCCAAATATACGTATTTAAGCTCGGATGGCAATGGTTTGAGGTCAAGCTTCGGTGGTTTGATGTTAGACGGTAGAGGCCTTGATGTGGTTGGTGGTATTCTCAAAATGGGGCCTCCACCGGCTAATATCAACCACCGGTCTTTCTATATTTAATGCCTGCACAATCTCACTAATGATGGGGTCTTCAGAATCCATGAAATGTGCTAAGCATGTCTCCAAGCTTTCTAGTGGTTCCAATTGGAGGAGTTCTTCTTCTTCAAAAGTTTCAAGCATGTTTACTTCGAAGAACTCATCATCATCGACATCCCTATGTCTTTTGCCCAAGTGAAACACATTCACCTCTAGTGTCATGTTTCCAAAAGATAGTTGCATCACTCCATTCCGGTAATTGATGATTGCGTTTGATGTAGCAAGGAATGGGCGGCCTAATATTAACGGTATTTGGGTGCTAGCATCCAACACCGGTTGTGTGTCCAAGACGATAAAATCTACCGGGTAGTAGAATTTGTCAACTTGGACTAGAACATCCTCAACTATCCCCCTCGGTACACGGATAGATCTATCAGCAAGTTGCAACGTGGTTTGGTTGGGTTTTAATTCACCAAGACCCAATTGCTCATATACCGAGTATGGGATCAAGTTCACACTCGCCCCCAATTCTAACAAGGCACACTCAATCCGGTAGTCTCCAATGATACATGAGACGGTCTTTGAATTTTGGGGGGGTCTTTTGAGTGAGGATGGCACTCACTTGCTCAGTTAAGAAGGCCTTTTGCTGCACATTATATTTGCGTTTTGTTGTGCATAGATCTTTTAGAAACTTGGCATAAGAGGGGATTTGTTTGATGGCATCAAGCAAAGGGATATTAATCTTGACTTGTCTGAAAATCTCTAGAATATCATGAGAATTTGGGAGAGATTTTGGGGCAACCAATCTTAAAGGGAATGGTGCCACAGGCTTGTAAATGCGTTCCGGTTGTTGTGGGGCTAAGTTAGATCCATCTTCATTCTCAGAATTTACCGGATCATTAGGCTCATCGGCCTTCACCGGAATAGTTTTGTCAATTTGTTTACCACTTCTAAGGGTGGTGATTGATTTAGCTTGCTCCATATTTTGGTTGGGAGGATTAGGGATGCTCACTTCATGTACTTGCTTTGAATTAGGCTGAGGTTGGGCCGGAAAGGTCCCTTCCCTAGCATTCAAGCGTCCCTTAATCTCATCAACCGAGGTTTTAAGCTCTTGGAACATTTGCTGATTCGATTGATTGATTTGCGTTTGCCCTTGTATAAATGCCTTCAAAGTATCCTCCATTGAGAATTGAGGTGGGGCCATATTTTGCATGGGTGGCCCTCTTTGAGAATTGGTTGGATTGTTCGTAGGAGCATTCTTCCAACTAAAATTTAGGTGGTTCTTCCAACTCTCATTGTACGTATTACCTACCGGTCCATTGAAAGGCCGTTGATAACTATATGTGGCATTGGCGTGTTCATGTAATACCTAATGAAATGCAGGAATTGTGGGACAATCTTGCGTAGCGTGTAAATCGGTGAGGCAAATCCCACATATGGTTTCAACAGCTTTATTGGACTTAGGAACTCCACTTTTACTAAGTTCCATGGCTTCAACCTTCCTTGTGAGGTTGGCTATCCTTGCATTCACATCGTCTTCCTCCTTAAGGACATAGATCCCTCCTTTCTCTTGAGTGGGCTTGGAGTTATTGGGTTTATCCGATGTATCCCAAGATTGGGCATTTTCAGCCAACATGTCTAAGTAACTCCAAGCCTCATCTGGATTTTTACTCATAAACTCGCCATTGCACATCATCTCCACAAATTGGCGCATATTGGAACTTAATCCATCATTGAAAAAGTTTATAAGTCGCCAACTCTCATAGCCATGATGTGGGCAAGCAAGCAAGAGATCTTTAAATCTTTCCCAACATTGAAAGAAAGATTCACCTTCTTTGGCCGAGAAATTCATTATGGATCTTCGAAGGGTGTTTGTTTTATGAGCCGGGAAGAACTTTTTCAAGAATTTCCGGTTCATCTCAACCCATGACCCAATCGAATGTGGTCTGAGAGAGTGAAGCCAATCCTTGGCTCTTTCTTTCAAAGTGAAAGGAAAAAGTTTAAGTCTGATAGTATCCTCGGAAACATTGGTGTAATGCAAGGTGGCCAACACTTCTTCAAATTCTTTCAAGTGTAAGTATGGGCAGTCAGAATCTAGCCCATGGAACTTTGGTAAGAGTTGAATTACACCCGGTTTTATGTCAAAATTTCCACCGTTTATCGGTAGAACCACGCAAGAGGGTGTAATTGTTCGGGCAGGTTGTAGGTAGTCCCGTAGTGATCTCATTGGAGGAACATTATGTACCTCATTCTCTCCTACTCCTTCCTGATTTGCGTTTGTAGTTGGAGTAGGGGGGGGGAGGATTCCTTAAAGGTGTCTGTTCCATACTCCCCAAACTTTCGTAATGCTCTTGATAATTTCGGACTCGTCTATGAATTGACAATGGTCCAACTAAACCACCTTCAGATTGGAGACGATTAGAGTGATTACGTTCCCAACGGGACCTAAACCACTTAACCAAAAATCAAAACTAATCCTAACCTAGAAAACTGAAATCTAAAGTTAATCTGAAAAAAACTAAGTTAGAAAGGTATCATCTGATGTGCTTGAACTAGAGAAAATTTCCTACAAAACAGAAAAAAAAATATGTTAGTTCTAAGAAAATCAGAAAAACCTATCTACTTCTACTTCTACAGCCACTGAAATTATTTGAAAACCGTTATCTAAGTCCCCGGCAACGGCGCCAAAAACTTGTTCGCTCGCCTCAAGTGTAAGGCTGCGATGTAGTAATAAATCTCGGTAAGACCGAGGTCGATCCATAGGGAATTAGAACAATCTCCAAACTACTCCAGCAACTTAGTTTTTAGAAGAAAATCAGATTAATTGAGTAATTAACTAAAATAGTAACTTTAATAAAAAATCAGTGATATAAAGTACTAAGGCATTCAAGGATCTACTTGTAGCAATCCCATGTCAATTCAATCAATCCAAGTAGAGAACACAACTAGATTTGAAGTCCTATCTCTCATCTAGTTGGAAAATAAAGCATTCACACACATTCAATCCAAATCAAGTTGAACTTCCAAGTTCTAGTCCCTTTAATCAATGTAGAATTCAAAACCATAGTCCTGCGGAGTAACAGCCATGCCTATGGACTATGGCCTGCTCAAGGGTTACTATAATTCGAATCTAAATAAGCATTATATGATAATCTCAGAGAATTGCAAGGAACTCATGTCCGGAGCACATGAACTCTCATAAAACATCTCAAACTACCACTTTTGGAAACTAGAACATAAGAAAAATTCAAACTTGAATTAAAATTACTTGAATTAAACTGAATCCAACATGGAATTGGCTACAAGCTTCATCTCTCAGCCTTAGCTGAGAGGTTCTAGCCGAGCATATTCATGCTACAACTAAAAACTCTTAATGAAAGCATAAAACTAGAAAAACTGAAAATAGAAGAGTTTGGCAGACGCTCCACGACAGCTTCCTCTCTCCAAAAACCAACGTCCCTTAGCTTCTCTAATGATCTAGGAAGAGCCCCTAGGTGTCCCTATTTATAGCAAGAAACCTCCCTTGCATCGGATCTGCGAAGGTTACGCAGTGCGCAGCAGTTTCGGAGTCCAGATTAGAAAGGACTCTGTTTACGCAGCGCCAACCGGTCTATGCGTTCCGCAGTTAGGTTCATGGAGTACCGAGAGGTCGATCCCAGTAGATGTACTCTCCAAGTTGACCGCTAACAATCAAAGTTTGAATAGAATGTGTGTGATTAACAGTTTAAGCTAAATTGAATGTAAACAATTATAAGAAGGCACTAGGGGTTCGAGGATTCACTTGTAGCAATCCTCGATGTTCAATCCGCTGTGGTTTCCCATTCTCTCAACTAGAATCACCAGTCAGGTCTATCTAGTCGGATAATAGAACTGTTAAACCAGAAGTCTGTAACATGTAAGTTCTGTGCATAAAGTTCGCTCAACTCTAGGCTGATCTGAGCATGCTCATTGCATAGGTCATTCACCTTTTCTATAGGTCCAATTCCCAATCATAACCATCCTCAAGTCTTCTCACAAGACAAGGCTAGATCATGATTTGAACTGGATTCAAATTATATGCACAGTCCATACATATTCCAGATAATCAACCAAAACGAGAACTTTGGCATGAAGTCTCTTCATGAAGAGCTTGGTACTAGAGCACACTCCAATTCCTCGGATCATACAGGTCTAGACCGTTGCAAACAAATTAAGAAGATAAGTAATTCATCCAAACATCCATGAGTCATCACAAGACTAAGAGAAATTACTTAAAAACTTGTATAAACTTCAAACCTTAGTTCATAATCATGAATTCCAAACTGAAAACCACTTAACTACGAATTAAAACATCTTGGATACACTACAAGCTTCACCTCTTAGCCCTAGCTAAGAGGTTTAGCTGCTCATGATCCAAGGAAACATGAAACAACTACAAAAAGCATAAAAACAGCAAAGCAAACCAAAAGGAGTTGTGAAACTCCAATCTTCACTTTCACAGCCTCCAACCTCGCTTGAACCCTTCTAGGATACCCTAGGAACAATCCCTAGGTGTCTATTTATAGTGTGGAGGCTCCACGACTTCGGAAGAATCGAGAAAGTGCGTAACACTTACGCAGCGCAGAGAAAATCGGACGTTACTTAGGAGTTTCTAAGTCAGTACACCTGGCCGACCGGTCACGACCGGTCGGCCTCAATACACGTTCATTCCAGCAAGCATGGCCGACCGGTCATGACCGGTCGGCCTTGTAAAGCATTAGTCCAGCAAGCTTGTCCGACCGGTCATGACCGGTCGGACGTTTTCCTTTATACTCCAGCAGCCATGGCCGACCGGTCATGACCGGTCGGCCTTGTAAAACCTTCCTCCAGTGACTGTGTCCGACCGGTCATGACCGGTCGGATGTCTTCAGCACTTCCCCCATGTGCATGGCTGACCGGTCACGACCGGTCAGCTCCCTTTTCTTCTTGTGTTCTTCCTTTCTTTCTTCTGCTTTCTTCTTTCCTTACTTCTTTCTTTGTTCCCTTCTTCCTTCGGCTCTCTTTGGATCTTCATTTCAGGTTCTAAATCAGCCCTTTTTATCTTCAATTATGTGGGGCCACTCTCAGTCCTGTAGTCACAAAACATGCATTGGATTAGCCTACAAACCATATAAACCTTGCACAATGAGTGAAGAATTGGGGTTAGAATATGCACAATTAAGAGCTCAACAGTCTAGACCTGTCGGACTGATCTTTTACACATTCCAGGGAGCACAGCCGACCGGTCAAGACCGGTCGGACTCGTTTAAACAAGATGGACAGCGTGCATAGCCGACCGGTCAAGACCGGTCGGACTCGTTTAAACAAGATGGACAGCGTGCATAGCCGACCGGTCAAGACCGGTCGGGCTTCATTCTTGCTCCTAGTATACATGGCCGACCGGTCAAGACCGGTCGGTCTGGCTTTCTCCCTTCTTTAGTGCACATGGCCGACCGGTCAAGACCGGTCTGGCTCCTCTAGCCGACCGGTCAAGACCGGTCAGCCCTCTTCATTTTGTTCTTCTTTCTTTCTTTTCTCCTCTCTTTGCTTTATTCTTTCTTCGGTCCTCTTTCATCCTTCATCCACTGGCTCCAAAGGCTTCCTTTTAATCCCTAATTGAATGAAGTCCGCTCTCATCCCCTATAATCACAAAACTGTGTTAGATGGGCCTTTCAATCATGAAAATCATGCAAACCATGTCATGTAATGGGCAATGTAATGTATAACTTAGAGGTTCAACACTAGCACTGGTTGCATTAAGAAACAATGGAGTGTCTTCTAGCAAGTCACCCATTCAAACTTGAGATGGTCACTAGCACTGGTTGCACTAAGAAATCATGGAGTGTTTTCCAGCAAGTCACCCGTCCCAAACTGAGACGGTCAGTGGCACTGGTTGCACTAAATGGAAAACTGTGGAGTGTATTCTGGAAAGTCATTTCGTCCACAGAAATATGACACTGAGATACATGACTTGGTTAAAATATTGGTTGCTAGGAACGCCTGAAAGAGTATGGGACCAACATCTAACTGGTATTAGCAATGGCTTGGTCCATAAGAGATCCTAAACTTGGTCTTTACGACCACGAACTCAATACTATAATCCCTGATGATTTAAATTACTTGCTCGATCTATCCGGGCTCCATTTCTTTAATATTCCATCTATTGTATAACTGTATTCATAGTGGAATCTTGTCGCTTTGTGCCATGGTTTTCTCCCACAAGGGTTTCCACATAAAAATTTCTGTGTTGTCTATGTTGTGCTTTATTTATATTCATTGCTCTTTTAATGCTTTATTTAACTTATTTATGATGGATTCATGCATTTACTTTTGTCTTTTAATCAAGGGTGATCATCCATTGATGTAATTAAGGGTTCGTGACCAGTTCACAACCTGGAATGTAAAAAATCTCAGAATCTCTGGATTAAAACTTACCTTGCAGTGCTTTCTCGTGTATACTTTGTGATTGCTTGTGATTGTCTACGAATACTTCTATACTCAAAACCTTAGAATAACGAAACACAGGAAAAATTGCTTATTGAGCATTTTTCTAGTTTTAACAATCTTCAATGCATACAAAGTGACTCTTTTAATCATGAATTGGTGAAGTCTCCCTCTCATTCCGACAATCACAAAAACTTATATTAGATTAGTCTTTAAACATGAAAACCATGCATAATGTGATGATGAAAAAGGGTTGGAATATGTAATATTCATGGCTCAGCAGCTACATGCGCCGAACTTCAGTTGGGAGGGCACATGCGCCCATGCCTAGGCAACATGTACCTATTCCCCCATGAGGAGCTCACTCACCTTGCAAATTTTACTCCTCTTGACTCGAAAATGAAAAAATGACTCGGTGAGTCCCATATTTATACTTGAGCCTGGGGACCGGTGCATCGCACTGGCGTAACGTAAGCATCCATCGCAACGCACCGAGGGGGCACTTGTTGGGGCTGAAAATCTCACCTATGATTAAACGATATACGACGGTCCATCTACGACGATTCAGACCAATTCTAAGATCGATAAACACCCAAAAAATGCGATCGGATGCCATTGTAGTTCTGACTAGCACAATTGTGACCAAAATATTTTGGAGCGGAATCGGACATGCATATTGCTGCCAAATGATCCATAACGCCCTAAAACCCTTAAACTGCAAGTTTGAATGTTGCGCGGCACACATCTTTGCCTAAGCACACCGAAACGCATTTCACCCCCTGTCCGGAGCTAACTGAAGGGTCCAAAACCCATAAATACCATTTCAGAGCGGAACTGGTTATGCGTATTGCTGCAAAATGATCCGAAATGCTCAAAAAACCTTAACCTGCAAGTTTGAATGTTGTACGGCGCGTATCTTTGCCTACGCGCACCGAAACACATTTTTATCCCCGTTTGGAGCTGATCGGGACGGCCCGAATTGGGAAGGAACTACTAAAATTCACAGTAGATGACCATCTGTATCCCATCTTGTTCATTTGATAGGTCGATCATGGCTTAAAAGTGGCTTGACATCAATGACTTCAATCCCTGAAAAGGTAGCTGTCCTTTAGAGGTCGCCCGTCGGAGCCAAAATCCTAAAATAATCTAAGTATTGGAATATGCATCCATCACTCTCTCTCCACATGCGCATGCCATGAGGAGACATGCGCCCATGCCTCCACCACATGCGCATGGGTGCACTTCTCTCTCTCTTGCAAAATTCCAAAATTAAAAAAAAAAGTAGAAAAATTAGTTAAGTGTGGCACATGCGCCCACCACTGAGAGCACATGTGCCCACCACAAGGGCACATGCGCACAGTGCATGGGCACATGCGCCTACCTCCATAGCACATGTGCATCACCCCCTCTCTTAAACACACGCGCTCATGAAACCTCATTTTTGGTGGACCTGGGACTCGATTAACTTTCTAATAATAGCGCACTCATCTACTGAGAGGACTTCTTCATTTTCTGAAAAGGATCGCTAGAGCAAGGTAGAATCCTCACCGGAATCCTCGTCGGAAAGGGACATGCGCCCATCCCCTCGCTGAATGCCTTCTCTGGAAAGGGATTTCTCCCACCGAAGCAAAATGCAGAGGGAGAGAGAGATAAAAACCTCAGAAAATGCACTAAGTGCATGGGGGGACATGCGCCCCACTTTTTTGCCATAAAAAAGTGGGAAAATGGCCAAATCCCATGGGTACATGTGCCCACCACCTAGGTCTGGGTACATGTGCAAAATGACATGCGCCTGGACACCCTTTTTTCTCTCTCCTGCATATATTTTAAGGCACATGTGCCCGGGAGGTGGCACATGCGCCCATCTCCAAGGCACATGCGCCCACACCCAATTCAACATGCGCCAAGTCCAACAAACATGCGCCCAGATGCTGATAGGACTTGAGAATTCTTCGTGATGTGGCTTGCTTTCAGTGTGGCCCGCCTCCTGATCATGCTGATGATCCTAGACACACATTGCCAATGTTTATCCATCCCTCGGATCAGATCTTCCAACGGTCAATGTTAAGTGGGCCAAATCAGCAATTTGATCAAAATGACCAATACTTAGCCAAAATCAAAAACCCGAAAATCCTTGCGAAAGGACGGGAAATGGCCAAAATCAAGAAGAATCGGGCGGAATTTGATCGACGCCGAAGAGAGAGAGACTTATCTTCTCCACAACATAACACACCATAATCATACACCGCAACGAGGATATCTGATTTTAGGATCCTCGAATACCCTAATTAAGCGGTAAACAGGCTTAGTACTTAGTCATTTTCAACCTTAGGAAGTGCCCTATTGGCTTGAAAATCGACTGACACCAGGTGAAACAAGATGCGATCGCACTAACGCCTAAGTGGATCTAGCATCATTACGATCCTTATGGGACATGATCCTTCATTGTTCGAAGATGATCGTGACCAGTATTCATCGAATACTCCGATCAGACCGTAAGCAGGTCCGATACTTAGTTATTTTCAGCCCTGGGATATGCCCTGTTGGCTTGAAGATCGACTAATGCCAAGTAAACTAACCTGCGATCTCATCAATGCCAAGGCAAATTCAACACTCTCATGCTATAGAACAGCTAAGTCAAGCATTTATAGGGCACCGATCCCTATTGTTTATCAGAAATTGTCA
Organism: Liriodendron chinense; assembly: GCA_003013855.2. NCBI lineage: Eukaryota > Viridiplantae > Streptophyta > Magnoliopsida > Magnoliales > Magnoliaceae > Liriodendron > Liriodendron chinense. The sequence goes on along the minus strand of ML058480.1, from coordinate 3,940,596 downwards.
TAAACGGGCACTTAGCAAACCTGATACTTAGCCATTTGCAGGCATTAGAAATGGCTGATCCAGGCCATCAAACTTAAAATTCTCAAAGAAATGTGGCTCGACACAGCCTATTTGAGTGATCCAATCATTCGAAACATCGATTATTAATGATAATGTGGTTGAATTAAAGACATGCATAAAGCAGATCAATTAAATTAAATGCGTAATTCACATGGTCAAAAGCATAAATGCAATCCCCTCTCAAGCATGCATCAAGTATATTTACTTTGTATTCATTTGCATCAATTGCATGAATTTTATTCATTTCGGATCAAGACACGAAATTAAATCAAAGAGACTATGGTTATCATAAAAACTGTAATTAAAAAGTTGCAAAACATCTAAAATACTTCGTTATGAATTATCATCGCCAAGACTAGTTGATGTACATCTCATCCAAAGCGGGATCCGTCAGTTGAGTAGCTAAGGTAATAGTGGTGTGTCTTCAAGTAGTCATTCGTCTACGGAAACAGTTTATGATGTTGTGTTGTATCATTCGATAGCCATAAATGTGTCTTCAAGTAGTTACCCGTCCACAGAGATGGTCAATGACACTGTGTCGTACCATTTGGCAGCTATAATGCGTCTTCTTGAAAGTCATTCATCGATAAAAACGGTCAGTGACACTATGTTGACCATTTAGTAGCTATGATGTATCCTTAAAGTCACTCATCAACAGAAATGGTCAGTGACATTGTGTTATATCATATGGCAACCGTGATATGCCTTCTAGTGGTTACTCATCTGCAGTGATGGTTAATGGCACTGTGTCTAGCACGGCAACTATGGCGTTTGTTCCTGAAAGTCACTCACCAACAAAAATGGTTAGTGGCACTGGTTGCACTAAATAGAAATCATGACGTGTCTTCCTGAAAGTCACTCACCAAAAGAAATGGTCAGTGGCACTGGTTGCACTAAATGGAAACTATAGCGTGTCTTCCTGAAAGTCACTCACCAATAGAAATGGTCAATGGCACTAGTTGCACTAAATGAAAACCATGGCGTGTCTTCCTGAAAGTCACTCACCAACAGAAATGGTCAGTGACACTGGTTGCACTACATGGGAATCGTGGCATATTGTTGAGCCTCTAATTTATACATTTACTAACCAATTACATCACATCATATGCATGGTTTAAATGCTTAAAAGACCCATCTAATACATGATTTGTGATTGTAGGAATGAGATGGTGATTTCACTAATTCAATGTTAAAAAGAGTACTTTGTACACATTGAAGATCAAAGGATCAAGTTCCGAAGGAAGGAAGAAAGAAGCAAGGGAGAAAGAGAAAGAACGAAGAAGAAGTGCAGAACAAACAGCACTGAAGACCGGTCAGCTAAGGCACAGGACCAGTCGTCCGACCGATCTGCAATTCAACAGAGACCCTCGCATTTCTGCAAATCTCACTAGACCAAGATAGACTAGTCGTCAGACCGGTCGCATATAGCTCAGGACAGTTTTTGACGTTTTACGACCGGTCGTCCATGAGCTAAGACCGATCGTCCGATCGATCGTCTGCGTAATAGAGCTTGTTCTATAAGCTCCAATTTTCTTTACGCAATTGTGAAACTCCTTGCGCAATTTGGAATCTTCCATACTATTCTATAAAATGGCACCTAGTGTCTCGTCTAAAAGCATCCTAGAAGAGAATTGGAGGTCGTGGGAAGTGAAGGAGCGCACCGTGGAGCATCCACAACTCTGTCAAATTCAGTTTTTCTAGTTTTTATGTCTTTTTCATTGAGTTCTAGTTGTAGTATAACAATGCTCGGTTAGAATCTCTCAGCTAGGGCTGAGAGGTGAAGCTTGTAGCCAATTTCATATTTAATTCAGTTTGATTTAAGTAGCTTTATTACAAGTTTGGATTTTGAATGTTCTAGTTCAAATAAAGTTGATATTTTTAGATGTTTTATGAGAGTTCATGTGCTTTGGACATGGATTCATTGCAATTCTTTAAGATTATCATGTTTGGCTCGATTAAATTTGAATTATGGTAACCCTTGAGTATGTCATAGTCCATAGGCATGGCTGTTACTCTGAAGGCTATGATTTTGAATGCTATGGGATTGAGTAGGACTAGAACTTAGAAGTTCAACTTAAGTGGAATTGAATGTGTTTCAATGCTTTATCTTCCAACTAGATGAGAGATAGAACTTCAAATCTAGTTGTGTTCTATGCTTGGATTGATTGGATTGACATGAGATTGCTACAAGTGTGATCCTTGAAAGCCTTCGTTCCTTTAAATTACTGAATTTCCTAAGTTACTGTTTTAAGTTAGTTCTTTAATTGAATTCTCAAATTGTTCTAATTCCAGTTGCTGGAATAGTTTATAATTAGTTTTCTAATTCCCTAAGGATCGACCTCGGTCTTATCGAGAATTATTACTACATCACAGCCTTGCACTTGAGGTGAGCAAACAAGTTTTTAGCGCCATTGCTGGGGATTTTAGATAAACGGTTCTAGATTGTTTAGTGGCTGTAGAAGTAGAAGTAGATATTTTTTTTTTCCTGATCTCCTAGGATTAACAAATTGTTTTGTTTTGTAGGAATTCTTCCATAGTTCAAGCAAATCAGGGTAAATATCCTTCTAACTTAGTGTTTTTTATAGATTTTTAAATTTTCAGATTTTTGTTAATTTCTATTTTAGGACTTAGGATTAGTTTAGATCTTAGTTGTGTGGTTTATGTCCCGTTGGGAACGTGACCATACCAATCATCTCCAATCAGAAGGTGGTCTAGTTGGACCATTATCAGTTCATAGACGAGTTTGAAAACACCAAGAGCTTTGTGATAGTTTGGGGAGTATGGATCAAACACCTTTAAGGAATCCTCCCCCTACTCCAACTGCAAATGCAAATCAAGAGGGAGTAGGAGAGAATGAGGTGCATAACGTTCCTCCAATGAGATCTTTACGGGACTACCTACAACTGGTCCGTACAACTACACCCTCATGCGTGGTCTTACCACCAACTGGGGGAAACATCGATATAAAGCTGGGTGTGATTCAACTCTTACCAAAGTTCCATGGGCTAGACTCTGAGAGCCCATACCTACACTTAAAGGAATTTGAAGAAGTGGTGGCTACTTTGCAATATGCGAATGTTTCAGAAGATGCCATCAAACTTAAACTCTTTCCCTTTTCATTGAAAGAAAGAGCCAAGAGTTGGCTCCAATCTCTTATACCGCACTTGATAGGGTCATGGAATGAGATGACTCGAGAATTCTTGAAAAAGTTCTTCCCGGCTCATAAAACGAATACCCTTCGAAGAGACATAATGAACTTTTCGGTTAAAGAGAATGAATCATTCTTCTAATGTTGGGAGAGGTTTAAAGACCTTCTACTTGCTTGCCCACATCACGACTACAAAAGTTGGCTAATCATAAACTTTTTCAATGATGGATTAAGTTCCAACATGCGCCAATTTGTAGAAATGATGTGCAACGGCAAGTTTATGAGCAAAAATTCAGATGAAGCTTGGAGTTACTTGGATATGTTGGCCGAGAATGCCCAATCATGGGATACCTCGGACAAATCTAGTAATTTCAAGCCTCCTCAGCGAAAGGAAAATGAGGCATCTATATTATTAAAGAAGAAGATGTGAACGCAAAGATAGCCAGCCTCACAAGGAAGATCGAGGCCATGGAACTTAGTAAGAGTGGAGTTTCAAAGTCCAATGAAGCTATTGAGAACATATGTAGAATTTGTGCCACTAATATACACTCTACGCAAGATTGTCCTATAATTCATGCTTGGACCAGTGGGTAAAACGTACAACTCTACTTGGAAGAACCACCCAATTTTTAGTTGGAAGAATAATCCCACTGGTAATCCTATCAACTCTCAAGGAGGGCCACCCATGCAAAACATGGCCCCACCTCAATTCTCAATAGAGGATACCCTAAAGGCATTTATGCAAGGGCAAACGAAAATAAACCAAACAAATCAGCAAATGTTCCAAGAGCTTAAAGTCTCGGTTGATGAGATTAAGGGACGCTTGAATGCTAGGGAAGGAACCTTTCCGACTCAACCTCAGCCTAAACCAAAGCAGGTACATGAAGTACTCATCCCTAATCACCCCAACCAACATGTGGAGCAAGCCAAATCCGTCACCATTTTTAGAAGTGGTAAGCAAATTGACAAATCTATTCAGGTGAAGGTCGACAAACCTAATGAACCAGTAAATTCTTAAGATAAGGACGGATCTAACTCAGCCCCACAAGAAACGTAACGCGTTTATAAGCCCGTAGCACCATTCCCTTTAAGATTGGTTGCTCCAAAATCTCTCCCAAACTCATGATATTTTAGAGATTTTCAGACAAGTCAAGATAAACATTCCATTGCTTGATGCAATTAAACAAATCCCCTCTTTATGCCAAGTTTCTAAAGGACTTATGCACAACCAAACGCAAATATAATGTGCAACAAATGGCCTTTTTGAATGAGCAAGTGAGTGTCATTTTCACTCAAAAGAACCCCCCCCCCCCCCCCAGAATTCAAGGATCTCGGTAGACCCACAGTTTCATGCATCATTGGTGACTACCGGATTAAACGTGCATTGCTAGACTTGGGGGCAAGTGTAAATTTAATCCCATATTCGGTATATGAGCAATTGGGTCTTGGTGAATAAAACCCACCAAAACCACATTGCAACTCGCTGATGGATCCATCCGTGTACCAAGAGGGATTGTTAAGAATGTCTTGGTCCAAGTTGATAAAATTCTACTATCCGGTAGATTTCATTGTCTTGGACACACAATTGGTATTGGGTGCTAGCACTCAAATACCGGTGATTCTAGGCTGCCCCTTCCTTACTGCATAAAACACAATCATAAATTGCCAGAATGGGGTGATGAAAATGTCCTTTGGGAACATGACATTGGAGGTGAATGTGTTCCACTTAGGCAAAAGGCATAGGGATGATGAGGATGTCTACGAGGTTGATATGATTGAATTAGTCGTGGAAGAGGAGTTCACTTTAAATCAGAATTTTGATCCTCTAGATGTTGTTAGCTTCGATCCCTTTGAGGATTAGAGTGATGATGACGGTCCTCATGAGATAAACATGATAGAATCTAAGGAGGATGGGGAGTATTTCCAACCTAATCTACCAGTAAGCTTGGGGACATGTTTAACACCTTTCAAGGATGAATTCAATTCTATTATTAATGAGATCTTGGAAGTGTCAATTTCTGAAAATTTACTTGACAAGTCACCAATTTTTAATTCACACAAATTTGTTATGCATGAATTGAAAGAATTGGTGCTTGATTTGCCTATAGAGAGGCCAATTTCTGAAAGTGTGGAGGTTGAGAACTCACTCCAACCTACACAAAAGTCTGAGAAGGAGGAAGACGTAAAGGGTCCAAATCTGAAAACTTCCTCCGTTGAGGTCTCCTACACTCTAGAGGAGTGTTTGGCATATTTTGAAGATTGGGATTATCCCATGATTAAGGACATAGTGCATGCCTTGAGGGAGACCCCTCTGGTGCCTAAAAAGCTTCCTTCCACAGAGTGCCAAACTAAAAAATCAATTGTGGAAGCACCGGTGAAAGATGATTATGTGGAGACCACCCAAATTTATGTGGATAAAGTGATTAAAGTCTCCACATCTCTTTGGTTTGTTCAAACCGATGAACACGACTTCTGAGATGACCCGTATTTGATAATTTTTTTCCCAGACAAGATGGAAAGGAGATCCATATTCAATAATTTCGAACCAATGCAATTCTACTTTCCTAGTACATGAGACAATGTTTATTGAGAGACCCGCTGAAAGTTTTCAGCAGGGTTTTCAATGGATTCGAATGATTAATGTCACCATTATACTTTCCAATCGGGATGGTGGATAGTCTTATTGAAAAATCTGTTATACCACCTGATGATCTTACTTAACTTTGTCCTTTTGGATGTTATAATGATAATCGATTTCCTAGTAGATTTTGATACCGGAGGTAGACTTCCATGATCGACTTTCTTCAGTACTATCATTTTCACTCTCTCTTATTTTACCATTGCTCTCATGTTCATGCTCATTGCATATCTTTTTACATTAAGGACATGTAGACACCCCACCCTCGGCTACAATGTGGGTAGAGATAGCTGAATGAATGGAGGACGATACCCGCAAATCCCATGTCTAAACCCAGCCAAACTCACCCTTGTAAGCCCCAATCCATAACCTAGCTCAAGCCTGAACCCAGTCAACTCACCCCTAAACATCAGCCCAAAAAATCCCCCATAAGAAAAACCAGTAAAAAAATCCTTAAAAAGTCAAACTTGGTGAGTCAACCCGCTGAGTCAAATCACCGAGTCGACTCACTGGGTCAGTCCAGCCCATGCACCTAGTCAACTCACCGTGTCAACCCATTTTTCAAACCCAGTCAACTCACTTGGTTCTGAACCACAGCTTCAAAGCAGGTCCGGACTCCGAACCTCGGGCTTTTCTGCTTCCTCTTCGGAGGCCGTACGCTCTGAAGCCGGAGCAGCGCGGCCGTACGGGCGGCCCCCAGGGTGCTGTCCAAAACTATTTACGAGAGTTGCCACTCTACGCTGCTATAAATAACCCCGCCCCTTGTCATTCACAGCATCCACTTCTCATCTATCCAGCCCGAGAGTTCCGAGTCCATCTCCCCCTTTTTAGTCCATTCCTCCACCAAGGAGAGCCCGAGTGAAAAGAGCCTAGCCCTGGTCCAGCCCAGCCTGACCCTGGTCTAAGTCTCTCAAGCCACCCAAGTCTTGATCTAGCCACTCGAAGCAAACCCTTGCGACACCTCCGTCCATCCAGCTACTCTTTTACCAACATCATCTCATTCGCATCTAGCATAAGTGCAACATTTACTTTTCTTCCAACCCCCTTGCTTATCATATCACTGCCAACACTTTGATTATTTAAACACACAGCATGCATCTCGCATAAAGCACCTGTCAGTTCGAGCGTATGCTCTGGGCTTGCCTGTTAATGGAAACCTGTCCATCAGAAACTCTTACTGTTCAGACCTGCATTCATACATCATGTCATTCATGAGAATGTACGAGGATTAAATTAGACTTTCAAGTACTAGTTTGATTCTATGAAGTAGAGACCTTACTTCGGTACGGGCAGTGTGGGGTGCCTAACATTTTCCCACCCTGTAACCGTGATCCCTTACCTCGAATCTCTGGCCACAGATCAAAAGGAGTCATTTTAAAGGAATGAATCTTCGGATCCCCTTCTCTAACGTTTTTACGGGGTCTAGCCGATTGTAGATTCGAAGTAATTGGCTAGTGGCGACTCTGGTCTTATATAAACTCATCCAAATACATTTAGCTTAACACAATAACCGAGAAAAAGCCCTCGAGAACGAGGCAAGCCAGTGGCACAAACGGCGATTCGCGCGAACGCACCCTCTTTTCCGAAAGGAAGGGAGAATCCGGGAGCGCGGAGGGGCGAGTGCGAAAATTTCTCACCATTGCGCCTCCTCGGGCTCAACGTCTTCGGAAACAACTTTCCTTCCGCAGTATAATCCCCACTCGAGCTCAGCAAGCCATGTCCGACCACGAAGAGGAAGCTCACCTCTTCCCTACCCTCGAGATGGCCGAAGAACAACCTCCAGCGCAACAACCAATTGAGAATACGCTAATCATGCAAGAATTGGCACAAGGAATGAGAGCAATGCAAGAAATGCTCTTGCAATTCATGCAAATACAAGCTACCGTAGTAGTCAACAATCAAGTTGGCCCAGTTCAGCAATCTTAGTAGCCATGCCGGGTCCCCCCGGCCTCCAGTTCAAATCAGGCACAACCACAACAGCCACCATCTCTTCTAACCTTCAGCTCATCACAACCACAATCGTCAGAGTTCATGCAGGACTTTCGATACCCTCCTAACGGGGGCCATCAGTCAAAACAACCCTTGACCTCAAGGCATTTCTTCCAATATCCTCTTGCAAATGGGAGCCATTTTCAATTGTATCCCACAACCAGAACTCCCAGCCAACTTCAACATCCTTTCCCTAATAAGAGGTTCAGTCAATTTCAAGATCCTCATATGGCCAAAGTTTCTTTACAGTCTCCCTTCTCAGCTCCAGTCCAATAAAGTCCTTATAATGGGAGTAATCACCAAGCACAACTTCCTTCAAGAAGGAATCATATGAGCATCAATGAGGCCAATTATTAAAAAAAAAGGGCCAGCTCAATCCTGGCAAGGGGCAAGATCTCCTTCATCTGGTCCCTCTGAAATCGAACAACTCCAAGAACAGATGCAAGAGATGAAGAGAAAGTTGTAAAAGCAGCAAGGGGTGGATCTTCCATCCACTAAGTTCAAGGACCTTTGTCCATTTCCCGATGCAATGGTACCTCAAGGCTTTCAGGTACCAAAATTTAAAAGATATGATGGGACAGGGTGTCCTATAGACCACTTGAGATCATTTTATGGTGAGCTAGATGCTGTGGCAAGCAACGACGGAGCGTTGATCTGTCTATTTTAAAAGTCCCTGAAAGACGATGCCCTAAACTGGTACACATCATTGGACTGTCATCGCATCAGGACTTGGGAGCAGCTCTCCCAGGCTTACGTCGACAGGTTCGCATACAATCTTATCATGACACCCAAGAGAGCGGACCTCGCAGCTCTTAGGCAAAGAAGTGACGAAACATTATCAGCTTACGTTGGATGGTGGCGGGCCATGGCCGTTAGAATGAAGACTCCTATCGATGACAAGGAGCAAATTTCCATGATCGTCCACTCGACAAATCCAAGTATCTCTAGGATACCTTGTCTCACATCCATATGCGAACTTCACCCAACTCATCTGCGTCGGGGAACAAGTTGAAGTCGGAATAAGGGCTGGGATGATCTCCCCTTGGTGGCCTTATCAAGCCTCTCTTATACAACCGACAGTGGAAGAAGAGCCTACTGAATACGAGAATGATAACGGAACTGTCCTCATCCCTCATCCAATAGAAGAAGACGACCTTGTCGCCTCTACTGAAGGTGCACTATTCCTCCCTCAGCACGGACAATCGCAGCAACAGCAACAGTCAAGATGGAACTCACAGTTCCCTAATCAAGGTTGGCAAGGGGCACCCCTAACCAGTCCAGTTTCAGAACCCCTCATCCTACAAGGGGTATCTCCAGTTGATCCAGTCTCCGCAATGCAAGGGGCACCTCCTGTCTATCCAGCTTTCATCAGCCAAGAAGAGCCTCCTCTCCAGTTTATCCGTGCCATCGACTCTAGTTCAGAGTTTGAACCTCTCTCCTATGAGAGACATCCTCAACTATTTCAATCCCAGAGCCCATCATCATGCAAGGGGCACCTCTAGTCAGTTCATTCTTCACGTCATTGCTCAACGAGGGGCACAACCTACCCATTCTAGCCAACCAAGGGCACAACTTGCCTATTCCAGTCAACCAAAGGGGACAACCTCCCTGTCGCAGCATCACTCAAGCAGGGGCACAACTTGCCCACCGCATCTGTCTATTCGGCTTCTACTTCATCCATCATCCTCCAAGAAGAAGACCCTTCCTTGGATAGCATGCCACATGCCTTAACAGAATTGGCACCCAGCTTCACTTATGTGGCTACTATCGAGGAGGTCAAAGGGGAGATTGATGTCCAGGTTCTGATCGGTCCAAAAACATCAACCATCACTCTTCAGGTCTTGGACATCTCAGCTTCATTCCATCTCCTTCCCGATCGGACCTGGTTTCACAGAATCAATGTCATCTCTTCAAATCTTCACCAAAGGGTCAAGCACATCTTGAGAGATAGGGCGATCACCATCACCAATCCCAAACAAATTCTCATGGTAGAAGCATCCAACCTTCGAGAGACTACCATCCCAGCCATGGACGTACAACGCTCTAATGGGGAGGTCTCATACCATCACAATGCAAATTACTTCCCTCGTGCATGTCCCATCGGATCGAACTACGTCTTCCTTCCTGCCGAGCGTCAAACCTTTTACTATCAGCTCGAATATCAAGACTCGACCCAAATCATGGGAGTTCAAGAGAATGTGGATAGAGAAAGACTGCGATATCAGCCTACTTGGATTAGGAAACCAAAGCACAGAAGTATCAGAAGAAGACGAGGTCATCAAGAAGAATGTAATCTCTGCATCTGCACACCAATCCAGTTTATCAATGCAGGGATTATCTATCCTGATGATGGGCTAGATTCCACCTTCGATGATCAAGTGAGCCGATCGAGTCTGATAGAGTTGCCCAAAGAAGACTCAAGCAAGGGGCATGAATTTCCCCCGATTGACTTGACTGCTGTCCTGGTCCCACCTCAGCCGGATGAACTCGAAGAGCTACAATTCATCGGGGACGAGCCAGGAGAAACCGCATCTGACACCGACTCGGAGCCCAATTCCAGGTCTATCATGACGTTTGGGCACAACGATGAGGGTTGGCCTACTAATCCCTCTGGCCCTGCCTCCTGAGGGTAAGGAGTGCAGGGCAGTAACAGGTTTGTAGTCCCAATAACGGCCAATAAAAGCTGAAAGTGCTCGGCTCCCCGAGCCGAATCAGGCAACACCTGGTTCACATTGTCGTCTTCCTCGGGTCCTTTACAATTTTTTTTTAAATAATAAAAATCAAAAGATTCAAAAACCCAAAACACCAAATATTTCAAAATTAAAAAAAAGATTCAAATTTTCACAAAGTCCAAAAAAAAAATCCAGATATTCACAAAATTCCCAAAAACCAGAAAATCTTTCAAAGCCAAAAAAAAAAAAATCAGAAATCTTTTAGAAATCTCTTTTTCACTAAAGTGTCAAACTGTCTGTCAAAGCACTTGAGTATGAAGTTGACTCATATGATTTCAATCTAGAGTTGGACTTCAAACTCAAGGGTTTGAACAAAGCCAAATGATGTGGAAAATGATGAGCTGACTCCCAAACTAAGAGGGTCTCCTTAAAAGTTCAAACCATAAACCAATGTCATCTCAAAAAATTTTAAAATTATAAACCTAGGATCTCCTGAGACCCATAAGAAGTGTGCATTGAGAATCCTTGTCGCCGAAAAATAAGCAGAGAATGATCGAATTTTTGAAGTCATGACTTCCCAATCTTGCGTCCTATGAAGACTTATCCAGACTCGATAAAAAACTCATCAAGCCTATCAAGGAGATGCTGCCAAGACTATGCTTGCATTCCATGCTAGAGTATGCGACCAGACGAATGATCAGAGAATCTCACAGCTCAATGAAGACAAGATTGTTGCCAACATGTCAGGAAATACTTCAAGTGTCAGCAGCATGCACATCGAATCCATGTGTGTGCTTCAACCAGATAATGCTCTAGTTATTCCCTGTACGAGGTATCTACATCAACGAAAAGATCGACTCAGCATCATCTAGCGGTCATACACATATACTTGTGGCAGTCGATTATAGCATAAAGTGGATGGAGGTAATATTCTGATCTCGCACGATAATTCTCAAGAAGAATGACATCATCAATTGCTAAGGTTTCTCACATGCTATCAACATCGGCAATGGGACGTCCTTCGAAATCTAAGGTTAGAGGAGTTCCTCGAGTAGCTTAAAATCAGAAGACAAACCTACAAATTCAAAATCTGGTCAATGTGAGTGCTAATGGAGAATGAAGCCAAAGAACGAAAAGTCATATCGAGTTTACAACAAGCACTGCTGCATCTATCAGACTCAAGGGGCAAGCCCTGAGAACCAGAGAAGTTCTTCTGGGAGGCACCGTTTGATTCACCAACCTGAGGGGTAAGGATCTTCCAGAGCCAATCAACGCCGACAACGTGAAAATCTCTCATAATGTGAAAAAAAAGCAGTTACATGAGAGATCCAAGCGACATGAAGATTCAACGAAAGTAAGGATGGCGACTATGAGTCGAGAATTCTTTTAAGATCTGCTCAAATTCTAAGGGCAAGATACCATTGCGCACTATCTTAAGGGGACCAGGACCCTTGGTGAATAATTAAGAAAATCGAGTATGACATCAGGCTGAGTCAAATATTCTAATTCCTATATTTAAAAGCACAAATCTGAATCACGCATAGATAGACAAGCACTTGACACAAATTTTTATGATTTGCATATTTTTTCCACAAAAAAAAAAATCAGTTTTCCTTATTCATACATATGCAAAAAAAAAATTAAAAAAAATCTTACAGGGCTTTCAAAATAAACGTCCTCCAGTCAACTAATGGGGTACCTTCCTTGAGTGCATTTCTCCTGGTCAACTTCCCCAAAAGATAAGTATCTCTCCCCTTGCTTCCATACTTTAACACTTTTGCTAAAGTGCTTTCTCTCCTCACAGGTACCAGAAGGAAGTCCAAGTTCAACCCATCAATGACCATCAAGACCTTATGTCTACCATTAAAAGTCCCAACATCCAGGGCCCCATTCAAAATTGAAATTTCAACCATCCCACCATTAATGGAGGTGTTCAAAGCTCCACCAACCACCAAGCTCAAGTTTTCATCAATGCCCCCTCTTAATGCCCCTTCTACCCCATCCATTAAAGACATTTCACCATCATTAAAGCCCCCACCATCTTCTAAAGTATGGGACCCACTAGGATCAACCTTCATCACCCCCAAGCCATCATCAATGGCTGCCCAAGAGGGAATGAGAAGAGGAAAAGACAAAGTAAAGAGAAAGACAAAGAAAGAAAAAGATTTATGGCTGGAATCGAATTTTTCAGTACAGAGAATGTAGAGATGGGGACAAAGAGCTGTTGGGAATGTCCGAACCAGAGCCCGCACCAACCGCACAAGAGAGGAGGTCTGGGCGGCCCGGCCCCTAGTGGGCCGCCCGTACGGACACTCTCCCTCCGTCTCTGCAGATTGGCTCAGGGGCCTTGTGGTAAGTGAGATTGTCAGTCCATGTCAGCAAATGGCACTCTGAAGGCCGCTCGAAACTCCGATTTAATCCAGATTTGGACAGAAGCTGATCCAGACCGTCTGAAGCATTCTCCACAAGTCAAATCATGAAGAGCTACGTTCAAAATGAGTCCGATCAGTCCAATAAAGACAAAAGTTGATCAAGTGTGGGCCACAAGCAATCCAGACTGTTTAAAAGTTGAACCATCATGATCCAAACCATTGAAGAACTTCCTTAAGTTACCAATCTCTAAGATCAAGGGTCCAATTATCAAGATCTGGCCTCCAAGTATGAGAATAGAAGTACAAGAGGTCCTACATGGCCCATTCAAGCAATCCAGACCACTCAAATCACAATCAACCCCGTCAAAAGCCAAACAAAGCAAGGTAAGTATGTCCAACCATAAAAATCGGGTCCGAAGACCTTAAACTACATCGGGATCAACATCCCGAGAGACCTTTTAATAAAAACTGGCATTGATCCCAACCTCTCGGGCCAAGATCTGATGACCTGGATCATTTAAAAAAATGTATATTTCCAGCATCGCCTATACGAAGTTTTGGTCCAAAGACCTTAAACTACGTTGGGATCAACATCCAGAGAGACTTTTTAATAAAAACCGGCATCGACCATGACCGCTCAGATCAAGGTTCGATAATCCGAATCTTTTAAAAAAAATCACAAAAAGAATGTATTTTCAGCATGTACATATTTTGGGTCTGAAGACCTTAAACTACACTGGGATTAATTTCCCGGGGGACCTTTCTTGCTTTCAACAAAAAACGGGCATCGGCCTCGACTGCTCGGATCAAGGTTCGATAACTCGGATCATTTCAAAAAATACCAAAAAGATTTTAAGCTTTCCATAAGAACCAGTATCAACTTCGATTACTCGAGTTGAAGTCTGGAACTTTTTAAAAAAAAAATTACCATCAATTTTTAACTGCACAAATCTATCCCCAGCGGTCCGAAGACCTAAAACTACACTGGGATTAATTTCTTGGGGACTTTCTTTCCCCAACCTGTCCTAGACATGGCTGACACTTGATCGTATAGATGACCGGAGTCTTCTGAATAGGTAAAGGCTGAGGCAGGCAGAACCCTGCGATCCTGTTCTTGTTGAACGCACCGTGATAGACAACCTTGATTTGGAAGTCGCTATTGAATCTGACGGATGTTCCCTGTTCCTAAAACTCATGAAGGGGATTAAGGCAGTTGGAAGGTGAAGCGCACCCTCACAGAATTGTGAGCAGCATAAGACCCCAAACTGGATTAACCAAAGGGAAATGTGAGGATGTGGCTCATTTTGTGGCTGAAGGAGTCCATCGGACGATATGTGGTCTATGTACATTGCACATGAGGAACAGGCAACTTTGTGTGTGTGTTGACTAAAAACCCTCAAAATCCCCTCATCCGAAGATGTAAAACTATGGCACTTAATTGTGTGAGATTCGTCTTGCTCGCTGATATAAAATGGATCGGGTGCCTTACCACAGTAGAAGCTAGAAATGGATGAAAATTCCATACCTTTCCCTGCATTTCAGAAAATCAAGAAAAATATCAAAACATTGCAAAATCACCTTTCAAAAATCACAAAAATATTTCCCTTGCTTTCAATAAACACCGATCTTTACTCGGATCAAATATTTTCAAAATCAAAAAAATATTTCCTTTGTTTTCAATAACCAATCTCCATCTTGACTATTCAGGTAAAGATTAGAAACACATATTTGCAAAAAATCACAAAAATTGTCACTATCCCTAGCACAGCACTTCAGGAGTCCCGAACTCTGATCACTCACTTTACAGTTTGGGATGACAGATCCGATCGCCCGTAAATTGAAATCTTGACCAAAACTGGTGACCAAGCACCGTCTCAATCACATCCATTCCCAAAAGAACATCTTGAAGTCTAACAACCTCCTTCATCCATCACCATCAACAAAAGAAACATCATCTTAGGACGATGACCCGATCGATCACGGGTCGGGATCTTGACCAACTCGCTGACCAAACAGCCGCATTGAAAAGAAAATCTCCAAGGGAGCATAACTCTACAAGCAATAAGCTCAAAGTTCTCTGCATCCCCAGCAAAAGTAAAATCATCAAACTGAAAGAGAATGAGCCAAACCATGCATCCATCATTAAATATGCATCTCCATGCATCCCCATGCATCGCATCAATCATCAGGTTTATCTGCTTTCAAAATAAAAGTCAGTTAGCCAAAGACCCCATAGGCATCCCTAGTGGAGGCGAGTGCAAGCCAGATTTCCTTTTAAAAAGACAAAAAATATTATATATATTCCTATTTGCAAATAAAAACCCCACAGAGTATCACTCCCCAGAGTGGGTATCTTTTCAAAAATCCAAAAACATTTTTCCAGTAGAGCGTTCGGCCTCCAAAACACTGAGAGATCTTCCATGTCTCTGTAGACACCCCACCTTCGGCTATAATGTGGGTAGAGAGCTGAATGAATGGAGGACCATACCCTCAAATCCCATGTCCAAACCCAGCCAAACTTACCCTTATAAGCCCCAATCCATAGCCCAGCTCAAGCCTGAACCTAGTCAACTCACCCCTAAACATCAGCCCAAAAAACCCCCCACAAGAAAAACCAGTCAAAAAATCCTTAAAAAGTTAAACTTGGTAAGTCAACCCACTGAGTTAAATCACCGAGTCGACTCACTGGGTCAGTCTAGCCCATGCACCCAGTCAATTCACCATGTCAACTCATTTTTCAAACCCAGTTAACTCACCTGGTTCCGAACCACAGCTTCGGAGCATGTCCGGACTCCGAACCTCAGGTTTTCAGCTTCAGGTTCGGAGGCCGTACGCTCCAAAGCCGGAGCAGCGCGGCCGTACGGGCAGCCCCCAGAGTGTCGCCAAAACTATTTACGAGAGTTGCCACTCTCTGCTGCTATAAATACCCCCGCCCCTTGTCATTCACAGCATTCACTTCTCATCTATCCAGCCCGAGAGTTCCGAGTCCATCTACCCCTTTTAGTCCATTCCGTCACCAAGGAGAGCCCGAGTGAAAAGAGCCTAGCCCTGGTCCAGCCCAGCCTGACCCTGGTCTAAGTCTTCCAAGCCACCCAAGTCTTGATCTAGCCACTCGAAGCAAACCCTTGCGACACCTCCATCCATCCAGCTACTCTTTTACCAGCATCATCTCATTCGCATCTAGCATAAGTACAACATTTATTTTTCTTCCAACCCCCCTGCTTATCATATCACTGTCAACACTTTGATTATTCAAACACACAGCATGCATCTCGCATAAAGCACCTGTCAGTTCGAGCGTATGCTCTGGGCTTGCCTGTTAATGGAAACCTGCCCATCAGAAACTCTTACTGTTCAGACCTGCATTCATATATCATGTCATTCATGAGAATGTACGAGGATTAAATCAGACTTTCAAGTACTAGTTCGATTCTGTGAAGTAGAGACCGTACTTCGGTACGGGCAGCGTGGGGTGCCTAACATTTTCCCACCCTGTAACTGTGATCCCTTACCTCGAATCTCTGGCCGCAGATCAAAACGAGTCATTTTAGAGGAAGGAATCTTCAGATCCCTTTCTCTAACATTTTTACGGGGTCTAGCCGACTGTAAATTTGAAGTAATTGGCTAGTGGCAACTCTGGTCTTATACGAACTCATCCAAATACATCTAGCTTAACACGACAACCGAGAAAAAGCCCTCGAGAACGAGGCGGGCCAGTGGCACAAACGGCGATTCGCGCGCACGCACCCTCTTTTCCGAAAGGAAGGGAGAATCCGGGAGTGCAGAGAGGCAAGCGTTCACAAGACAATACAAGATTTGGTTGGGGGTGAGATGAGATTCCTCATCTAACAGTTTGTGGACATTTCGAGCGAGCATTATATGTGAAAATGTTTCAAATTTTTCTGAGATTTCAAAACTCTTTTGGAAAACCTTATTTCTATGCATTCGAGATGATACAAGTATAATAAAAGAAGATATGAAGTGATGAATGTTACAAGTCTTGAACTACTTCTAATATAATGGTTTTATATGTGAATTCCCCTATTTATTTAATTGATAGAAAATTTGAACGCTTTTACACCAAGTTCACATTACACAATTCTCAGGGGTTGAAAGGATTATATGATTTGTGGTTTAGCTAGACTTTGATTTAAGGTGTTGAGGAACCAAGTCGGGGTACCTTGTCCATCCTTGTCCATGGGAAAATAATGAAATATATGGATTTCTAAAAATTCTATCTAATGTGTATGAAAAGGAAAGAAGCACGAAAATATGAGAATGATTGAGAATATGGTGGAAGATTCCGAAAAGGGAAACCTATTACCAACCGGGGGATGGTCTACCCGTAACCAAAGCTGGAAATGGGACGTAGTGTGAAAGCCGTTGAAAGGACGGTAAGGCAAATTCCTCTCATAGGCTTGTTGTTGATCTATACACCTTGAGGTCCATAGTTTAGTTGATCTATGAAGAAGATGATCCCGTAAACTCATGAGATCAGCCATCACTATGCACATTGGTTGAATTTGTTCAAAGTTCTTCTAATTATCAATCAATCAGTGGGAATTCTATATGAACACTTATTATGTTGTGAGAGTTTAAGGTTTCAGTATCTATCACCCAGTTTCTTTGACTTTTGTACTTGTATGTCTTGGGATGTATAGAAGCATAGTTTCTGAAGGAGATTGGATTTTGAAGATTTGAGCTTGTTTCATGCATGTTTTGCTCGAGGCTAGCAAAATGCTGGTTGGGGGGTGTGTTGAGCCTCTAATTCATACATTTACTAACCCATTGCATTACATTATATGCATGGTTTGCACGCTTAAAAGACCCATCTAATACATGATTTGTGATTGTAGGAATGAGATGGTGATTTCACTAATTCAAGGTTAGAAAGAGTACTTTGTACACATTGAAGATCAAATGATCAAGTGCCGAAGGATGGAAGAAAGAAGCAAGGGAGAAAGAGAAAGAACAAAGAAGAAGTGCAGAACAGACAGCACTGAAGACCAGTCAGTCGGCTAAGCCACAGGACTGGTCGTCCGACCGGTCTGCAATTTAACAGAAACCCTCACATTTCTGCAGATCTCATTGGACCAAGACAGACCTGTTGCACATAGCTCAGACCGGTCGTCCGACCAGTCGAGCACTCAACAGGAGGGGGGTGAAAATTCCAAAAACTCACTGGACAGTTTTTTATGTTTTACGACTGATCGTCCGACCGATCGTTTGCGTAATAGAGCTTGTTCTAAAAGCTCCGATTTTCTCTGCGTAATTGCAAAACTCCTTGCGCAATTCAGAATCTTCCTCACTATTCTATAAAAGGGCACATAAGGTCTCGTCTAAAGGCATCCTAGAAGAGATTGGAGGTCGTGGGAAGTGAAGGAGCGCATCGTGGAGCGTCCACAACTCTGTCAAATCTTATTTTTCTAGTTTTTATGTCTTTTTCATTGAGTTCTAGCTGTAGTATGACAATGTGCGGCTAGAATCTCTCAGCTAGGGCTGGGAGGTGAAGCTTATAGCCAATTTCATGTTTAATTCAGTTTGATTCAAGTAGTTTTACTACAGGTTTGGATTTTGAATGTTCTAGTTCAAATAAAGTTGATATTTTTAGATGTTTTATGAGAGTTCACGTGCTTTGGACATGAATTCATTGCAATTCTCTGAGATTATCATGTTTGACTTGATTAAATTCTAATTATGGTAACCCTTGAGTATGCCATAGTCTATAGGCATGGCTGTTACGCCGAAGGCTATGTGATTGAATAGGACTAGAACTTAAAAGTTCAACTTAAGTGGGATTGAATGTGCTTCAATGCTTTATCTTCCAACTAGATGAGAGATAGAACTTCGAATCTGGTTGTATTCTATGCTTGGATTGATATGGGATTGCTATAAGTGGATCCTTGAAAGCCTTAGTTCCTTTAAATTACTGAATTTCCTAAGTTACTATTTTCAGTTAGTTCTTTAAATTGAATTCTTAAATTGCTCCAATTCCAGTTGCTGGAATAGTTTAGAATTAGTTTTCTAATTCCCTGAGGATTGACTTCGGTCTTACCGAGAATTATTACTACATCGCAACCTTACACTTGAGGTGAGCGAACACATATATCCTGAAAGTCACTCACCGACAGAAACGGTCAATGATACTGTGATACATGACTCGGTTAAAATCACGGTTGTTTCTCAACTAAGAATACTAGCAAGAATATGGGATGTACATTTAACTGGTCTTAGCAATGACTTAGTCCATAATAAACCCGAAACCTGGTCCCTATGATCGTGAATTTAAGACTATAATCCCTGACGATTTAAATTACTTGCTCGATCTATCCGAGCTTCCTCTCTAATATTCCATCTATTGTATAACTGCATTCATAATGGAATCTTGTCGCCTTGTGTCGTGGTTTCTCCTGTAAGGGTTTCCACGTAAAAATCTTTGTGTTATTTATGGTTTATTTCGTTTACATATATGCTTTTTAATGCTTTATTCAACTTATCTATGATGCATGCATTTATTTACTTTTGCCTTTTAATCAAGGGTGATCCTCCATTGATGTAATTAAGAGTTCGTGACCAGTTCACAGCCTCGAATGTAAAAGATCTCAGAATCTCTGGAATAAAATTCATCTTGCGATACTTTCTCTTGTAAATTTTATGATTGCTCGTGATTGTCTATGAACGCTTCTTTACTCAGGATCCCCAGAATAACGAAACACCAGAAAAACTGCCTATGAACATTTTTCTAGTTTTAACAGCCTTGTCAAAGGAATATTGTTCATATACATTTCTTGTCAATTTAAGGTATTTGACAATATCATAGCATATGCAATTCCTACAATATAGAATTAAAAGAGAATTTTCCTATAACATGTTGTTATGACATGTGAATATTTCATTATGATATCCGTTTGTTTTCTCTTTTTAGCTGCGCTGCATTTTATGTTTTGTTCCTTTTTCTTTATGATGGGCGGAACTACCATAAAGTTCTGTTAATATGCGCCTCTAATAGAAACACAGTTTAAGCTCATGAATAGTTGGAGCGTTGGTCTCATATGTGGTTGACCCTCATGGGGTATTCATCGCTGCCATGGAAGTGGCCCTTAAGGAGCACACTCCTCTACGGGGGAGTTTTCATGCCACTGATCCATCAAAGGGGCCCAATGACGCTACCGGGATGGTGAACTCAGAGGCTTTACGCTTTTGGTTGTCTACTTCAACTCTCATTGCTACCTCGGGTACTAAATTCATGGCCTCCGGTCCGA
Organism: Liriodendron chinense; assembly: GCA_003013855.2. Classification (NCBI taxonomy): domain Eukaryota; kingdom Viridiplantae; phylum Streptophyta; class Magnoliopsida; order Magnoliales; family Magnoliaceae; genus Liriodendron; species Liriodendron chinense. The sequence goes on along the minus strand of ML058480.1, from coordinate 3,920,455 downwards.
CAATAGGGGGAGAATCTCAACCTTCATATACGTTACTACCGAAAATGGTCCCATAAACCTGGGGGAATTATGCACGGTTGCCCGTGATCAGCGGCGCGCAATGCAACCCTCTTTTTCTTCACTTCTATACCACTAAGTCAAAACACAAGGAACCAAATTATACACCTTTTTCATGTTCCTTGTGGCGCTACTGTAGTAATAGGAGCTGTAGGTCTCACGCATGAGGTTAGCCCATAGGACTTTTAATTTTTCTGTCCTTAGGGTTATTCTCTCAGCTGCCTTGATTTGCAGGGCCTCTCAGTTGGCCTGTAAAGACCAATGGAGTTCTTAATCGACTCGTAAGGGGATTCTTGTTCGGGGGCTCTCAACGCTTTGGCTTCATCATGCTAGAGCATTTATCAGTAATCATATGTTTCATGGTTTCGACATTTCTCTTTCCGACCTTCCTTTCTTTATATATATATATATATATATATATATATATATATATATATAATCACTTTTCCTAATTGCTGCATTTGTCGACAATAAAGGTCTTTCGGAAGGAGAGATCTGTATATTTTCACTTTTTTTTTAATCTCTGTTAATTATCTCTTCAAATTGGCTTTGTTGGAGACCTTGAATGTATCTGATAACATGCATTATGAGCTTTTTATTATTTTCTTTCGGGACTACATTGACATCTGCATCATAGATGTATACGTCTTGACTCTTTCTGCCCCCTTTTGATCGGGAGAATATCCGTTTATGTATAGGGATTTTGTCGATCAAAATATTCCGCGTCCGTCTTTATGGATAATATTTCTTGATATATTGGCCATGGACTGAAATGCTAATTCCTCTTCCGTCATGGCTCGCAATTCTGTAAGCCCCATTTGAGAAAACCTTAATGACGACATATGGGCCATCCCATTTGGATTCGCATTTATCCCCTGTTTTGCGTGTCATTACAATGGGCCTCTTCAGCATTGCAACGAGGTCTCCCTTTTTGAAAGATCGGTATTTCACCATTTTGTCAAATGAAGTGGATATTTGGGCTTGATATGACTGTAAGCGTTGTTGTGCCACAAGTCTTTTTTCATCCAACATGTCTAACTCCCGTAGTTGGAGTTTAGCATTTTCATCTTTTATAATACCCCGATGCATTGCCACTCTTAGAGAGGTGATTTGAATTTCTATTGGGAGTACAGCTTCTACACCATATACTAAGGAGTACGGTGTTGCTTTCGTAGCTGTGCGATGCATTGTTCCGTAAGCCCATAATGTTTTTTGCAATTTTTCGTCCCAATCTCTTTTGTTTCCAATAATCGTCGTCTTTAATATTCTGACGATTGTCTTATTAAATGCTTTGCTAACCCGTTTGTCACCGGATAATACAGTGTGGACTAAGAGTGCTTAGTGCTGAATTTCTAACATAGCTTGTCCATATTCTTATTTTTGAATGGGGTACCATTATCTGTAATAATTTTCTGAGGTACTCCATGCTTGTAAATTATATCATGTCGGATGAAATCTGTCACATCTTTCTCTTTCACACTTCGTAATGCAACTACCTCCGTCCATTTGGAGAAATAATCTGTAGTTGCCAAAATATACTATCGTCCTCGTGAAGATGGTAGGTTAATTGGACCGATTACATCTAATCCCCAATTGGCGAATGGCCATGAAGATACCGTCTGATGAAGTTTTTCGGGTGCCATATGAAGAAATCGCCATGGATTTGACACTTGTGACATCTTTTTACGAAATCTATAGCATCTTGGAACATTGTCGGACAATAATATCCCTTGTGATGTACACGATTGAAGAGATTTTTTCCTGCTTGGTGAGCTCACATTCTCCTGAGTGGGCCTCTCACAGCATATTTCCGCCTTCATCTGTGTCTAAACATGCTAATAGTACCTCATTGTACGATTTTTTGTATAATGTATCATGAAGTAGTACAAATTTTATTGCCCTTTGCGTTATTTGTGCTTTGTTCGCTTCCCTAATCTGGGTAAAACCGAGGTCGATCCATAGGGACTTGTGTAGAAGTTCACAAAACACTTCCAATGGTTTCTAATTGAGAGCTAACTAACTGAATTTTAAAGTTGAATGTAGATAGCAATTTTAAAATAAAAGTGAATGTAAATAATGTAAAAGAGCACTAGGGGTTCAAGGATCCATTTGTAGCAATCCTTGATGCTTAATTCGCTGTAGTTTCGCAATTACACAACTAGAATCTAAATCAAATCCTATCTAGTCAAATGATAGGGCGGTTATAACAAATAATCTACCATATGTGTGATTCATATATATGATTCCCTCAATTCAAGTTAGGACTTGAGCACACTCAATTGTAGGTCAATCCTAGTTCCAATAGGTTAAGATCACAATTATCATCATCATTAAACTCTGTTACAAAGCATAACTAGATCATGAGTTGAACTTCATTTAAATCACATACATAATTGTTCGCTTCCCCAAGTGTAGGGTTGCGATGTAGTAATAATCTCGGTAAGACCGAGGTCGATCCACAGGGACTTATGTAGGATTTCACAAACACATCCAAAAGTGTCTATTGAAAGCTAATGATCAGATTTTGAATAAAATTGATGTGAGTAGCAATTTTAAACTAATTTGAATGTAAACAATTATAAAAAGGCACTAGGGGTTCAAGGATCCACTTGTAGCAATCCTTGATGTTCAATCCGCTGTAGTTTCTCATTCTCTCAACTAGAATCGATATTAAGATCTATCTAGTCGGATGATAGAGCTGTTAAACCAAACAATCTGTCATATGTAAGTTCTATGCATAAGATTCACTCAATGTAGGCTGAGCTGAGCATGCTCAATTGCATAGGTCATTCCCCTTTCCAAAAGGTCTAGTCCACAATCATAACCATCCTCAAGTCCTGTCACAAGACAAGGCTAGATCATGATTTGAACTTGATTCAAATCACATGCACAGTCCATACATATTTCAGAAAATCATAAAAGTAGAACTTTGATAGGAAGTCCCTTCATGAAGATCATAGTATTAGAGCGCACTCCGATTCCTCGAATCATATAGGTCTAGACTGATACAAACCAATTAAGAAATTAAGTAATCCTCCCAAACATCCATGAGTCATCATAAGACTAAGAAAAATTACTTAAAAACTTGTACAAACTTCAAACCATAGTTCATAATCATGAATTCCACACTTAAAACCAACTAACTACAAATTGAAACATCTTGGATCCACTACAAGCTTCACCTCTTAGTCCTAGCTAAGAGGTTTAGATGCTCATGATCCAAGGAAACATGAAACAACTAAAAAGTTCATAAAAACAGCAAAACAAACTAGAGGGAGTTGTGAAACTCCGAGATTCACTTCCACCGCCTCCAAGCTTGCTTCAACCCTTCTTAGATACCCTAGGAACGATCCCTAGGTGTCCTTTATAGTAGGGAGGCTCCGCAACTTCAGAAAGATCGAGAATCTGCGTAATAGATACGCTGTGCGCAGAGAAAATCGGGCCAGGAATAGCAATTCCTGCTTCTTCATGTGGCCGACCGGTCTGGCCTCTTCAGCAGTGGTCCAGCAGTCATGGCTGACCGGTCAAGACCGGTCGGGCTTGTTCAACATCCTTCCAGCGTGCCTAGCTGACCGGTCAAGACCGGTCTGGCTCTCTTGGCCGACCGGTCAAGACCGGTCGGTCAGTCTTCCTTCTTCTTTTTCTTCCTTTTCTCTCCTTGCTTCTTTCTTTCCTTGCTTCTTTCTTCCTTCGGCCCACCTTAAGTCTTCATCTAAGGTTCTAAACAAGCTCCCTTCATCTTCAATTAGGCGGAGTCCACTCTCAAACCTGCAATCACAAAACATGCATTAGATTAGTCTATAAACCATGCAAACCTCGCACAATGAGTGATGAATTGGGGTTAGAATATGCACAATTAAGAGCTCAACAATAATCATCCATAATTCAGAAAAGTAGAACTTTGATTAGAAGTTCCCACATAAGAATCCAAGGTCTAGAGCATATTGAATCTGATTCCTCGAAGTGTACAGGTCTAAATCCATTCAAAACAATTAAGAACTAAAGCAACTCTTCCACACGTCCATGAGCGATCATAAGATTAAGAAAAGTACTTAGAAACTTTATTTAAACTTCACACTATTGTTCTTCAATGAAAATTCCAACTTGAAATCAATGCAAATGAATTAAAACATCTTAGATTCACTACAAGCTTCACCTCTTAGCCCTAGCTAAGAGGTTTAGCCGTTCATGATCCAAGGAAATATGAAAGCAACTAAGAAAAACATAAAAACTAGAAGAATAAACTAGGAGGAGTTGTCGAATTCCAGATTCGACTTCCGCAGCCTCCCACCATGGTAATTCTCTTCTAGGATGCCTTAGGAACGAGCTAGAGGAGTCCTTTTATAGGTTTTGAGCCCTTGGTGCGAAGAAACTTCGAGAAATCCTGCAAAAACTATGTTTTGCGTAGAGAATTCGGAGCTTGTAAAAGAAGCTCTATTACGCAGACGATCGGTTGGATGACTGGTCTGAGCTCATGGACGACCGGTCATACGGCCGGTCGTAAAAGGCCAAAAGCAGTCTAGTGAGTTTTCAGAAAAATCCATCTTGACTTTTGAATTAATAGATCGGTCTGACGACCGGTTGGAGTAGTGGACGACCGGTCGCACGACGGGTCGTGATTGGTCCAGCAAGGTTGGCAACAAGAGTCCTCCTGTTGAGTGTTCGGACAGGTTGTAGGCTATAGACGACCGGTCGGACGATCGGTCTGAGTGCAATCTTCTGCATTTCTTCCTTCTTTCCTTCTCTTTCTCCATTGCTTCTTTCTCCCACCTTTTGGCACTTGGTCTTTTGATCTTCAATGTGTACAGAGTGACCTTTTAAGCATTGAATTGGTGAAGTTCCCTTCTCATTCCTACAATCACAAAACATGCTTTAGAATAGTCTTTAAACATGAAAACCATGCATAGCTAGTGATGAAATGGGGTTAGAATATACATATTTAAGAGCTCAACACCCCCCCCCCCCCCCCCCCCCCCCCCCCCAACTAGCATTTTGCTAGCCTCGAGCAAAACATACGTGAAATAAATTTTATTCTTCAAAACTCAACTCTCCTTTGGGAACTATGCTTCTATCTTAATGATATGCAAGTGTAAAAATTAGGAGGACTCAGTGATGGAAGTTGAAACCTTAAACTTTCCTAAACATACCAAGTACTTATATGAAATTCCCGCTAATTGATTGATAAATAGAAGAATCCAAACAAATTCAACTTAGTGTGCATAGCGAATGGTCATCTCATAAATTTCCGAGATTATCTTCTTTATAGATCAACTAAACTATGGACCCAAAAGTGTACAGATCAACAACAAGCTATGACAAGAATTTGCCTTACCGTCCTTCCGACGACTTTCATACTACGTCCCATTTTCGGCTTTGGTTATGGGTAGACCATCCCCCGGTTGGTAATAGGTAGCCCTTTTCGGAATTTTCCACCATGTTTTCAATCATTCCCATAATTTCATCATTCCTTTCCTTTTTATACATATTAGATAAGATTTTTAGAAATCCATATCTTTTGTTATTTTCCCATGGACAAGGATGGACAAAGTACCCCGGCTTGGTTCCTCAACACCTCAAATCCAAACCTAGCCAATCCACAATTCAATATAATCCTTTCGAAGCATGAGAATCGTGTAATGTGGACTAGGTGTAAGTGTTTAAAATTTCTATCAATCATAAAAGCCAGGGGAATTCACATACAAAACTAGTATCTTAGAGATAGTTTAAGGTATTCAACATCACTCACTTCGCATATCTTTTTCTTGTACTTACACCGTCAAATGCATAGAAACAAAGTTTTCCAACGGAGTTTTGAATTTTCAAAAATAAAAAATAAAAAAACTACATAAAAAAATTGCTCAAAATTTGCAAAGCACTAGATTCAACTTAGTGATCCCACACCCCCAACCAAACCTTACATTGTCTTCAATGTAAAAGACATGCAATGAGCAAAACATGAGAGCAATGAGAAAACAAAGGGAGTGAGGAATGAGCATACCTGAGAGAACAAAAAAAATCTGAAATTCTACCTCCTTTTAACAAACTAATGGAAAAACAAACAAAAAGCAAGCAAATCCTAATCCAAAACTACTTTATACCTCTGTCAGACTAGGAGATCAAATATCCTGATACACAGGATTGGTCAAAGGCATGGACATACCTCTAAAGGAAAATTCTTAAAGAACGATTTTAATCGCTGACCATTCACTTTAAAAATGTTACCGTTCCTTAGATTCAACAACTCGACAGTCCCATATGGATAAACAGTTTCCATAATGAAGGGACCGATCCATCGAGACATCAATTTTCCCAAAAATAAATGTAATTGAGAATTATAGATAAGGACCTTTTGATTTATCATGAAATTCTTACGAAAGATGTTTTTATCATGGAACACCTTCGTCTTATCCTTGTAAATTCTCGCGTTCTCATACGCTTCGTTCCGGAGTTCCGCAAGTTCATTCAATTGAAGCTTACGCAATGAGATTTTGCTTTGTCAGAAACGAAATTCATCTTCTTCATTGCCCAATATGCCCTATGTTCCACCTCCACAAGCAAGTGACAAGATTTCCCATAGACAAGTCTATAGGGAGACATTCCAATGGGGGTCTTGAAAGCCGTACGGTAAGCCTAGAGTGCATCGTTAAGTCGAAGCGACCAATCTTTGCGATTGGGGTCTACTATTTTTTCCAAAATATGTTTAATCTCCCTGTTCGATATCTCAGCTTGTCCACTTGTTTGTGGGTGATAGGGGGTGCTCACTTTATGGTTTACACCATATTTCTTCATTAAGGCTTCAAATAGGCAGTTACAAAAGTGAGACCCTCCATTGCTTATAATGACTCGAGGTGTTCCAAACTGGGAAATGATGTTTTCTTTTAAGAAATGAATGACTGTTTTATGGTTATTGTTCTGGCATGGAATCGCCTTGACCCATTTTGAAACATAATCGACAGCAAGCAAAATATATAAGTTTCCAAAAGAAGATGGGGATGGACCCATGAAGTCGATGCCCCAACAATCAAAAACTTCGATTGGTAAGATGAGATTGAGTGGCATCATATTTCTACGAGATATTTCTCCTAATTTCTGACAAGGCTCGCACGTTTTGCAAAACTCATGGGTATCTTTGAATATGGTAGGCCAGTAAAACCCACATTACAAAATTTCGGTTATGGTCTTCTTAGCCAAAAAGTGGCCACCATAGGCCTGAGAATGACAAAAGGAGATAATACTGTGTTGCTCATTATCCGGCACACATCTCCTTATAATTTGATCGGGACAATACTTGAATAAGTATGGGTCGTCCCACAAGAATTTCCTCACCTCGTTGAAGAACTTATCCTTATCTTGCTTGTTCCAGTGTGTTGGAATTGCACCTGTAGCAAGATAGTTAGCAATGTCCGCATACCATAGCAATTGGGAGACTTTAAATAGTTGTTCATCAGGGAACATGTCATTGATCGCAGTCATCTCAGGGGAATCGGTGAGAACAAGTCTAGAGAGATGGTCAGCCACGACGTTTTCCACTCCTTTCTCATCACGTATTTCTATATCAAATTCTTGGAGTAAGAGGATCCATCTTAACAAGCGCTGGCTTAGCATCCTTCTTAAAGAGAAGGTACTTAAGCGCGGCATGGTCGATGAATATGATGATCATGGATCCGATCAAGCAGGACCTAAACTTGTCTAAAGCAAAAAGTACGGTTAAAAGTTCTTTTTCTGTAGTAATGTAGTTTGCTTGAAACGAGTTTCAGGTTCTACTTGCATAGTAGATGATGCATGGCTTTTTCTCTTTTCTCTGGCCTAACACAGCCCCAATAGCGTAGTCGCTCGCATTACACATAATTTCAAAAGGCTCCAATCAGGTAGTTGCATTATGGGAGCACATGTCAACATACCTTTAAGCTTGTCAAAGGCATTTTGATAATCTTCATTCCACTCGAATGAGTTTTTCTTTTGAACTAAAATCCTTAATGAACCGTCTATAGAATTCGGCATGTCCCAAAAAGGATCGCACATCTCGTACACTCTTGGGTGGTGGAAGATTAGAGATAAGATCAATTTTAGCTTTGTCCACCTCGATTCCATTTCGTGAGATGATGTGACCAAGGATAATTCCCTTTTTAACCATGAAGTGCATTTCTCCCAATTCAACATGAGGTTCTTTTCTTCACATATTTTTAAAATAGTTTGTAAGTGCATAAGGCACTCATCAAAGTTACAACCAAATACTGAGAAATCGTCCATGAATACTTTGAGAATCGTCCTGACCATATCAGAAAAAAATACTCAACATACAACACTAAAAAAGTGGTAGGGGCATTGCATAGTCCAAACAGCATCTTTCGATAGGCAAAAGTGCAGAATGGACATGTGAAAGTTGTCTTCTCTTGGTCCTCTAGCGCGATCTCTATTTGGTTCTACCCTAAATACCTATCAAGGAAGCAAAAATGGGAATGACCCGCCAACCTTTCTAAAATTTGATTAAAAAATGGTAAGGGGAAGTGCTCTTTTCTCGTGACTGTGTTTAGCTTCCTGTAGTCAATGCACATTCTCCAACCGGTAGTGACTCTGGTTGGCATGAGTTCATTGTTGGCATTGGCTACAATAGTTATGCCAGATTTCTTAGGCACCACTTGAGTTGGACTCACCCATTGACTATCGAATATTGGGTAGATGATACCCACATCCAATAGTTTCAACACCTTGGCCTTAACCACCTCCTTCATGTTTGGATTGAAGCGTCTTTGTGGTTGCCTAAATGTTTTCCCATTTTCTTCAAGTTGTATGCGATGAGTACAAATCAGTGAGTTTATGCCTTTGAGATCCGCAATTGACCATCCAATGGTACTCTTATGCTCTATTAGAGTAGCTATCAGCCTACTCTCTTGTTCCTCATCCAAGTGGGAAGAAATCACCACCGGATACATCTCATCTCGACATAAATAAACATATTTCAAATCAATGGGTAATGGTTTTAGGTTGAGCTTCAGTGCCTTGATATTAGATGAAAGAGGCTTGTTCTCGCTTAAGGGCAAAGGCTCAATGGTGCCTTCTATCTTTTGTTATCAAGTACCTGGTATAACATCCAAAATGGCATCCATCTCTCGTATTATGTCATCATCAATCTCATGAGAGTGGGCCAAACATGCCTCCAAAGGATCGGAATAGAATGTCAAGGGGGATGTATCTTCCACGAATGATTCAATTAGATTTATTTCGTGGACCTCATCATCAACTTCCCGTGGTTATTTGCATAAATAAAAAATATTCAGTTCGAGTGTCATATTTACAAAGGACATTTGTACAAGCCCATTTCTACAATTGATAATTGATTTGAAGTAGCTAGAAAAGGTCGGGCAAGTATGATGGGAATTTGAGCACCGGTACTTAGCACGAAATGTGTATCTAAGACAATAAAATCCACTGGATAGTAGAATTTATTGACTTGGACCAAGACATCCTCAATCACCCCCCCTAAGTATACGAATAGATCTATTAGCAAGTTGGAGTGTGGTTTTGGTGGGTTTCAATTCACCTAACTCAAGTTGTTCATAGACTGAGTATGGGATGAGGTTAACACTTGCCCCTAAATCGAGCAAGGCTTGTTTGATCCGGTAGTCACGTATAATGCATGAGATGGTAGGATTACCCGGATCCTTATATTTTTGGGGCACCTCTTGTTTGAAGAACTTTGTTGGGGCACCTCTTATTTTTGGGGCACCTCTTGTTTAATGGCGCTCAAATTCTTAGTTAAAAGTACTTTGTTGTAAACATCGTGTTTCCTTTTGACTGTACACAATTCCTTCAGAAATTTGGCATAGGATGGTATTTGTTTTATCGCATCCAACAACAGAATGTTGATCTTCACTTGCTCAAAAACCTCTAAGATTTCTAGGTTTTTGTCTAGAGGTTTGGGTAAAATCAACCTTTGGGGAAACGGGGCAATCGACTTGTATTGCCTTTCCGATTTTTTCTCATGTGGAGTGTTGTTCGGGCTATCATCCTTTTTAGAAATTTTCATATCATTAGGCTTTGGAGCCTTCACCGGATTAGATTTATCAATTATTTTACCATTCCTCAAAGTGGTGATAGCTTGAACATGCTCTATATGTTGGGAGGAAGAGCTTGGGTCTTGTATCTCAAATTGGGTTCTTGGGTTAAGAAGAGGTTAGGCAGGAAGTGTGCCTTTCTCCCTAACACTAAGATGAGATTCAACTCTAGCCATAGAGGATTTCAAGTCACTAATGGCTTGAGATTAATTTTGGTTGAATTTAGTTGTTCTTACATGAATCCAT